>CM059271.1:14828136-14840636 GCA_030347295.1 Setipinna tenuifilis | reverse complement strand
AATCACAACCCATGTGTAAGATTTTACAACATCCGTGTAAAAGCACATCGTAAAAACACTTATGTAGTGTGTGTTGCCCTTTGTACAGTACACAGTGAGGTATTTATGATGGTCTGACGCAGATAGACTCACCCAGCTCTATACAGGTGATGCCCAGGGACCAGATGTCCACCTTGCCTTCATACTGCCCTTCATCCATGGCCAGAATCACCTCCGGGGCCATCCTGCAATCAACCAATCAACCAACCAATTAATCAATTAATCAATCAAACAATTACTTGACAAATAATAAGCTCACAAATATGAAAAAACCCTGTCCAATCGACCAAATAGACAGAATCTGGAGGAAAATAATTTACTGGGATGGGGGTGAGAGAGAGACAAGCTACAGTCAGAACTAAGTTTCCAATTACACTGAATCATGTTGGGGCTAAACATTTACTATATAAGTGGTGGCACTGACCAGTAGGGTGTCCCCACGAAGGAGTTGGCAGGAGAGGAGATGGAGGCCGAGCCGAAGTCGGCCAGTTTGACCTGGCCTGGCTCAGTCAGCAGGATGTTTCCAGCCTTCACATCCCTGAGAGCAAAAAATTAAATAAAGATCAAATTTACCCATTTTACATTACCGCTATTGTCACTTATTAAGGCTTTTTGTTTACATTTGGCGTTAGACAGATTGTGTGACAGGTATACATCTCTGTGGCATTCACTCACTCGGCACATGGTTGTGGTCCAGTGACATACAGTGCAGCAGTGTTATCAGTGCATGTGTGTCCCCTAAAGATGCAGACTCATAACATTTTTTTTGTTTACAAGCCTTTGCCCAGTAAGCTAGTGGTATTGGTATACAGTGACACAAATTCAAGGACCTTTATTTAATTGAGGCAAAAAGCAAAATTTTCCTGGCTATTTTTTGGCCAAAGCCCTAGTTAAAATGGCATTGCACACACAAGCCACTACAATTCTGGAAGAATCACTGTTGGCGGGTGGTCTTGTCAATGAACAACATTCTAGCTGCCTACACTACCTATTAAGCAGTAGGCACCTAACACAGCACAGGTGCACACGGAAAACACAAACATTGAGACCCTCATTACAGACTTTTATACTTAAATACAGATATGGTGGTCGTCCATGAAGCAGTCCAGGCCAAAAAAATAATCAAAACAATATTTTCCAAAAACCAATATGCTTTCAACAACTAAGCTTTTTATGTTTAGATGCCTGGTTTATTAACAGTGGTTCATAGTCCACATTCCATTTCTGTTGGTACTGTTCTTTGAAAGAACAGATAAGGAGACATGGAATTTGTAAATGTCTGGAATGAGGAAGACAACAGCTTTACTGGTGGCCATAAAATTATACAGTTCTTGGCCTTACTGTCTATTTGGCAACTCAGAGGTTGTACTCAAAACTACAAAATAGGGTACATTATTGTATACTACAACACTGTAAAAAAATATAATGATTAATTATAATAATTAAAACTAAAAAGAAAACTGCCACTTCAACATGAGTCGTTAATCTAGCTACCCAAAATAGCAGGCTGGGGAACGAGATGGCTCACCTGTGAATCATATTGTGGGAATGAAGATAGGCTAGTCCCAGCAAGGCACCATGGGTTATGGCAGCAATCTCCACCTCTTGGAGTGGTTTCTTATGAACTGGACAAGAAAAAGAGTGAAGAGAAGAAGGGATTTGTGTTGGAGGAATGGATTCAGGTCATCTTACACACAAGGACATGAGGCCCACCACAGTGAGAGGACATTCAGTAAACACACACAAGCTGTTACACTTCTGGTCATACAGTGACATTTTGACATTCCAAGATGGTGGTAGGCTGGTTGGAGCCTGACTGAGCTGCTCTGTGCAATTCCTCTTTGGGCTTAAAAAAAGCACACCATGTATAACACACACCAGACCCCCGCTACCCTACCCTGTTAACATTGTCCTCCTCAAATCCTACAGTCTGCGTGGTATTGATCATGTTATGTCATGTCACCGGGTAGCTGGTGTGAACCCTCACCTACAAGTTAAACACTAGACTGACATTCAGTAAACAGGTTCCGCACCCTCCCTTAAAGGAACAGATACTTTCCAACTTCTGTGCTTCATAATGTGCTTAGATTCTTGCAGTGCTGTCTCGGTAAGAATGGCAAAAGCAGAGGTCATGGGCCTACCATCTCTTGGACACTGGACTGGCCCACTACTCTCCTTTGCATTAGCTTCTAATATGACTGTAGCTGAACCTACACTACATATGGGTCCAATTTAATCAATGCTTATGGATGAAATGTTTTTAATATTTTAAGCAATCGTGGGAATAGGTGGACTCTATCTTTTATTTAATTATAATGTGTATTTTAGTGTCTATTTTCAGTGTTGTCAACTTACCCTCTAGCAGATCAGAAGCAGAGCCCAAACAGTACTCCATCACTAACTAAAATGGCAAAAAAATAACAAAAGAGGGAGAAATAAGATGATGGTGAAAGTGATAAAACAGCATGACTTTAGTCAGAATTTAGATGTTTTTAGACTTTAGTAAGCATGTAGGATGCTCCAAAGTCCTTCGGCAATCTATTTAAAACACATTTAGTAGAATCTCATTAATGATTACCCTTTTGATATACAAGTTTATTAAAAAAATAACTGTATTAGAGTATCATCTGGTTAATGGCATAAGCAGGATGTGAATGAGAAGTAGGCACATCAGTTAACCGACTGACCCAGGCAGTGTTGTCCTTTAAGTAGCAGCCTTTGTACTCTATGGTGTTGGGGTGTCTCAGCTGTTCGAGAAACTTCACCTCTTTGATGATGTCCTGCCATTTCTTCACAAGAGCAAAAGGGCATAGAGAGGAGAGTTATTTAACAAGGTTGGCTCACTGGGTTGGTTATCTGAAGGATTAGTGGCCTGCATGGTAAGTACTGCAATGCACAGTGTCATGAACTCTGCTCAACAAAGTTAGATACACAAAACGCTGACTGTACATTGAACCCGTTAAGAAAAAAAAAAGTAGGTTAATAAGTACTAGGGAAGTAATAACTCAACAACGGCAGCAGTCTTTTTGCAACTAACAAAGTGTGTGCAATACTAATTAACAAAGTATCATACCACAATAAAAGCAATATCATTTTTATTATGCTTTTAATAAATAATGTATTGGCCTACTTAAAGCATCACTAATAACAACTGGTAGACGCCTTCCTCACCTCTGTGGTCTGTTTGCCATTGTAGGACATCTTCTTAATGGCCACCACCTCACTGGTGTATGAGTTCCGGGCCTAAGATTGAAAGACATGCAGCTAGAGTGAGCTAGGACATCACACATATTCAGCGTACATTTAATGGTAATGCTAAGTTACTAAAATAGAAAAACATGGAACACAAACGAGGCCAGATGTTATAATGGGATATTATCAGTACTCAACATACATTTAAATGATTACATGCTATCTTCAAATCCACACAGGATAAATGTATTTTTCAGAATGTTTTTTATGAGCAACTGGTGTGGTGTCAGGTCCAATCATATTCTGATATGCTCTTGTGAAGAACCAACAAACACATTGGCTAAGCCTACTGGCTGTCTAGGCATGTTCTGAGAAAAATCTCTCATTGCGTGACCTTGCAAACTATTCTGCCGAAACACTTTATATCACATATTAGCCAAGTTTTATTAGTGCCAACTTGGCTGTGGTACGGTTTTTGTACATGCCTTTCAGCTAGTGAGCTTACCAGTGTCAGACCACAATGCCCTAAGGCTGTTTGTGTCCTTGGAATACTAAGACTATCAAAGCAAAATAGGCATTTCTGTTGTCAAAAAAACGCTTCAAGGCTAACAACAAAGCCGAGGGCATGATATGAGCAGTAAAATAGGATGTCTTTATTGTCACTATAGTGTACCATGGAATTGCATATACACAGGATGGGTCATAAAAAATGGAACACTTTTTAAACTACTATATCTGCTTAATCATTTAGGTTACCACAATTGAATGGCCATAGTGAACATCCCTTTGCTTTCATGGTCATAAACCATAATTTCACTGAAACACCACATAATACATGTATGTATATTTTTGGCAGAAAACAAAATAAACAAGGAAACCAACAGACAAGCTGCATCACTTTTTATTTTGTTTGTTAAAAAAAGCAAAGTGTGTCCTCCTTGTTCATTTCTTAGTAGGAATGAATTAATGGTCTAGCACTTTTAGAATAGGAAAAAAAAGTAGACCGAGTAAAGCCTGCACCATTTTTCAGAAAAATAATCAAACAAAAACAATAAGAATGCAGTGTGTTCGCCCATCTTTCCAGTTTATAGCTTCAGCAGTGTCTAGCACTTAGCTCTTATTTAGGTCAGATGTGGACATCTAAACTGCTGCTGTGTGTGCTTTCATAACATCAGCACTGGACATACCGAAAGAGAAAGGGCAACTCCAGCAAGGCTGGGATGCTTGAAGGAGGTGACAGCATTCTTTTACCCAGCTGTGTGTGTGTGTGTGTGTGTCTGTATATGTGTGTGTGTGTCTCTGCATGTGTGTGAATGTGTCTGTGTGTGGGTGTGCATGTGTGTGTGCATAACAGCATGTGTGCGTGGTCCTGTGTGGTGTGCTCTGGTCTGGTGAGGTCTGTGCGTTGTGCACTTACTGCTTCAGCCTCAGCAAGGCTGGCGTGCTACCCGCCAGCTGTCTCTGCCCGCCCGCCCTGCCTCCTTGCCACCGCCACTCACGCCGCCCCCACCCACAACCATCCGACCGACCAACCCCCAACTAAGAGCAGAACAGCTGTCTAAAGAGGAGCATCTATTTATTTACTCTCACACCCACCCACCCCCACCACCTCCCTCCTCTACTCTGCCCCTTGACCCTCCCCTCCCTGCATCCTTACTGAGCCTCACATCTGGAGAGGCTGCAGGAGGAGAAGTGTGTGTGTGTGTGTGTGTGTGTGTGTGTGTGTGTGTGTGTGTGTGTGTATTTGTGTATCGTGGGGTTGGGGTTGGGGTAACCAGGGAGGATTTAACACCAGAGATTCAGGCCTCAACATAGATTTGGAGTCAAATGGCTTCATCATTATAGCCTGGTGAACCAGTCCCTCATACGTTACATCATTTTGTACAGAGGCTGTGGTTTCATTGACATGGTTGTCTTAGCCAGCATCTTGCCTGACCAATCAGCGAACAGAACAGTTTCTTCTTTGAGGTCTAGACTCGGATTTGCCGATACCTAATCGCTAACGTCTGGTCGTGACTTCCTCTGTTCGCTGATTGGTCAGGCAAGATGCTGTAGTACTAATTAGTAGTTAGTAGTGCTAATGGTGGGTTAAACTGTGTCGAGAGAAGGTGGGGGTTAAAGCCTGACGGAGGCATGCAGATGTAGGTCAAGCCCCGTCACATAAAGTGGAGCGAAAGTGTGTCAGAGAGAGAGAGAGAGAGAGAGAGAGAGAGAGAGAGAGAGAGAGAGATTGGTTCACCCGTGCCCCAAGTTCACACTCTACTCCCAGGGAGGGACTGGATCAAACTATGCCAAGACTGGGTGTCTTTCCTCATCATGACAAGGGCACAAGGGCATGGGAATCAGGACAGCTAACCCCTGAGTTAAAACCGTCGTTTAAGTGTCAGGGGGGATGTAGGTCAACATGCGGGACAAAGGTTAGTTGACCTGTGCTCATAGCAGGTGGGGCTGAATAGTGGTTGCTCTGGTAAAAGGTGACCCACACTGGGGTGCCATCTTTTTCTTCAGGGTGATTGACCTCCAAGCTAAACTGGGTTAAGAGTGTGTGGGGTTTAACAGTAGCCACGTATACATGGAACACTTCTGATCCGATTACAATAAGAATAACTTATAGAATAATCGGAATAGAAATTCTCATATATACAGCCCGATTGGAATTGAATTTTTTTTGATCGGATCAGAGTTGTAATCGGAATAGAGGAAATGGTTTAGTCCACTAAAATGTGACATGTATACACTTGTATTCCACTTGGTGTGGGGTAGGGGTTTATGACGTGTTCGCCTGTAGTGTCCGCATGGCGTGCTTTCTCTCCTATAGGGACACTGAAGAGCAGATATTGGTGTGCCACAATGGATCCAGTACATGCTAAACAAGCTTGCGCTTGGGATAAACTATACCCTCCACAGGCTAAAACTACAGTACATCTTTCGAGATGCATCGTGTTACATGTGTTGGTAATGGGTGGGTGAAACCATGTTCTTTATTGACTTGGTCAAGTCCATCCCCTTTTGGGTGATGAAATTGTGCTTAACATGCCATATAACACATAGGATATCTCTGGCTTCCTGTCTAAAGAAAACTGTGCGAGGCAAGAAAAGAGCCAATACTGCCTTATTACAAAGCGGCTTATTATATAGGAAAAAAATTATATACTGTGCATAAAACAAAAGTCAGTAACACTTACAAAATAGACTGCCCCGAAACTGCCATGACCAATCTCATGGAGGTCGCAGAACACATCTTCGGGGTCCTCTTTGAAGAAGAGGTCGGCAAACTCCTTTTCTGTTCCTTTTCGCGTGGACGATGGCATTATGGGAAAGATGGAATTGTGGGGACCCACTCGCTTCTCTCCTTCATTGACAGGCCCGGCATTTACTCAATACCTATTGGAGATATAAGAAAAGAGGAGGATATATAAGTTTAGTTATGTGAAGACAAGGTTGGAAGAAACCACATCAACAAACACAAAGTAAACCAGTATTGTGCAGATGCATTAAACCTTTGCTTTACTTCTCCAAACACAGAGGTTCTTAGCTCAAAGAGCCATTTTGTTATTGGACCAGTGGGACACTAAACGTGCTTGTTGATGGTAAGATTTGTTCACCAGTTTTCTGGGACAGACTTTTAGAGGCTGAGGCATCACATTAGGATATATATCCATAAACACTGATGCGTCCCAAAACCTCAGACTTAAAATATACAGGCTACATATGAGCTAAAAAGTGCACTACTAATCATAGAGCTGATCTTGGGTCTTTCTTATTCTTCATAGTCAGAGTGTAACCTTGTCAGTATGAGATTACATCATGCCTACACCATCGCTGTCAAGCATCTTCAAAATATATAGAAATATTAAAACCACACACATACAGTATGTCACAAAAGTGACTACACCCCTAACATTTTTGTACTTTTTTATTATAGCTTTTCATGGGAGAAGTCTAAAGATATAATACTTTTCTAATAAATAAATAAATAAATAAATTTAAAAACCACACACATATATCAGCAGGCTTTAGGGCAGAGAAATCATAAAAATGTGGTAAATCATAAAGAATAAAGCGATTTACATCTAAAGAAACCAAACACCTTTTACCCGTTCCACTCTTTGTAAGGACAGAAAGCAAAAAACAGACAACATAACAATGCACTAGGCTAAATATATCGCCACAAAGTGTGTTGAAAATCCATTTAAGACGAGGCAACTTGCACATGAATGAGCTTTAAGCTGTGCCGCTGTTGTGGTGTTTGAATTTGTGATGCCAATGTCTGTCTGGCGAGCTTGACACTGCCCTGTGGCTGTATGGCTGTGTGATGTTTTCTTTTTCACCTTTTTCAAACTCACTGAACTCACGCTGCACCTGAGACACACATTTTCTGCAGTCAGTATGACTCGCATCACCTGTTACTCTTTGTTTTAATGTCTTTTGTACTGTTATTGTATTTACTACTATTATTGATTGCTGTTATTTTATTATTGTTAATTGATTATTTTGATATTTTACTATTTTACAGCACTTTTGAGGGAAATCTGTTGTAATAAATGTGCTATATAGATAAACCGACCTCACAACATGGTTACCAAAAATGAAATCAGCAGATAATGCGTGAGAAACAGGCCTGAGCTAATTTGCTTTGATGGTTTTAGACAAAAACAAGTTTCAGACCTCTTTCACATATTCCACCTCATGGTCATGTGACCGTGGAGCTGTTGCTGTTTGGTTGCGTGTGTTAGCACATTGCAAAGCGCTCGATGCTGCAACCGCTAGCCTTACTGAATTAGTGTCTGATAATTGCCAAAAAGCATAATGTGTGTGTGTGTGATGTCATCTATTTCTGATAAATAGTCTGAGAATAAAGAGCCAGAGTTCATCAGAAAACGACCTAAGGATTCATTAACATCGAGACACACTAAAATATAACCTGTATTGGTTTTCTGCCAAGACTGTAGTACACATGTGGGTTATTGTCCAATTGTTTATGCTAAAATGGTTTAAAAACAAAATCTTTCTTTTGCATTTTGTCTTTGTGTGTTTTAACAAAATAGACACTGAAACCGTGGTGAAAGTGTCTACTATGAAATCATATTACCATGGTATCAAAATCAAAACAATCAAATTTCTTTTTAACTACGCATTTGTGTTGAGAACTCTTTGTCTGACACGTATTAAAAACCACCTCCACTCCAAACCCTCTTGATACGATGCGTGTTATGTAGTATGAATGGTTGTATGCGTTAGCACAAGCTCCTAAAATAGTATCAGCAATCAGGAGGTGATGCAACAGGAATGCATGTTACACAAACCATATGAAATTGTCTTTTTTTTTTAAGAAAAGCAAAAGTATTGCTGCACGATTTGGGGAACATTGTACTGTCATTTTTTGACATAAATTACAATTTGATTTGTGATACACATTTGTGATACAACTTTTAAAATTAACCTTCTGGTTAATACATACAATTTTGCTTTAAATTGGGCTTACTTAGTGCATGAGAAGCACAGCATGTCTGATAGGCTGGATGTGATAAGACGCTAACCACGCTAAGAAAATTACAGCCAAATCTATTGCCAGAGGTCCAGACAGTGAGCCTTCTCTTGCAACGGATCTTGTGCAACCATCTGTGCCTACACACTCTCTCTCTCTCTCACACACACACACACAGGCACGCACACACACACACACACACACACACACGCACACACACACACATACAGTCATGGACAACAACATTAACCTCTTAAACCACGCTGTACCGTATACGGGACGGAAGTGGAGGGGAGGGTGGAGGGGGCACAATGTTTATCAATGTTTTAGAGCTCTGAATAAACAAATATGGTAATACCATATACTGTTGTAAAGAGTAGGTCGTCAGGATTCAATTAAGCCCATTCACAAGAACAAAGGTTATTTACAGTCATAAAAGTGATCTGATAATTGTCGGCATGCCACCGAACTGTAGTATAGGCTGGCGCAATACCTACCTACCTTCAGAAATTTGTCTTTATCCACAGCGACCATATTACTGCACAAGATTTTTATGCAAAGTCATGAAGTGTCCATAGATTTAAAATATCTAAGCCATTTTCTCGAAAACAATGTATTTGTGTTATAATCGTAAAATCTCATGACTTCGGGGTAACTAGCGCAACACGAAAACCTAAATAAAACTTCAAATCACGTTTTACACGAGGGTATAAGTGCGCATACGACGCATTGATGATGTTCTACAAGCTGTTCTGCGTCGTTTAAAACCATCCACAACCCAAACCATGCATGTGGTGCGGAGATAGCCAGCTTGAAAGCCAATGAGCACCGACTACGTGAGTTGGACCTCCTGTGGTTTGACTGGCAGCACTTCGAGCCTATGGAAATTTTCAGTGACAAGACCCCTCTATTCTGATAGCCAATAGTCAGAGCTTTCGAACGATATATGACACCACACTATCACGTTTGGTTGTGGAAAGTTAGTGCCGCGCTTAACGATTGTGCGTAAAGTATTTGTAGAAAAGGGAGCTTCTGTGCGCACCAAGAAGAACGCGTTTTTGGAAGATTGTTGAGCAATGGCAAGCACAAAGACGAGCAAGAAGGCACGTAGCTTGCCAACAAAAGATAAATTGACTGCACAGGAGGCAGCCGAGTGGATTTTGCAGTCCAGTGAAGAGGAATCCGACCGCCCGAAGGCGAAGGTGTGTGCATTGCTCCATGAAGACCACCACTGAGTGTTCGTCATGCAATGTAGCCCTGTGCTTTGTTGTGTCCAGAGACTGCTACAATGACTGGCACACACTGCATAATTTTTAAACAGTGTTGTGTTGTGTATTGTGTGTTGCCTGTTGTTAAATGTCTATTTTTATATATAATATATTTGTAAATCATGTTTATTGATTTTATTGATTTATTTGTTTGTTTGTTTGTTTATTGGGATTTGTTTTGCACAATTGTTTTGTGTTGCACAGGGTTTTGTTTTGTACACTGTAGTGTTTGTATTTTCTTATATTTCTATAAAAAAAAGTTTGCCAATTCACATTTTGCCCTTTCTTTATCAATATCCCATAGGCGGAATAAGAAAAAATGATGTTTACTGTCTTTATGCTTCTGTCATTCTATTCCAGAATGACTGACATCCAATCCAAATCCATGTAAGACACCTCAAGGTCTTGGCTTTCAGTAGAGACCAATATTTTGTTTCTAGGCAAAGGGGTTCTCAAGTTATAGAGGTTTGATTCTGGTTATACAGCTTTGGTAACCAAAGGTCCTTTTGGAGTCTCCAAAAAGCACACAAGAAAAACGCCTGGACATACCCATTGATAAAAATCTACAAAAAAATCAGGTTTTGATCCTTTGCCTCCAATTTTTTACTGTGTCAAGGTAAGACCTGTGTCTGTGGCCTCATTAGATCTTTGTTTTGCCAGCAGGTTACTGAAATTCTAGGTCTCAGTCACTTTACAGGCTCACATGTTGGACGGAAAGAAAAACCTTCATTCTAATCTCTGTACCTCTGTGTCAGTGCATCACAGAATCACCCAGATACTTTATAAATAAACCTGAGAGTGTTACCTTTCCAGTGATACCAAGAACATGTCTGAGTCTAAAACTATGTAGGAGCTGTGCTACTTACAACTTGGGCATACCATTTTCGCAAATAACCTTAAAATATTAGGTGTGGCTTAAGGGGTTAATACAGCACATAGCTGAGGCTAAGGCCTGCTGTTACATATAATGCTGGATGAGTAATGGCTGGCCCTTTTGACTTGGACCAGGTGCCTCTGCTTTGCAAGTAATGTCATGTTATCTGGAGGCAGAAGGTTTTTCAGCGAACGTGTTTCAAAGTGTTCAGACACAAGCGTTTGTTTGTCTCCCACTGACAGAATGAGCGTTTCCATTCACTCACTCACACCTTAAAAACATTGTTTAGGCAATGTGGACTGGCTTATGAGAAAATAAGTCTGAGTCTGAGTGCATATTAGCCTGTTTTAAGGTGTGTGTGTGTGTGAGAGAGCAAATGAGTGAATTAAGGAATGGCTGAATGAGTGAATACGCAACAGTTTGGAAGAGGGAGCGAGCATTAATTAAAGTGAATGAGTATCTGTGGGAGCAAAAAAGCAAAGCACAGCTTGATTGTGTGAGTGTATAAACATGTGTGTACAAGCGAATGAGTAAGAGACATGAGCGTATGAGTGTGTGTGCGTGTGTGTGTGTGTGTGTATGTGTGTGTGTGTGTGTGTGTGTGTGTGTGTGTGTGTGTGTGTGTGTGTGTGCATGCACATGTCCGTGGGTGGGGAAGGCGTGAGTGTGGAGTCAGGTGCAGCCTGCTCACTGTCTGTGTGTGTGTGTGTGTGTGTGTGTCTGTCTGCTCCCTGCTGGGCTGCAGAGAGGCGGCCTGGCCATCAGCTGGAGGGACGGAAGGAAGGAAGGTGTGAGTCAGGCCTGCAGCTCACATGAGACACTGGCACAAGGAGTCCAACAACAGCCCCACCCCTCTCACCCTGCTATTCTCCTCTCTTCCTTTCACTCTTCCCCCCTATCACCCTGCTACGCTTCTCTTTTAACCCCCTGCCCCTCCCAAACCTGCCAAAACCCCCACCGCGCCATGTGACTAAACTCGAAAAACCCCAATCTGCTTGTGTGCACGTGTGTGACTGTAAGTGAGTGTATGTGTGAGAGACAGTGGCTGTCTTTGTGTGCCGATGCAGGTCTCCGACCAAAAAAAAGGCCCTCTCTAAACACCCCAGAGTGACTTACAGTGTGTACTGTATGTGTTTCTTCACACCAAACCAACCAACCACAGAGCCTGACTGACAGGTATTGACTGCTTCGCACCCGATATACAGCTGTCGACACCACCACCTCAAACTACAGAGTCCTGCAAAAGTGCACAAGCTCTTCAAATCTCATCACCAGTGAATTACGATTCACAAATTAGAAAAAGGTAGACTGGGCAAACATTTCCCACTGTATTTTTACTGAAAGTGTTACAGTATACAGTGTATACAGTACTAGATTTCCACAGGCTGCTAATATTAAGCCTCCATGGACTAAAACACTGAAATATACCGCTTGCACAAATCAATTTACCACAATTGATCACAATTAGGCAGTACTTTAGTTTGTACGTAGAGATTTCCCTCAGGTGATGAAAATCAGCCTGTTCTAAGGTCATTGTGTAGGTTGTAAAAACACACAGGTGAGGATGCCAACAGAGATGAGGTTATTTAAGTCCTTAAAGAAGAAAGAAACACCTGAGGTATTTTCATGCCACACTGAC
>CM059271.1:14813136-14820636 GCA_030347295.1 Setipinna tenuifilis | reverse complement strand
TGATGCAGAAGTGTCTCTTTAAACACACACTCGTGCAGTATCACACTAACACACGCACACACACACAGTCACATCAGGCACAGTCCTGTACACATGCCCACACACACACACACACGGACACACACACATGTACACATAAATAAATGTACCTTTAAAAAGAAGTGACGGGCGTTGCTTTCCAGGTCAAGCTTGAATCTCTACAGTACAGTGTTCAACCTCATGTCTGGAAGAGAAGATGCTGGAAACGCCTACGAGAGAGAGAGAGAGAGAGAGAGAGAGAGAGAGAGAGAGAGAGAGGGAGAGAGAGGGAGGGACAGAGAGACAAGAGAGTCATTTTAGGGGAGTCACAGCCAACAGGAAAGTCACACACACCCACATACACAAACAAACACACACGTACACGTACACACACACACACGTTCCATGATGTGCTCCTGGTGTGATGTGGTGCTCATGTATGCCTCCTGACAGGGTGCCTCTGTGCACCTGCAGGAGGGGGTCAGCAGCGGTCCAGTCTCCATGCCAGCCTTTAGGCCTGCCGCAGTAGAGTAGAGGCCGTATTTTAGCCTCCCGCCTCGGCACAGGGCACTGTGGTCTACAAGCTCCGCTAATGCTTGTGTGGGTGGCCACCACGGGACCATCTCAGCAGCCAACATCTGCAGCGTGTTGTGTGTACACACTGGAATAGGACACTTAGCAAAAGTGTACACACACTCACTCACTCATTCAAACTCCCGACTACGCACTCACTCGTTCGTTCGTTCGCTCGCTCGCTTTCACGACTCCCGACACGTGCACGTCGACAGAGCTACACAATCAATTATTCAGGCCAAGATGTCATGTCATTCTCCTTGCCAATGTTAGCCGCCCCCCCAACACACCCCCACCCCTGCCCCCGCCCATGCAAGCATCCCACCTCCCCCCTTCGTCCCTGAGCAATCTGTGCATCCTCCTTCTCCTCCTCCTCGTCCTGACTACATCACCAGATGACTTTTCTCCATTCTCTCCTCTCCTCTTTTTGCAAAACAAGGCTAGGGGGAGGAGGAAGAGGAAGAGGTGGATGATGTTGAGTAGGATGATGATGATGGTGATGGTGATGATGGTGATGATGATGACGATGACGATGAAGGCACGGAGGTGGGCAGTGAGCAGCGAGGAGAAGGAGTGGAGCTCAGGAGGAGGAGGAGGATTGTTGGACGAGGGCCTGAGCGCCGCTCAATGATTCATGACTCACCAAGACGCCTCGCTAAAAAAAAAAAAAAAAAAGTTCGGGTCTCTCTTTCCTGCTCCAACCTACCACCCACCCCCCCTCCAAACACACACACACACATACACAAACACACCACCGAGAGAGAAGAAAAAAACAGAGAGAGAGAGTGAGAGTGATGAAAACAGGAGGGGGAGGAGGGAGGGGGGATTCCTACCTGGAAAAGAGTTTAAGGGCCAAGGAACAATTCCCAGGATTCTTGTACACGGGTATAAATAAATAAAACACACCACACACAAACATGCAGAGCCAGAAAGGGACCTGGCAGAGGAAGAGGAGAGGATGGGAGGGGAAGGAAGGAGGAGAGAGAGAGAGAGAAAGAGAGAGAGAGAGAGAGACTGTGAGTTTCCGCAAAGAAGACAACAGAGGGGAGTGAAACACAATTTAAAAAGTGTACAAGAGAGACAGAGACGGTTTACATAAATGCACAGAAAATGAGAGCAATGAAGAGCAATGAAGAGAGAGAAAGATAGAAACAGAGAAAGAAAGAAAGAAAGAAAGAAAGAGGGAGAGATAAAGAATCTCATTGCCTCTCTGATCCACAAAGGTAGGGTGAGATAATGTCCAGGAGCCAGGGGGGCAAGGGGGGGGGGGGCTGTTTCCCATGGCCAGAGCCAAGGTCACCACATGATCTGGAGATTGACTGATGCTCACTCCTTCGCTTTTACACACTTTATGTTTATACACTCACACACTCAAGCTGTGCTTTGCTTTTTTGCTCCCACAGATACTCATTCACTTTAACTAATGCCCGCTCCCTCTTCCAAACTGTTGCTTATTCACTCATTCAGCCATTCCTTAATTCACTCATTTGCCCTTACACACACTCTAAAACTAAAAACAATCTAATATGCACTCACTGACTTATTTTGTCATAAGCCAGTCCACATTGCTTAGGCAATGTTTTTAAGGTGTGAGTGACTGAATGGAATGCTCACTCTGTCAGTGGGAGACAAACAAACACTTGCGTCTGAACATTTTCAAACACGTTCACTGAAAAACCCTTCTGCCTCCAGGCAACATGACATTACTTGCAAAGCAGAGGCACCTGGTCCAAGTCAAAAAGGGCCAGCCATTACTCATCCAGCATTATATGTAACAGCAGGCCTTAGCCTCAGCTATGTGCTGTTTTAATGTTGTTGTCCATGACTGTGTGTGTGTACGTGTGTGTGTGTGTGTGTGTGTGTGTGTGTGTGTGTGTGTGTGTGTGTGTGTGTGTGTGTTGCTACAGACGCCTCAGGAGAGCAGTCATCCATTAACTACTTCCTCTACCTGTTTTTCTGGGGGTGGGCGGTGGGGATGTGAGGGCAGTTTAGTTGATTGAACAACCAGTTGAGAGTTGTTTTTTTTTTTTCTTTTTTGTGTGTTTTGTTTGGTTAAGGAAATAGGGGTGGTGTAGAAGGCAAAAGAATAAGAAAGAAATGGAACATGAAACATGGGTAGAGCATTTAGCATTACGAACACTCGTACACACACAGAGATATAAACACATACATGCATACACACACACACACACACACACACACACACGCACGCACGCACGCACGCACGCACGCACGCACGCACGCACGCACGCACACACACAAACACAAAGACAACTTAATACATACATGCATTCCAGCAGACAGGAGCAGAAATGCCTGGCATCACAAACCTGTCCAACCTGCCCTATTCAGTAGTCAGATTTCTTTCCTTTCCGTGACACCTCAACCAACGTCAGGAATTCAGACACCCCCACTTAGTTTCCCATGATGCAACAGCACAGGAGCATTCCTGTAACCGTTTCCTCATAAATCTGTACAGTAGATGCATTGTCTTTGTCCTTGTGTCAGCACAGTCAAACAATATGATGAAGGCCCACACCTGAGGGCATGAGGTTGCCTTTTGCTGTTTGCTGCTCAAACATTCACATCGGTAAACTCGAAACCCAATGTGTAGACCTAGGCTACATATTCACTTGACAGGAGAGGAGAGAGAAAGAGAAAGAGAAAGAGAGAGAGAGAGAGAGAGAGAGAGAGAGAAAACTCAAGCACACAGGGTGCCTCGTATGAGTTTCTAACTTTGGCCACGATAAAAAATAAAAAAAATAAAAAACGTTTCCAGAGAGAGGGGCTGTGGGCTGGGGGCTGGGGGGAGAAAAAGAGAAGTGCAGTGCATTCCCTAGTGTTGGAGGGTGACCCTACACATGGTGGTGCAAGGCTGCCTGCTTTTACGTCTTCTGCCCTTTTCCACAGAAGGGCTCTGAGGTCTAGTTTCCGGTTCTGGTTTTTCAGTTTGCAGCAGCACCAGCCAAGCGGGTCTTCGGTGAAACAAACTCAGCGTGGCCTTGTATCTCCTTGTAAGGCACAATTCAACACTTACTGTTTCACTGACCCACAACGGGTAATACTTTAAAAAGTATTTAAAAACATTGCACTTATAATCTGAGGATTTGCTATGGTGCTAGACAAAAAAACATATACAAGAGAAAGAAATAAACAAGAGAAGAATTTCTGCACACTTTGCAAATTTCTTCAAGTCACGATGTGGTAAGTTTTCAGTCACCAGACCATCATCTGCTGCGATGCAGGTAAAAGTAAATCACAAACATGAACTTATGTGATGTGTTTTTTGAAAGTACATGTAAGGCTACAGCAGCTATACTACTACTACAGAAAGTAAAGAGAGAAACAAGCAGAAAGAGGAAAGAGCCAAACAGAGGAAGCTGGGGGGAGGGGGGTCTGGTGGAGGGTGAGAAGAGGGGTATTGGGGCATTTCAGCAGAAGTCATCTCAAGTCTGCTCCCTGGGCACCACTCCTCTCGTAGCGACTGAGAAGATGATTACCAAACAGCTCCAGTGAAGCCGCTGCTGGTGGGGATGGGGCTGGGGTGGGGGTGGGGGCTTTGAGGGTTAGGTTGGGGGGGGGGTTGAGCAAGTGCTACCGGTGTTGGGAGGCTAGCTTGTAAAAAAGGTCAAGGTGAAGAAGTAAAAAAAATGGTGACCAAGATTAAAGGAGAGTAAAACTTGTGCAGAAGCAGAAGAGAGGAGAGAATGAAAGACAGCTGAGGTCTCCAGAGTCAGAAGGAAACCAGACCATTGCAGACAAGCACCCAAGCATGTATGCACACAGATACACACCCACAATTATATTACCAAACACACACAAACACACACGCACACACACACACAACCATGTGCGGCCCACTTTCAAGGGTGCAATCTTTCGTGACATTTAAAGGCACTGAGGAACAGACTCAGAGGAACAGACTGAGATCTTAGTAGAAGCAAGAGTCGAGAGAGTGTGTGCTTTTGGGGTTTTTTGTGTGTGTGTGTGTGAGAGAGAAAAAATAAACCAGGCATCCAAGCAGACCAAAATACATGAAATAACATAATATAGGTCAAACATGGCAGTCAGCTGTGCTCTGCAATGCCAGTGATGTGAAACAGATGAAGCACAGACATGAGAGAGAGGGCTGAAATCACCAAGGCCTACAAACACTGAGCTGCAAATCATAAAAAAGACACGATAGCCAAGAAATCTTACCCCAAATTAGTCAGCGAGGAGCGAGGACATTGATGAAGGTTCAGCTTTTTTATTTTTATTGCCATTGTGTTAAACTGCACGTAAAATGTTTTTTTTTATTAAATGTTATTAAATGTTTAATATTTTATAGATAGAGAAAGAGTCAGATGGGAGGTAATATACAGAGGGGAGTCACAGAGAGAGAGAGAGAGAGGGAGCGAGAAAAGATTTTCAAAAAACGAGGAAAAAAAAGACGGCTGGAAGGCATGGCCTTGCGATGTAGCCAGACACTCCATACATCAATACAGGACAGTAAACACTGCCCGCCACTGCCCGCCTGTCCGTCCGTCCACTGTCTGTCCACTGTCTGGCTGATTACCAGTGGACGTGAAGCTGTCTCCTTGCAGACAAGAGGTACAGGGCCACATGAACTATCCAGCCTTGAAGTCTGGAAGCATCATTGTGTCTCTTTTTTTTAATGAAACTTTCTTTTCAAGGAGAGAAATAAAAAACATGAAGAACATACTGAAAAATTCCTACAGCCAACAAGACATCGACCGCGACATATTTTATCTTGCACAAAAAATATGCAGGTTTACCCAGGCCCTGACCTAAAAGTGTGTATAAAGCTAGAAAGATGAAGAGATAGATGTAAACTTCTCTTTCGCTCTCTTGCTCTTGCTCTCCCTCTCTCTCTCTCTCTGTGCGCATGTGGCTGTCCTCTTCCTCACCTCCCTAGTAATTATCATCTCAAAGCCTACTCTGTGCAGATGCACTGCTTCTCTCTCCCTCCCTCCCTGCCTCTCTCCCTCCCTTACTCTCTCTCTCTTTTACACACACATACACACGCCCATACCCAGACACACACACAGTCAGCGGCATGTGTAAAATGAAATATTTGAATTTGCCACTAAGGAGAGAGCAGAGATGGAGAGCAAGATGGTGCCAGACAGAAGGAGAATGAAAGAGAGTGAGAGTGAGAGTGAAAGAGTGAGAGAGAGAGAGAGAGAGAGAGAGAGACAGCGAGAGAGAAAGAGACAGACAGACAGAGAGAGTGAAGGAGAGAGAGAAATGGAGAGCAAGAGGGAAAGTGATGCTGTCCTCTGGTGAACTTTTAAAATTTCCACTCGGCTTCGTGTTCCCTCCAAAATACATGGCCAAGAGGCCACGACAGGCCGGTCGGCAGGCACACTCCTCTAATGCGGCGCTAAGGCCAGTGTGACATATCCATTCAGCATAATTATTCACACAGTGTGTCGAGGGAGGGGAGGGGAGAGAGCATGAGGGGAGAGGGGAAAAAAGGGACACAGAGAGACGAAAAGACAAAGACACAGACACAGGCAGACTTGTGGAGACACAGAGGACAGAGACAGAGAGAGAGAGAGAGAGAGAGAGAGAGAGAGAGAGAGAGAGAGAGAGAGAGAGAGAGAGAGAGAGAGAGAGAGAGAGAGAGAGAGAAACAGAAAACAACAGACAGGAAAAAGGGATAAAGACAGACGAAAAGACAAAGACACAGGCAGACTTGTGGAGACACAAAGGACAGGGACAGAGAGAGAGAGAGAGAGAGAGAGAGAGAGAGAGAGAGACAGACAGACAGACAGACAAACAGAAAACAACAGACAGACAGACAGAAAGACAAACAGGAAGACAGACAAGACAGATGAACCAACAGAGATATGAGACACAGAGAGTGAGGAAAAATAGAGAGAGGCAGAGAGCCAGATAGAGAGAGTGTAAGAGACTTAACAAACAGACAGAGACGAGGAAGGAGTGGAACGTGCAGTGAGGAAGACAGGAAGAGAAAGGGAAAGTGAAAGCAAGAGACAGCGGGTGTCAGAGAGGCAGAGAGTGAGGCAGTGAGGCAGTGAGACAGTGTCCTTTTGCCCTGCCCCGCAAACAGAATCCAAGCACACAGAGGCAGAGATGGCAGGGGCAGTGTGTGTGTGTGTGTGTGAGTGTGTGTGTGCGCACTGGGATTGCACAAGCCCCCATGATCTCCTTGACCCGTTTCCTGGTGGGCCAATGTTCTGAGAGGAGAGGAGAGGCGTGGGGGGAGAGAGAGGGGAGCAGCGTGACTGAGGGCTGTCAGACATGTCACACAGCTCCACTCAAATCATCAGGGCAGCTGTGAAGAGAGAGACCCTTTCAGTCCAGTCCAGGCCAGCAGGGACGGACATTTCCTGCACACAAGAGTGTGTGTGGCGGCTGAACTTAGACACACACGAGCACGCACACACACGAACACGCACACGCACACACACACACACACACACACACACACACACACACACACGCACACACGCACACACACACACTTACACACACATGAACACACACACGAACACACGCACGAACACACGCACACACTCACACACAGTGTTTTGGGAATACAGTGATAGCAGGGTCTAAAAACAGACTCCCAATATATAACGTGTCCATCTATGGCCTCGGAATACACAGTGCCGTGCCTCGCCTCACCTTGTAAGGCCAAGAGAGTAAATATATCACATAACCCAACAATCTGTGGTCAAACGACTAGAATAAAAAGATTAGATTTTAGGTATAAAACAGGTCTAAAAAATTACAGTTCTTGAAGGCCAACACAACTATTTTTATTCCCACTGCCATAATTGCCTATTGGGTCAGATTTAAGTCAGGAAAAATGCACTCGTGCCCTGTCATAGAGAGTTTAAGTTGGAGACTAAACTCAGTTCCAACATGTTACAGTCC
>CM059271.1:14610636-14808136 GCA_030347295.1 Setipinna tenuifilis | reverse complement strand
ATACACATGTACAGTACAAGCATTCTGAAACACACACACACATGCCCACACACACCAAAGGTAACTCTCAGGTTACCCCCCACCCCCCTCACCTCACCCCCCTCCCCTCTGGCAGCTTACAGACACACCTTGTCACTTTACCTCAGCTCATTCCATCATGCGCACAGCACATGTGTGTGTGTGTGTGTGTGTGTGTAAGAGGGAGACAGCAAGAGGCAGTGAGACTAACTGCCTAACTACATGCAATGCGACCTTGCAACAGCCACAAAAATCAGTTTATTTGCTTTATTCTTCTATTAGAAAATCCTAACTGTCTGATACACAACTGCACATAGTAATGTCGCAAAACATTCTGAACTAGACCTTTTTTCGGAAATGAGGTTGAGTAGTTGTGATCGAACGAAAAAGGCAAACTTTACCGTTTCAGTGTGGACAGAGAACATTAGATTGATACAAGGGCTGGGCAATTAATCAAATAATTAATCGAACCGACAATCGTAATCGTTAATTGACAATGATCAAGCACATGACTACTAATCCTTGTTTATTACGGTTATTATTTTTTATTTTTTAACTTTTTCTTTATATTCTGTGCATTCCAGTGTGTGTGTTCATGTACTGTTCCTTGAAAGCGCACTACCACATGTGTTGTCATGTGATTCTGCCCAGTCCAGTTAACTAAAGATGATTCTGATTTAAAGTTTTATCAACCAGCCCTAATCATGATAAAAAAAAAAATCGATATTTGTCAATATGGAAAAATACATCGTAATAAAATTCGCCCACCTCTAATTAATACTACAGTCAGTTGTGCCACAGGCAGTTAGAATACAGTGAAAAAGAGAATGGGAGTGTGTGTGTGTGTCTGTCTCATTTCATCATTCGTGGTTCGTTTGGGTCCCGCTATCTCCCACTGTCGTAGGCTGCACCCCTGAGGGAGCTTCATCCACACAGCAGAGGCTGAGGGCTCGACTGGACCCAGCTGTCAACACCTATCCCTGAGTCATCACTCCCCAAAACCACACAGGGCCACAGCATTAACCAAACCGCCCCCACTCCGACACACACACACACACACCATCCTACCAAACAGCTTAATACCCCCCCACACACACACCCCATCCCCACCACACACACCTACACACAACCATCCTCTCACACAGCATTAACTCCCTAACACACACACACACACACACACACATAAAAACAAAAACCGTCCTCCCACCTTACCTCTGTACAGCAGAGGCCTGGATAGCTTTTATGACAAACCTCCCCTGACACGCATGTACAGACACACGCACTACACCCGTACAGTCCAAAAAAAAAAAAAAGAAAAGGAGCTAAAAAAGGCACCCTGACAGGTCCAATTTAGCCTCAGCTTTCATGGGAGTCGTGGGAGAAGAACTGCTGCACGTAGTGACCTCTCTACACACACAGACACACACACACACACACACACACACACACACACACACAAACACACATACACACACACATACACACACACATACACACACACACACACTCTCACACACACTCACACACACACTCACACACACACTCACACACACACACACACACACACACACACACACACACACTCTTTTCTTCCTCCGCTTTTCTTTCCTGTGATCAATAATGCATGGCCTCAATCTTTACTGTATGGCACAAAAATCTTAAGGGACAACTAAAAATGATATTGTAATACAGGGGTATTGTGTAAGACAAAGACCTCCTCACTACCCTACCATACCCTTTCTCTCTCTCTCTCCTCTCTTCCCACCCACACACGTACACGCATGCATGTACATACACACACAGACAAACACACACACACACACACACACACACACACACACAGACACACACAGACACACACACACACACACACACACAGACACACACAGACACACACACACACACACACACACACATAAACACACTTCCGATGACCGTGTCAATTAAACCAGCAGGGCAAAGATAAAAAAAAAACGGACCCTCCCTCCCCGAATAGCAGTAACAGGAAGAGTGAGAGTCAGAGGCAGTTACACCAGGAAATGGTTGCTGGTGTTCTGGGTTTCAGCACGGGCGTCTTCGTGCAACTGAAGACGTATCTGTGTGTCTGTGTGTGTGTGTGTGTGTGTGTGTGTGTGTGTGTGTGTGTGTGTGTGTGCGCGTGTGTGTGTATGTTTGTGTATGTGTGTGTGTGTGTGTGCGTGTGTGTGTGTGTGTGTGAGGGAGAGAGGGGGGCAATGGGTGTGATGCCAAACAAACACTTTGTTTATTAGTGTCCTTTCCTGTCCTTTTCCCTTATTATTTTGCAGACCACACAATCACAGTTTCCCAGAATTTAATGTGGCGCACAGCTGCACGGCCGGCCCCCCTCAACACACAGCACTGCACATCTGTCTGGGGAGAGGAGGTGGGGTGGGGTGGGGTAGGGTGGTGGCCTGGGAGGAGAAGGAGAGAGGAGAGAGAGAGAGAGAGAGACAGACAGACAGACAGAGACAGAAACAGAGAGAGAGACAGAGAGAGAGAGGAAAGAGAAAAGACAATTCAGAGAGAAGGAGAATGAGAGTGCGAGAAAAAGTGAGAGAAAAGGCAAGGGCCAGAGAGTGAGAGAGAGATCGAGAAAGACAGAGAGCATGCACAGGAGAGAAAGAGGAAAGGAAAGAGAGACAGATAGAAAAAAGAAGGCGCGCACAGGGGAGGGGAGGAGGGAAGAGGGAGGAAGAGAGAGGAGAGACATGTTTTTTTTTTTCTTCCCTTTGCCAGCCAGTCAGCTAACTAACTAAGCCATTGTTCATTCCAACCAAAGGCTAGCTGAATGTCTTGACAGCATCAAGAAGAGCACACAAAGGCCAAGGGCCTTGAGTCTGAATGGCCACAAAAACATCTTCTATCACTCCACTCTTTCCCCTTAGCTTCCCGCTCCACAAAGGGCGGCAGACGTTTTGATCAAAAGATGGTACATCTCGGCGCTAATCAATTCTCCTGTCTGCTTCGTGGGCTCCCATTGGCTGGCTGTACGATGGGCCACTAAAGGCTGGCTGCCTTCCCCATCGTACACTAGGATGATGAGGATTGTGAATCCCCTCCAGGGAGGATTGTGTGACCTCAAGCAATCGGGGGTTGTATGACAGCTAGCCTCACCATGACTGGGAGAATGAAATGCAATGCAGGTGAAAAAGTATCACAAACGGCTGCAAACGGTGTAATGGTGTTAACACACTAAATGGAAATAAAAAAAAAAAAAACGATTTTGCCTTTTGAACACTTGTATTCTTATTATGGCTATGGACACCAGTTAGGACACCAACCCTCCATATGACTGGAATTTATCTAATGTTTACTGGATAACAGCATGTCCAAAAAGAGAAAGAGAGAGAGACAGAGAGAGAGAGAGAGAAAGAGAGGATAAGCAAGACGGCAAGAATGCGAGAGAGACAGGGAAAGGACTAGACATAGAAAGAGATGACAGCAGCACAATGCAATCTTTTACAGACTCATGGGGGGATGAAATCTCCACTTGACCCTATAGAGAGTCTTCAGTCCAACATTATCTGCTGCAGTAGCCCATAACCACCCCCCCCCCCCAACACAAACACACACACACACACACACACACGCACGCACAGGCGCACACACGTACACACACGTACACACACACACACACACACACACACACACACAAATGCACAAACACACAAGCACACACAATAACACACACACAAAATCACACAGACACAGAGCTCTACGCCCGCTTGGGGATATCCAAGACGGTCAAGAATGCTGCGGATTTGCAGAGAGAGAGCCGCCGGACGGACGGACGGACCAGCTGACGATTTTCCCCGTTTCTGACAGGCCAGCAGGGTCGGACTCGGAGCAGAGTGAAGTGGAGGCAGTGAAATCAGGACACGTCCGAGGAGAACACAGGGGCCATAGGCTGCTGCTGGGCCTTCCCCTTAGTCCCTTAATGTGAGTGAAGGGAGGGAGGACGGCAAAGCACATCCAAAAAAAACTCATGACTGCTGGAAAAAAAGGCCACACTGCCTTATTTAAAACATAAGCATCTGTGTAAGGCAGACTGCGATCGAGCATATTGCAGGGCACAACACCTCTGTAGCAATAGTTCCACATGAGGCAGTGCATGGCAAGTTGTTGTACAGAAGGTCTGAAAAAGGCAGAACAGCTGTTTTTATAAAAACATGCTGTGTAACATGAATCCTATAAACACGGTTGCAATTAATCGAAATTGAATCAAACCAATAATCGTAACCGTTAATTGACGATGCTTAAGCGCATGAGTAATAATTGTGGTTCATTATTTATTAAATTGTTGACACTTGGAATGGTAAGCTATGACCAAAGATTCTATCTGGCACAGTGGCATTTTCACTGGCTCTTAAGTCGACTTAAGCCACAGCAGAAATCACATTTCACATTTGTTCATTCAATATTTTATGATGTCAATGATGTAATGGAATGTAACGCCAATTTCCCCAAACTGTCTTTCGGTTGTGAGATCGGAGTGTCAACTGCCATCTTTAAACATCTCTCATTGTGCCACATACCATGGTTGTTTTAGGAGCTACAAGCAAAACACTCCGCCACCATCTTTTGTCCGTAGTGACTCAAGCACCCTCAGTCTACGCTGAGCTTTAAATATGTCTAGTGAGCAGAGTGACTGTAAAAGAAAGCACTTGTCATATTAAAAGGTCTACTAGGTGTACCGACGTAAACATAAGCCAACATCAAGTGTACTGCAAGATGTTTGTTTGTACCTACATGCAAGGCATCTCTCTGTAGCCTATCTCTGAGAAAAGCTACTGGCATATCTGACATATTAGGTGTACACTGGATAAGCCATAATCAAGTGTAGCATTGCAAGCTGTTGTGTACACAGGCAGAGCATAGCTACAACTAAGGGCTTTGTGCTGGCAGCAGTCTCACTCTCTCTCTCTCTCTTTCTTTCTTTCTCTCTCTCTTGTTCGTCACAACCCAGAGCTCTGCCAGCATCGACACAACAAGCTCACCCTCCTGCCCCGCAGAACACTGCTGACGGAATAGGACATGCCACATGTCGCCAGGACGCTTTCTCAGTGCTCAAGAAAATATATTATTAACGAAAAGAAGCTGGACATTTAACCGCAGCATGGGAAGTGTAGTACACAATTATGTACAAGCAACAGATGCACTGTGTGTTTGGCATTTGCAACAAACCACTAATTTACAACACTTGTCCACATGAGGCTTTTTGGATGTTAAAACAGAAAAGAGAGAGAGGGGGGGGGGGGGGGGGCAAAGAAAGAGAAAGTAAAAAAGAAAAGAAATGGAAAGATGATGTTGATTCCCTTTTACATCATCTCAGGCCCTCCTCCTCCTGACAGACGTAACCTGGCCATATGAACCGCGAAGGAGCGAGGAGCGGCTCCTCTTCTGCTGGTTTCATAGTGAGACCCTTTTAGCTTCGCCTCCCCTCAGGATGAATGGGAACAGGGTGGTGGTGACAGAGTGGGGGGGTGGGGTGGGATGGGGGGTAGTGATGATGACAACAGGGGGCTGAGAGAAAGACTGTGTGTGTGTGTGTGTGTGTGTGTGTGTGTGTGTGTGTGTGGCATCGGGGACAGAGCAGAGAGATGGAGAATGTGTGTTTAGGTGACAGGCAGTCAGATGGTGGGTGAGGGAGCACATGTGGGCGTGTGTGTGTATGTATGTGTGTGTGTGTGTGTGGGAGGCCGTTTGTGTGTGTGTGTGTGAGCGTGCGTGTGCGTATGATATGATGGTGACAACCAGCGGGGGACAGATTTATATCGTCATCTGGGACGTGCTCCCTTCCGCAGCTGCTACCACTCGTTCGGCTTTGATGCCTTCCGATTGACACGCAGATCTGCCAAGAGCTGGCCGTGCCCTGGCCCCGATGCGGTCAGATTCTGGGTCTGATTCGGGTCACATCCAAGCTCAAGCTCCCAGCTGTTATCATGCCAGTGATTATACGTTCCACTTTCTCTCCATTCTACAGTCGACCCACCAAGCTCAGCCAGCCAGAACCAGTAGCATCTATCCCTTAACATTGGACGGGACAAAAAAAAGCTTTTTCTTTTTAAATAAAGAATTGATGAAAAGCCAATGCTATACGATGAGGCTCATCATTATGGACATGCATGTGTGTGCACTACACAATACTATAGTCTATACATCACAGGCCCATATGCAACTCGCATCTACATGTTGTAAGATAATCAATATTGACCATATGTCAACACTGCTGCTTCCACGGGTCTAATCTATTGCCTATTGCAGCTCTGACGCAGAACACACAGTGCAGCTGAGGAGAGAGAGCGATGGCCATTTTACGGTTTCTAATTCTATGGTCTCTCTCCACTACTGACTGATGACTGCCTGCCTGGCTGCCTGGCTGGCTGCGCCACATGACCGGAGAGGGCCTCCATTACAGGGAGACTGTGGACCAGAGCGGACAGACGTTCCAGGACAATGACCAGCACAATGACTAGTATTTGCTCACAGATCAGCTGGAATAATGTGTGAGCGAATGTTGTGTGCCACAATACCTCTCCCGCTCAACGTTTTTTTTTTTTTTTTTTTTTAAGCCAGACTGTGGAGCTTTTAGCTTTCAGACAACACCATTCAGAGGCACAGTCTAGGAAACCTTGTGCTGTAAATTGTTCAGTCTAAGCCGAATGGGCTATAAAGCGTGCACACTATTAGCCCTTAATTTTTAGCCCATGAAGTCTACCTACTTATTTTGCTATACCTCTATTTCACAGAGAGCAGACGTAGGCCTTATGCTATAGGTTACATGTACCCTAGTGCTCTCTGTGTAGTGTGCATAGTGTTCCCTTTAACCAGAGGGTACAACAACACCAGTGATGCCGAGGATACCATTCAAACGCTGTAATTGGCGTTCAAAATCCATGTTATGCGTGTAATTAATTTTATGGTAATAGTATGATCTGACATATCAAACAAAAGGCATAAATAGGGTACCCTTTATTTGATTACCTCCTTATCCATGCCTCAAGAAACAAACATTCATCCACCACACAACACACAATCTGACAATCCGAACTAATATGGGAATTAGAGGGAACTGTTGTTTCTGCTTTATAAAGTGTTTTAGTGTGTTTATTAGCCATGTTTATAGTCTGTGTTATTACTTAACAGTGTTTCATTTTCATCTGTTTGTCTACTTTTGCAGTGTACTGGGGGACGAGGAACTAAGATTTGTGCGCTTGCATTATATGGAAATATAATTTGAGATGCAACACTAAACTTTGAACATTGCGGGTGATTGGAATGTTCTTTGTTAACAACAGCATATTTATGGGATGTAAAGATACACATCACTTCAGTCCACTCTGAAAAGAATGTAGCTTGGCAGAGTAATCCCAAACAAATGAGGATTACATGCATGCGTTCCATTCTGTATCAGGCCTCATGAGGATGTCAATGAAAAAGACTGAATGTTGTTAAATAATACGCCCGCATGACAACATTAGTGCAACACTTTCTAAAAGCTTTGAAGATGTGGGCTTTGCATGATGAAACCATACAGAAGGTAATTTCTCCAAAAGGCCTGCAATAACAACAAAGAAGTAAAGAAAAAAGACAACCAACCACCATCTCTGTAATGCCATTTTCCATTCATCTAAACAAATTATAAAACTATAAGGTTACTAAGGTTCAATACCATACTATCACTTTTGAGATGGACAAAGATTGGCCTGGTTAGGACAGAGTGGCCTGGCAACATTATGGTCTTACACTCGCAACAGCTGAAAAGTATTGTGGTGCAGGCATTTAACTGATACCATGTTGTCAGATCTTAACTGTCTCTGAAGTAGGTCAAAAGCCATGTGTTCATAGAGTCTGAAAGTGACTAATCACAGGCTATGGTTGCTGTGGTGTATTTATATGGGACCAATAGTAAAAAAAAAAAACAAGAGGAGCGATAACTTAACAATTGATAAGACAAAGAGAGGTCTTACAGTAAGTTAGACCCCACAGAAATTGGTCATTACAGTATTAACATACAGGTGCTCTTGTGTGTTTCCAGGTGCTGTGTGGGGATGTAATATGATGCCTTTCCTACTTGGCATCCTACTGGCAAACAGTCTGCCACATAACTGGCAACATAACTGTGCCAAGCAATTTAATTGTGTACAGTATATTACATTAGATTACTATTTACCGGCAATATGTCTAAAAGGTCGCAAAAGGTCCCATACCTTCACAGAGTTGTTGTTTCCACAATTGAAAGGGAAAAATTACTTCCTGATGTATTAATAACAAGAATGTCAACCTACTATCACGACACAGAGTCACAGAAATGTTTGCATGTCAAGCAAAAAAAAACTGAAATACCTTGAATGGATTAAATGTTTGAACTTTAAACTGTTTAAAACCAGATTACTACGTTTTGGCTCGAGATGTCCATTTCAGTGAGGTTTTCGCCATCTTAAGCTCCTTCATAAATACATGCGATCACATAAAGGAATGTGATTTCACGTACAACTCTGCTACTGTAAGCAAGCGAGCTAGTCATTGTTCGGAGTATTACATCTGCTGCCTGGCTTTACATTGTAGCAGCTGTCATAAAAACAGATGTTATGCGGGAGGAAAAGTTTTATAGTCTCAAGAGATATTCCACAAACAAGAAGTTGAAAACGGTCCAGTTGAACATATGAATCCAATAAGACCGCAATCCCTCGCTGACAATTTGTTATGCCACATACAGAAGCGAGGGTGCAGAATTTTGTGGTGGTGGTGGTGGCAAACTGTAGTGGAGGTTAGCAAAAAATGCTAACCTCGCTAAACATCCTCTCCCACAAAGTTCGTTGCGGTCTCTGTGGAAGGAACGGTCTCGAAGCGGACTCCAAAGCAGCCATGCCTATGGTCATCTCCCTCGCATCATTCCTAAGTAATAACTTACCCACGTGTGGCCTACTTTATGTGTAGCCCTCCACAAAAACCCTGTTTAGACTGTCATACCAACCCCCAAAACACCACCAAGGCCTTCTCCTTCAAATAACTAACAAGTGACGCCTGGCTAGTGGTTACAGAAGATTTGCACAGTGTCGCTACCTCAAGCTTATCTGTGACAGCCAGCTACGAGCTGAAAACACCCTGACCCCATTGGCATTACACTAGGCCTATATAATACAAATATGGCAAACATTCCCGTTGTCCCATTTTCAGGCCATACTTTCCTGATTGAATTGACATGAATGTGATCAACCCCGCTGCCAAAGCCACATTAACACCCTATGCTTTTTTCCGCATTGCCCGACATGGCCTGTGTGAGAGACCCACACAAGCGCCTTTTTTCCTGTACAGTGCTGCCATTGTGGGAGGCTGGTGGCATGGAGGCCAGTCAATATTGGTAATTAAATACAGCGCCGAGCTAATCCAGTTTGCGAACATCTGCACCAGAGTAGCCTAACTGGCCCTCACAGAGAGCCCTAACTGGCCTCCTCCTCTTCTTTCAGAGTTAGGGTCGACTTGTCTTTGGGAATCATCATTAAAACTAGCATGCTTGAGCGCCTGAGTTTGCGGGGGATGGGGATGGGGATGGGTTGACATATGATATAAAAAAAAACTAAATAAGACACCAAGCAAAAATTCAGCTCCGCTATCTTGAGACAGCGTTCTCATATTAGGCAGGCTGAAGGAGATCAGTGCTCTGCATTAAGCCTGACAGTGGCAGTTTAAATATTTGATGTGCTTTGCAACTGCGTCATAGCCCACTTCCCTGCCTTAGCCAGCGCGCTGACATTCTAATTCTTTCGCTCTTAATATATTTTTCAGAAGTTCAGGCAGAGCTCACGTGTTCCGAAGGATGAGAGTGGAAGCGCTGGGTTTCTCAGGAGGGACTTGAAGGTGATGGGCTCAGGGTGTGTGGTGTGTGTTTAAGTGAGCATGTGTATGTGTATGTGTATGCGTGTGTGTGTGCACGCGCATGCGTGTGTGTCAACATGGGAGTAAGAGTGAGAAAGTGTGTGTGTGTGTGTGTGTGTGTGTGTGTGTGTGTGTGTGTGTGTGTGTGTGTGTGTGTGTGTGCGGGGGGGGTGGGTGGGACTGACAGAGGGAGGAGAAGTAGAGAGTGAAAGTGTGTGTGCGCACACGAGTCCATGTGCGCATGGGTCTGTGTGTCCGTGTGTGTGTGTGTGAGAGAGAGAGAGGGAGACGGTGAAAGATCAGTGTAATGTGAGGCAATCTGAATGTACAGCTGCCTGTTGCAACAGGTTGTCCGACCTGACAGCCACAGAAGAAACTGTTTCGGCTAAAATACAACAGCTTTCAATCCAATGCTATTAACATGTCAAACCCAGCTACACTTAAGCGGACTCAAAGACATCCACTTCCAACTTTTGCTCTATTCATTTTTGAGGTGAACTAAAACATATTAACATGCTTCAGTGATCATAGCCTTTTGTCAGCTTGTATAACTCCAGTCAGCCTCCCTCTGAGATGCACTGTCATTCATCAGCTGGTTAAGCCCACTCTGCTCTGACTGGTCATGAAAGCACTAGTGTCCTCTTGCAATGTGATTTAAACCAAAAAAACAAATAGGCTACTTGATTAAACAAAAAAACAAAAAAAACTGACGGTATGCTTTACCATGGGTGAACACTTTAGTGTCACTGCTTTAATGGTAAACACATTTTCCACATGTTTAAGAACTACAGTACAAAGTGACAATGTTTCGTGTCTGAAAAGGATTGAAATTGATAAAAAAGCAACAAGCCGTTTGTTGGCAAATGAGAAAAAATGATTTCTGTGGAATGCAGTTATTCCTCGTGTCATGCACTTTGTAATTTTAAAACTCTACAATACTGCACACCAGCGACACTAAAAAAAACCCCCAGAAAAGCAAAGGTCTCTTTTGAATACCATTAAATACACAACAGCATGACAAGATGAACATACTAACAAACAGACTGGAGAAAAAAAACGATGCACTTTAAAGGACACGACCTGCTCGTGGCTATCGTATCCCATCATCCTAAGAGCAGCCTAGTTAGCACCTGTTTTTTTTAACAAGCTGACCGGTTGGGCACGACTGGACAAACGTGTCCTTGTTGTGGCCCTGATCATCAGCTCTAATTATAGAGAGATGATGACCTTCCACACCGCTCACTGGGCCCCGCCTAAATTAGATTATTACTACCGTACACACAAAAGGTAGGAATGATTACTCAATCACACCGCATTGCGTGTGAGTGTGAGTGGTCATATTTTTCACACAGTCGAGAGGCTTTTGTGGGTTCCCTGTCAATACATAGGATGTCAATACATTGGTAGCGTAGTTTACTTGAAATGTATAGTTTTGCTATAGCTTTTAACATGATTTTGGGTGAAAATGCTTATGCTGCTTGCCTCCCGCACTGAAAAATGGACTTGATTTCTATTTTATAGTTGCGCGTGTGGTGGCTGCGTGGTCGAGCCGCTTTAACACACACATGTATTGCATGCGGTGTGCACTGTCTAGTCCGTTAGCATGCATTCTAAATAAAAATGGACACGAACCGTGTACGCAACGCGAAGGCACAGGTTTTGGTGTGAATGAGAACTTACTCATTGCCATCCTACTCTGCTCCACGCCAGGCTCTTTGCATTACTCATTATTAGGCTTTTTCAGATCCAGAGGTGGGTGGTGTAGGGATGGGAGACAAAAGAACCCAATGCTGCATCAGTTTCTGTGACTGTCCTAGCTAAGGCTTTTAAACTAACTTCTACAAGAGAGATGCATTCTGCAAGTAAAAAAAGTATCCAACATCGTTGCTATACAGGAAAAAAACTCCTTGATATTTGAAAACTTTATTCGCACAAAGATTATCCAAAGCTCTTTACCATCAGCCAGTGTGCAGTGATTAAGCCTGTTGCAGAGGTTAAAACTTTGCCTCTGATTCGGGGTGAAATCTGTGTGAATACTGAGCAGGGTCTGAGTTGAAGCCTTCGCCTTTCAACAGCATGGCTAAGCACGCTGCACGTCAGGTAAAGCAGAAGGCTTCTCACATATCATACACACACACACACCGACAACAGGATCTAGTAAGGCACACTGAAGCCTGTGCAGTGTTTTCTGTCTCTCAGGCACAGACGGACAGACAGACAGACAGACACACACACACACACACACACACACACACACACACATATAAGCTTGACTACTGTTCATTACATGTTAGATTCAGACCATGTAATGTAGTGTGTAGCAAGGTTTGTTTCTAGTTATGTAGTCCTAATCCTTATGTTTACAAACAAGCCACAGGAAAAGCATCCTATACCCCACTTCAAAGAATAAACTGCCCTATGTATTACTACAATTCCTTTGTCAGAAATAAACAACCTAAACGCAGGCAGTCCCCAATGTCTGTGCTGGTGGTACGTTGAACAAAAAAAACACACACACTATGTAATTAGTTGCAATTTAGAGTGGACTATGGCTCCTTTCTTCTCACTGAATCAGAATGACCGTCTCATCGTGAGAGAATGACGCATTTATCCTATTCTCGCTCTATTCATAACCATTTTGAAAATCAAACGGTTACTCTGAAGACAGTGTGGGTTTCCTGACACCACTGAGAACATATAGCTTTACTTCCTGTGTGAGCGTTTGTTGTCGTCTTTTTTCGTCTCCACATGAGCTCAGGTAACCGCAGTACGCTATAATTTAAGGTTCACAACAGAACTGTAATAACACGTATAATATATCCTGGAAAACCATTACATCTGGCTTAAGCTACAGCCATTATGAACAACTGAATGGCAATATTACATTAGCTTAGAGAAGTAATGGCTGTCGCAGGCATGTAATTATTGATTCACTGAAGCGACAATTAATTCAAGCCTTCAATTGTTATAACCTGCCAAAAGAATATACAGAATGCATTGAAAATGGTAATCTATATCATGGCCGCTTCTCGACACCAGGACGCGTTTTTCAGTAGCGCTGCCTTTTATAATGTGGCCAGTCACTACTAGTCATCACGCTCTGGCTTCGAAAACCACACACGCAGGAGGCGCGCAGACGAAGCTTCATAGCCTCGCACTGTCGAACACAACAGCAGAGAGAATGGCGAAATGTTGATGGTAATAATAATTTACCAAAAACATGTCACACATCACAGCTTGGTTCATTAGTGCCTGCAAATGCGTGTAATGTCAATAAAACATTAAAAGAGTAATGAAAACAGTGCCTTATTATGAAAATAGTCAGTATCACACAAAGAGTAAACGGATATCATTTGCGTCGACAACAACGTTAAAAACCACCTTGCTTAAGGGTTTCTTTTATGTCGTAACCATATGCCGTTACTAAACTGTCGACGTTATCAGCTTTATCGTTGCAATACATTCAGTTTTCTACACAGATCAGAACAATAGTACAGTGCTTGAATACATTTCCAATGTTATCCACATTTCTTACTATCGTTCACCAGCAGAAACAACACGGCACAGTGCCAGGGGCAGAATAAAAAACAATCATTATTCAATTTGACAATCTGATTAGCTTTGATAGCGACACTATTATTAAAGTCAACCTACCTTAATAATGACAGTCGTCCTTTGCTCCATGTCCCTGTGACTTCATTGCCTCCTTATCGGTTTAACTGAAAGTAAAATAATAGCACTTGTCAACTGAGCGACAGCTGAGCTTGTTAAATGAGCGCTTTAGATAGTAATTGTGTGGAGATACACTGGGAAGACGACGTGGTTAGTACACCAAACTAGTAGTCTATCCAAGCACCTGACTGCCGTCTGACGTTGCCCGAACATATGCCATCACAGCTCTGAACTTAGTTACGTTCAGCCTTCAGTTGTACCATTCAGTTTGGTAAATTACACACACTGAAATAGAACTTACTCCTCTTCTTTCACGACACCCATCATCGCTAAAGTAATTTTTTAAAACGATGGCTGCAAAAGCTGCAGAACAGAAACCAGCCTGGGAGGGTTATTTCTGTTTATCGCCGGCAAACTAGCTAGCAAGTAGGAAGTAAAGGCTTTCGATTACAATTGCTAGTTTTGAGGACCAATGTCGTAAGCAACTGCCCAACTCTAGCAGGTGTAGCTCTTCCACGGCGTTAGCAGGTTAGCTGACTCACTTACCTGCCCTGAACGTTTCATCAATTTTAATACTAGTAATGTTTAAACTTTAATCTTAACAAGCTCATTGCATCAGCGGTCGTGTACAGTGGTCTCACTGTTGCGAAAATAAAATTCGATAAGTTGTCCATTACTAAAGTTAACTAACCTTTGTCGGTCTTCATTGAGGTTTCTTGTTCTTTCACAAATATTCATTCTCTTTCTACAGACGCGAACTTCCAAATGATTAGACGTGTTATCCAGAATAATTGCTGTCTCTTAACTTCCCGGGTCGAACCTGTTCATGTCTTCTGTCTTCAACGACGCTGTCAAACGGAAATAAGAACTTCACTGAAGAAGGGTTCAACTTGAAGTCGTAAAACGGGATAGACTGCTGCGCAGCTACAACTAATAGAATCATGTTACTTGTACACTTCTAGTAGTGGCTGGGTCATCAGAGCGTTTTAAGACAATGATTAAATTATTTGACAGGATAATGCAAATTTTGTGATTCAAACCCGTAGACTGAAAGGAAACGTGTCGACTACACGAGTAAAAAATGCTAAACTATATCGATAGTCATACTCTTTTGCGATATCAGCTTATTAATAAAAAAAATATAGAATTCTTTACCATCTGCTGACACTATTTCAAATGCATGAAAAGCAACGCCCCTGTCCAGAGAGATTTTTGCTGAAACGATTAATTGCAAAATACAACAAATACCATTCTTTTTAACGGTCACTATAACATATATGAAGTTGGTTCGCCACCTAGTGTCCAAAATCTAAAATGACAGATGTTTAATTATTGAAATCGTTGAATAATTTGAGGGCGCAATCCCTGTCAAAATTTACAACAGGTCGTTTCATTAACTAAATATTACGGGACACTTCTTGTTTGATATTTTCCAGCCATATAAAACGTCTTCTACTTTGTGGACGATAATTGCTTTTGAATCAAAATTAAGATAAAGTGGCCTGTCCAAGCAGGAACACTTTTGGTGTATTAAATGCATTGTCTGGTTAAAAAAAATCTCATACTTTTACAATAACTTAACCTCAGAAAATCATAAAATGTTGTCTGCTAAATACTATAATACTATTAACTGACAAAATCCTTCAAACTAACCCAGTATGTGTAATAAAAACACCATATGTCTAATCCCTGACACATGTAGACTACAAAAAAAGAATAAGAGGATGATCTGATTAGTCTATAAACAAACAAGAGCCAAAAAAATAACGAGAAACTGCTAATATACCATGGACACTCCTGGAGTGATCCAGTCTTTCTCAGCAAGTCCTTCTCACTTTCCAAACACACTTTCCTCCCATTCATTGCTGCAGTCTGTTGTCTCCCTGTACAGGTGCAAAAAAATATAGAAATAAGTCCATATCAGTTATTACTATTTTATAAGTTACTATACAGATTTACAGACAAAGTCTGTGTTTGCTGTGTCTGTAGGGGTTCTTGAATTTATTCCACTTTGGTGAATAGGAACAGTTGTCTTTCTCTCTCTCGCACAGCATACTCAGCCTGTTCATAACTCTGGTCATGTACGTCCCTGTATTATATGCCCCTCCCTCACTGCTTACAGTATATAGCAGTGCACAAAGGATCGTCTGACATCCATCAAGCCAAGCTTATGATCCTGTCTCCTGGCTTCAATTATGTTTACGATCTTGCTCAGTATGCAAGCAGCCCCCCTGCATCCTTGCCAGTAATTCTCGTTCGTATTCACTGCCTGTGTTCCTTACATTCTGCGGTACAAATCATAAAATGTTCTATGGCATAGCTGATCATGCCTTTGCGTTCCACATCATTTCTATGGAATAGGCGGAGGCCATACTTGAGACTTTCTTGGCTTCATGATCAACTAGATCTGGAGGAAATATTGGTAAATAATGAGGAACAGAAGAAATATGTCATGTAATAAACATTTTTCTCTAAAAAAACCCACGGGTAGTCTTACTTATAATGTAAGCACATAGCCTACACCTGTAATGCCTAGATGTAGGTGAAGTTTTAATGATGGTTAATGTCTAGACAGGACATGCCATCAACCGTAGCTTCAGATGCCACAACGTTTCTATTTATCAAGGTGCTTGTTCCTGATCAGTATGTGCAAAACACCTCTGGTCTTGGTACACCGTGGTATTGTGGAACAGGGTAGGCTGCCACTCTCATGGCTCACTCACCTAGGTCCTTCCCATGACTGCATTACTGGGAACAGCGTTTTGACCTCCTAAATGTGAGAGGCAGCAAAATATACAATTGCTAATCTAGTTTGCTATGACACCAACATTTCGAGCTTGGGAACTTAGGCCACTTGTAACCAGGTCCAATTGACAGCCATATTCGTGGACGTTTGTGCATATGTGGCATAGTCAGTGGAAGCTGCGTCAACTCAGACAAATTTAAATGCAGGAAAGGACTATATTTAAATCCAGTACTAGCTCACTTGGTATAATAAGCAGTCTCTTCGGTTTCAATGACCTTGCGTTCCATAAACTGTATGCAAGCTGGACCCTAGACTGTATCTTGGCATATGCAGCAAATGGAAAAAGCGGCCCTATAACCGAGTTGTTTTAACAACCTACACAAATAAATAAATAGTATGGTAACGAAGGCACGCGTAATATTTCTTTAATCGGAAAAATACAAGTGCATGTTTCCCTGTGTTCTCAGCAATTCGCATCTAACATCCATGCTAACATCTCTAACAGGGGTGGGTGTGTTGTATGCCTTTGCAAAATGTCTCCACGTAAACAGAGAGCACTTGTGTAATTTCGTTTCCCGTTTAATTTTAAAGTTTTGCCATTCAAAACATTACAATGAAAATAAGATACACAAACCTATATATCGACAAATAGACCCTATGCTGTCGTGTGTTTCAGGAATATTCTTCAGGCTCTGTTTTGGCCTGCTACTTGTAGCCACTCTTGGGTCCTAATACATTCGAGCGCTGTTTTGTGTTGAGTTGTGAATTTCATTGTGAAGTGGTGTTTATGTTTGTTAAAACCCCAAATGGCATCAACTCTGTTGTCGCCGGTGGTTGATTATTACAATGATGAAGAAGAGCTCGACAGTGTGGATGATGATGACGACAGAAGTTTCAGGGGTAGAGACTCAGAAGAAGGTAAATACTAACGTCAACTAATTTTCTGACTAGCAACTAACCTAGCAGACCAACAGTGGACATATCCAAAACCTATCACTGATTAACTAAGATAGCTGGATATAATTCATATGAAGCTCCAAGCGATAGTGCAGTTTAACTGAAAGGTACTGTTGTCTATCTCGTTATGTCCTGACAAACTAGCGAAATCGTCAGAGTTGTTAAAAGGTTTGTTAACTATTGCTAACTGTTTGGTAGCCGTAGCACACTTGCTAGCTGTAGTTTACCACTTAGCGAGTTAGCACTTTGAATTGAGTAATTTGGGTGCTATTTGTGCCACCGAAAGTGTACGAGAGTAATTGTTGTGGCTAACCCGTTTGACGTTGCCCATCATTTGGGGAACAGTAGAAGTTCGTTTGTTAAAGTATGTCGTTACATCACCCCTGATCTGCCGCTCCGTGCTGTAGCCATCACCAATTACAATCAGGAACCCTTATGGGCAAAGAGTGCTACCAGAAAGATAAACACGTAAGCATGTTATTGTAAGACTGTGGCGCACTGCACTAAACAGTGGTAAGCTTGCATATAATGTTTTTCAATTTAAGTGACAACTTTAGCTAAGTGTGAGAATATAGATATCATATGACAGTTATGTACTTTTAATATTTTAATACGGTGATATTGCCGCTGGCTGCTGTAGTTACATAACTGATCTGTGGAATTACAAAGAGGTATTTCGACGAACCAGCTGTAACGATTGCAAATTAATATAACTGTTTACGGAGAACTGTGTTTGTTTGACAAGCGGGCTTGATACTGTTCGGATTAGCGCCCCTAAAACAGGGGGCGGAAGTGGGTAGGATGGGTGTCTATCTGCCGATATGTCTTTAGCAAGAAGAGTTTACAGAATATCTCTGGATTAAAAACTCGGATAACATTGGAATTTAAGATGACCGAGTTTACTTGTATAATGGACTCAGGAAACGATCGCCTGTGTGTTCATCTTCTTCATGACAACTCTGTGTGGTGCCTATAATATTAAGGGATGTTTGTTTTGTCACTGGCAGACACAGAAGATGCCAGTGAGACGGACCTTGCAAAACATGACGAAGATGACTATATTGAGATTAAAGAGCAGTAAGTACTAGCAAACCTTCCAGGATGCAACAAATTAAGCAAAAACATTTAGACTAAATGTATTTTTAAAATGTTTTATTGTGAAAATCTGTAATAAAATAAAAATATCTAGTTTTACCGGCAACTCGCCAAATATTGTCAGTATACCAGTCAAATAATTTGTGCATTGAAGAGTATTGTCAAAATATAAAAATATTAACGGCAGTTTTTTTTACATAAAAGTGTGGGCCTTATGTGAGTCTTCCAGGTCTTTTACACAGGCTTATTTGTCTGTCTAAATCTGCAGGATGTACCAAGACAAATTGGCATCACTGAAAAGACAGTTACAGCAGCTTCAGGAAGGTGGGTTGAATGTTGTCTGTACTAGTTTAAGATGGTCATTAGATGTTAAAATGCCTTAATGACTGATTACAACGGCTCACAGGGGGAAATAGCATACTAGCAAAGTTATTCACACTTCATGTTTTGGTGCCACCTGGCAATGAAGGAATTGGTATTTGAGAACAGTATGCCTTATGTACTCCAGTGGTAACACAAAATGATTTTATTATTTGAAATCTTAAAGTGATTTTGAAGCAAAAAAGAGAAACCTCCCATATTGTGTAACCTTCTACTGCAGTTATAATTGTAGACAAAGTTTAACAGAAAACAAGTTATGTTTGAATGCTATCCCATACTCATCCCCTGCCCTTACAGTAAAGTAGATATAGCAACAGTTGCTACTAGCCTACTGCAACAGCTAGTACTGCAACATCCTTTATACTGTGTAAGAATAGTAAGGTGTAAAAAGCCCAGTGTGTGAAGAGATAATGATACAACCTGACCTTATGCTAGCATCTCTTAAGTATAATACTGAAAATGTTATATATTATTAAATAATGATTACCATTCAAACCTGTTAACAGGCACGTTACAGGAGTATCAGAAGCGAATGAAGAAACTAGATCAACAGTACAAGGAGAGACTACGCAATGCAGGTGACACAGCCACAGTCCACACACTTAAACATTTTCCCTCATTAATTATGTTATAAATGATGACCAGTAAGAATGGGAATTGCATTACTAATTGATTATCCTACCTGCTTTATAGATCTGTTCTACCAACTTGAGGTAAGCACTCCTTAGCTTTCATTTTGCATGTGTAAGAAGTCTGCCAATTATTGTACATGGACTCACAATTCACCGTGTACAACTCCACTTAGTTGTTATAATGATATACATGCTGCCTATTTATATCCTATATCTGCTTGTTGGTGTACACACACACACACTCACCCACAGTCATCTATATATATCTTTTAGACGGAGCAGGTGGAGAGAAACTACATCAAAGAGAAAAAAGCGGCAGTGAAGGAATTTGACGATAAGAAGGTGGAGCTAAAAGAGAACCTAATTGCTGAGCTGGAGGAGAAGAAGAAGATGATTGAGAATGAGAAATTAACAATGGAACTCACAGGCGGTAAGCACCACAGAATAATCAGATGGAAGAGGTGGGGGTGGTGGTGGTGGTGGGGTGGGGTTGATAAGACAAAAGTGGATTTGGGGATTAACATCTGTAAAATAGCGCAAAGATGTAATTTATTTTTCCTCTGATGTCAGTGGAATCAATTTTTTTTTCATAAAGAGAGAAAGGGGGGGATTGAGAGAGACTTTGAGAGCAAGCCTCCAAGACGTCTGAAAAATTGCACTCGGAATTAATGGGTTGCCAATTACTGTTGGCGCTTTCATGGGAGCATTAAGTCTGATTAGTCGCTTTGTGGGAACTTTAAATTCTCAATTATCACTCGCAGATAGAGACCGAGCGATGTGCTCGAGCCATTTCCCCAGTTGTTTGAGCTTCGCCACCGCGTTGCCTCAGACACCCCGAAGGGACATCAGATCTAAAACTTTTTTTTTTTTGTGTCCTCAGATTCTATGGAAGTGAAGCCCATTATGACTCGCAAGCTCAGGAGACGACCCAACGACCCGGTTCCCATCCCTGACAAGAGGAGGAAACCTGCTCCTGATATCCTTTCCAAACACTCTGAGGGGACGGAGTGCTGGCGGTTGAGTGGAGTGTGTGTGCTCTGACTGCTATGCCAGTACTTTTGGCTTTTTTTTTCTATTTTCTGGGCTTTTGAGCCTTTATTGATGGGACAGGAAATGAGTGAGAGGGAGAGAGATGGGATAGGGTGGGGAAATGACCCAGGCCGGACTCGAACCTGGGTCCCCATTGGCACTTGCCCATTCATGGTACGGGTGCTCTACCCACTGTGCCACTGCACCCCTCACGTTTGGCCTTTAATATTTGGTGGGGCGGCGCTTTGTGTACCCTGCAGTCCGGCTGCCAGAAACCTGCCCACTAAGGGGTCCTAAAGAGGGGTAAAATAAATGAAGGGGGATGAATGAGGAATGCTTGTGTGCAGAAATGCATGGATGTGTGCATACCCAAAAGGTATGAATAACATATGTATGGCTCTCATGCTATCCTGGCTCTTTGTCATTGTGGTGAAGCTGCAGGTGTTAAGAGCCATGTTCAGGTTTGGTGCTCTTTTGCTCTTATTCAACCCTCTTTAGCACACAGAGAGAGAGACACACACACACACACACACACACGAGACACGCACGCACACACGCACGCACCAGCTTGCTACCATAGGGTTTTGTAATTTCCGAGGACCCTGCCCCAAGCATTCTCAAATGAATGGCTTTGATTGTGACATTGTTGACTAGATTAACTGGCAACAAAACACAACATTTTCTTGAATAACAACAATCAGTGTTGATTGGGGTAGTGCTTGTTGAGCAGTCGGGCAACTGCATGAAAATAACCTGTATTTTCTTATCTCACACATTTGCTCTGGTCAGTGAGCCGCTTGAGGCAAAATGGGCTTTTATTGTTGCACATCAGTCGGTGATTGCATGATTGTGTCATTCAGGTAGCACAGGTTTGTGCTGTTGATAATCACAGTTTACGTTCATGTCGCGTTCTTGATTTTTTTTGTTTACCCCTTCAGTCCTGACCTGTCAGTCCTTGTGCAGTCACCGAAGAGCTAAAGTGAATAGATGAAATGACAAAAAAAAAAGTCACATTATCTTGTTTATTTTTCCTCTCGTGCATGAAGTTATATCTTATGTATTTATTTGCTCTTGATGTTGACAAGTTGTCATGGAAAAAGTGTCTTCCTTTACTCTCAACACCTCAGTTAAATTATCTGCTAACAGAAGAGCAGATTATGGAGGACCTACGGACACTGAACAAGGTGGATGTGAGGAATTTTCTTTACTTATATGTCAAATTTCTATATGTTTGTCTTTATGATGCTATATAGAAATCATTTTGTTACTATAATAGCACAAATCATTGTTACTATAATTTCATGTCTGTTATATGGTTACATGTCTCTTGTTTCTGTAGTTTTCTTCTGTAGTGTTCTTAGTCCAATGCTCTTATACCATTGAATTGTTTTTATATAATCTGGACATTTTATGCAGTTGTGTGCCCTACCATTACTAGTCCTAACTGATATTTCTTTTCTTTATATAGTTGAAATCACCAAAGCGACCTGGTAAGTGATACTGTGAAATATTCATATATCTATTCTATAAGCATGCACCTATTTATATTCAGTGTAATCTTTTAGACTGAAAAACTTTTAAAATTGTTGTTTTTTTATCACTAAATCTCATCAGATTAAATTTAAAGAAGGATAGCCATTCCCTTTTCTCCCTCAAAGCAAGTTAAAAGTGAACATGATGCAATATGCACAAAGAAAGCAATAAAAACAAAAGCCAAAAAAAAAAAAAAACCTCAAAAATGTTGGCTGATTTTGCCCGAGTCCCATATGTGATTCTCTTTTTGCCTTTTCTGCCCTCCCTCCCTGCTGCTTAGCCTCCCCTTCGTCTCCTGAGCACCTCCCCACCACGCCCATGGAGGTGACGGCGCAGAGATACGAAGCGCGCATAGAGGAGGGCAAACTCTACTACGACAAAAGATGGTAGGGCATCGTTTTTCATCAAGCTTTATTTTTAGTGTTGCTGAAAGGTACCAGTGTTGGAACCACCAGTCAACCGATCAAGTGCATTTGTTCCTTTTGTGCTTCTAAAGGCATGTTGTTAATTGGCTGGAGAAGTGTGTATTTTCATAGTGTGCAGACACACAATGAACAGTTTAGGGTCAAAGTTAACCTTATTGTTAATTCTACTGTATGGACTGGAAATACAGAGGAATTGTTAAAGTTTTCTTAACCCCTCCTCTGTGCCGCAGTAAAGCGGTAAAAAAAGCTGGAGAACTGTAATGAGTAATTAACTGTATGGGACATGGAGCCATTTTCCTTTTAAATTTAAAATGAACCCAGCACGTCGCTGTACTTCTCAGCACATTTCTATCAACTGGTAAATAGTTTTTTGTTGTTGTGACCAACTGTGTAGTGGAGAGTAAAGCCCATTAATGAAAGCTTTAAAATGACAACACAATGTCTACTCTCCTTTTTAATGAGTGCCAGTATAATGTCAAGATAGGCCAAATTTACCCATCTTACCACTGCATGCACATTATTTTTAACCAGTATACAGCACTGGTAGTTAAGGGGCCTAGGGCCACATAAGCTGCTCTGCTGTAATATTTGTTCTGTGGTCTGCAGTAATGTCTGCCCTTATGCAGCAGTTCATGCTAAAGCCACTAGGTGATACCATTTCTCTTTGAAGTTTACAACAGAGGCCCCTTAGCCAAAGCTTATTTTTTCGATGCAAGCAATCCATGCAGTCCAGCTGAAATGTCTTAGGGACACCAGTGCCTCTCCCCGTCCTCTAAGTACGTTCCATTAGAAGTGATATTTTTTAATGGCCACCAGCACTCTTGTAGTGACACAACATGTTCTGGCAGCGGTGATGGTGGAATCTTAGTGGGTAATTTTTCAGTATACCTCCACATTGAACTACTGAAGGTCTCTTTGCATTGACCATCCCCATCACAAGTGTCATAAACATATTCTTCGTGTCTGCTTTGACAGTTGTGTGTGTGTGTGTGTGTCTGTGGGCACGCCCTTTGGGTACAGAAGGCAAAGCCTGGCACTCGTCACAGTCATTCCTTTGAAGCTGAAGACGGAGACTTTTTGAAATTATTATTTTTAACAGACAGACATTTTTTTCCCTTTCTTTGCTGTGCAGAGTACAGGCTATACAGCCAATTTGAAGTGCTCTTATGCATGTTAGAGATGTATACCTGCCCGCTAACCAGGTGACTCGGGCAAGGGCAATGGAAAGTAGTTGCCACAGGCAGACAGCAAGTAGATTGTGCCTCCATAACTCCCTCTTTAGAGCTATTTACTTTTTTTTAAGCCTGGCTGGAGGCAGACAGACACATCTTTGAGATCTAGAGACCAGACTCACATCTTCATTTCAACGATTTTCTTAGTTTATCATTGTCTGCCTTTCGTTCTTTTTTTTCTTTCTGTCTGTCTGTCTTTCATTCTTTTCATCCTTTTATTGCTTTTTGCTTTGCTTTTGGTCGTCTCTCTTTTTCCTTCTCTCTCTCTCTCTCTCTCTCTCTCTCTCTCTCTCTCTCTCTCTCTCTCTCTCTCTCTGTCAACTACTTTTTCTCCCACTCTTCTTTTTCTCCCACTTCTCTTCATTGATGACTATGACTCATGTTAAAGTTACCTCTGGAGCAGAAATGGCATGATGTATTAATGGCACTGATGCGGCCCACAGTCGGTGGCCATCTTGGCAACATCGCAACTAACAGGCTACACTTCAGCCACACATTACCATGACTTAAGAGGAGCTCTTGAAATGAAATCTGTCTCAAATATTCTCTAGCAGTCCGACAGGAGGCTCTTAAGATTACCTGCATAAATTACACTTTCAAAAATTGGCTGCAAGCCTGAACAATGTAGCTTCAAGGTGACCACGATGGTACCCCTCACATCTGCAGGCACACGGCTGATTCTTGCAGGTCATTACTGTTTAGCCTCCTGATGATGGATTCGTTTCTTTCTGAGAGTAGCTTTCAGACATCTCCTAGATAAAAAAAATATTCTATTAAAAAGCTGCAGCAAGGAACTTTGTTCAAAAACATGAATGTGTCTACTGACTGGAGAGGCAAGCAAAAATTCTTACAGACTGCAACCACAGTGCAGTTGCTGCCTGTAAAAAAGACTTGCAAGTATGCTAATCTGTGCCTGTTGGGGCTATTAGAAGGCTGTGTATTGAGCACAGAACTGCATAGTGCACAGCATAGGCCATTGACTTGAATGACAAATATGTCTATCTGTAGTTTACTTGGCTATGTACCATACATTTGGCTGGCAGGCCACACCACAAAACAGCCTGTCTTGATCTGCGTTTTTTTTTTTTGTGAAGATGTTCGGCTGACCAGCTGTTTCTGAATTATCGTTTGTGCATTGGGAGTGCTCACGGTAGGCTGTGCTTTCCTTTTCTTGCTGTCTCAGGTATCACAAAAGCCAGGCGATCTATCTGGAGTCGAAGGAGAACACCAAGATCAGCTGTGTCATCAGTTCCATTGGTGCTAATGAGGTAGGTGGCTAATTAGCCTGACCAATCAGAGGACAACAGGAAGCAGATCTCTTCACAGACAGTTTTTCTTCATTAAAGTTAATTGTGTTTCTTCTAAGTGACTAAATTGCTATATTATTAATATTGCAACAGTGAGATTGGTGTTCCTAACCTAGTGGTGTTGAAGAAATGTTTGACCTGCAACCTTGTAATGCTATAACTGCATGACATCTACTCAAGATCTGTGTGTATCAGAGTTGTTAAATTTTGTGACACTGTCTCACAAACCCCCCCTTTGTTGTTCTTTGACTTTTGCCTTAGATCTGGGTGAGGAAAACAAGCGACAGCACGAAGATGCGAATTTATTTGGGGCAGCTACAGAGAGGGGCGTTTGTCATCCGGCGCCGCTCAGCAGCATAAAAGCCATCATCATTCTAAGGCCTCCCTCCCTCCCTCCCTCCGTCTCTCTCTTTCACACACTCCTTTGCCCTCATCTCTCTCTCTCCCTCCCTCCCACCCCCTCAACTTCATCCTCTGTTGCCCTATTCCCCTTGTTAAATGCTCCCATCCTTGGGTCCGTGAGCATCCATCTCTCCTTTGCGTTCCTCTCCACCTCTCTCTTGTCTGCCTGAGGTGGTCTTCATCTGCCAAGCGACCTCTCTCTCAACCCAGCCCCATGCAGTTGCAAGCTGATGGGTGGGGGCGGGGAGACGGGGGAGGGGGCAACAACAATTTCCCTGTCACCTCTTTTCCCCCCTTGTTGTTTATTTGGGGGTTCTCTCTCTCTCTCTCTCACTCTCTCTCTCTCTCTCTCTCTGACTCTTCTTGGCTTTCTCTCAAGAGGAGAGGAATGCTTTCAAAATCCATCAGTGTTTTATTTTTGTATATCTCTGTGATATTCTCGATCAGGATGGCTAACAAAAATACGAAAAATATACAAGACATATTTTCCAATCATGCCATTTCTTTTTTTTTTTTCCTGTCGTTTTTTTGTAAAAAGGCGTTGAAGTCTGGGTGGACAGTGAGTGGACAGTGGAGGGGTATGTGGCGGTATGTAATATGTTGTATATATTATGCGAGTGTACATGTGCTCAACTGTCCATGGTCTTTGTTGTTTACCGGCCAAGCGATGCCGTACGGTTATCCCAAGTTCTGAGCGGCTTCGCTTCATCATGGATGTGGACAGTTTAAAAGTGATTGTTTGTGTTGTGTTCCATTTATTAAAGAATTTGGCTTAACTCTTGTTTGTCATCCTTCACTTTTGTTTTGGATTAGTTTCTTGCTTTCTGTGCTCACATATTGTCCAGAACTTTTATTTTTATGTTAAAGGAAGCAGGTTATTGCAAGTATTGCAAGCAAGGAAAATCTGTCATCTCTCAAGCTCATACAAAAAAATGTAGTACTTTTTTTGTTATTGTACTAAATTGCCTCACCCTGCCTACTGTTTACTTACCTTTAAGGCTGTGTGTTTGGAAAAGCTTTCTCTTTTTCCAGCATGTATTGGTCCTCCTGTCACCCTACCTGCTGAAATGAATGAGCAGTTGGCCTGCCCTAATGATGCTACCTGTCAGACCAGGCACTGATTGTTTTTTTTTTCTCCGCTGCACAGCTCTTGCAATGCCTCACTCTTGTTTGTGAGTCTCGGACACATTTGTCCAATTTTCTTTGAGCATCGGTTTCGGCTGGGGACTAATGGTGTTTCTCATGCTCATGCTCGAACTGGAACTGGCCAGGCGTACTCTGTCTGGCTGCTACAGGCATTTATAGCTGTGGTCCTAATGACTACGGAAAACTATCCAGGCATACACTTTCAGTTTGAGAAAAATTAACTAAACGCGGGGCTCCGAATGCTAAGGTTTTTTTACCCTTAAGCTGTGTGAAACAATACAATTTGGAGAAAAAATATTTTCATTATCAAAAGCGTTGATAACAGCAATTATTAATTCCAGTAGAAGTCTGGTAATCTTTTTTTTAGGTATTTTCACTTTTACTAATTAGCACAGCAAGCTGATGTTCATGGTTTGCCAAAATGTCCAGATGAAAAATTCTCATAAGACTTAATGCATTTCATCAATTAACATGACAAAACTGATATCCAACAAATAATAATAAGCTATAGCTTAAAGTATTATAGTTTTACATAGTAATATAAATCCGTTTAAGCTTTAGAGTTTCTGTGTATTTTGTTGAAACATTACAAAGGCCACAGATGTAAAGACACAAGGATGGTTTATTGTGACATGTATAAACATACTGGGTAGAGGACATGCAGTGAAATTGGTGATTGTTAGTCTGAAACTGTACATGGGGAGGGTGTAGCATGCAGTAGTGTAGAATGCATTTTGGGGATGGCTACCTGATGAAGGGCAGAGGTAGAATGGGTGATTTGGGGGGGGGGGGGTCAAATAAATATATAACTGCTTATAAATATATAAGTGCTTATCAATAGATAAGTGCAAATAAATATATATAAGATGAATAAAGCTGTTCATCTTAAGTTAAGTTTAGTGAGGATAACATGTTATCATGAAATGGAAATAGCCTGTGTTACACTCTTGAGTGTTTCTTGACTTAGCCAGATGTTTCATCACCTTGCTGACTATCTCGAACTGTCCTCCCTTACCTCCAAACCCCGCTATCTGTCATCCAGTTGTCAATGTCCATGTCAAGGCCACCACAGTTCTCCTTTTAGCTGCTTGTCAGGCTTGTCTTAATTGACTAGTTTTGCATCGCTCTGCCTTGTCGAGTGGACGCAGCCACTATAGCCAGTCGATCAATTCCAGCCAGTGCTCATCTGGCTGTGGGTGTCTCTGACTGTGCTGTGGGTTGTATGTCTTTGCTCATTTGCAATGTTTTGATACCCGTCGACAATGAGATGGGAACGGGGTCAACACATTAACAGAGTGAGAAAACCAATAACATCGACAGGGTCAACTGGGAAACTAATGGAGAAGCACTGCACCGCTCACATCTCATGTGCGTCTTTGGCACCCTGAGGCTAATTGACAAAAATGTTTAAAAAAGCACATTACAAAAATGATTATCTTTCATTAAATGTAATGGTCTCAGAAATGGTGTACCACAAAGCACAGGGTTGTTTTTTTTCTAGCTCAGCCATTCTGCAAACAGTACACAGACAAGCTGTGTTGCATATTCAAAGTATTTAAATTGAAAAGAAATAACATGCGGTACAAGACGCTGGTTAGAGCAACCCCAAGGACCTGCTGTAATTAAAACTTGTAATGTGGTTACTGCAATGTGATGCACTTATTTAATGGCAGTGATCAAAAAAAAAAAACTTCCAGCACACCTGCAGGTTTTCCTTCCTTTAAATCACCTAACATCACTTTGAAGTCCTATACCCCTTAATCATTTCTCCGTCTTGCTGGGGGGGGGGGGGGGGGGGGGGGCAGTGGCCCCTGCATTTATGACCATGCATTAGAGCCGAACCTGTCTGAGGAGTCTCAGCAGGGTGTGGTGAGTGGGTGGGGTGGACGGATGAACACCCTTGGGGGGGGGGGGGGGGGCTGGCGGAGGTCTCATTGTTGTGAGGTTTATCTCCTGTCGGCAGGCAAGTTTGTTGGGAAATGGCACCGCAGAAGCGTCATGGCTGACCTCAACTGAGGATGCACTCAAGCAATGAAGCCAGGGCAGAGACTCAGACTCAGAGCTCACCTTACATTGCTCAACTGTGCAGTGAGCTTCTCATCTGGTTGAAACCTGAGATTTATTTTTTAAATGGTAATGTTCTTGTTTTACTCACCTTGTTGGCAAGGGAAAATCAGTCACAAATCTTAGCTAGGTTACTACGCAACAAGGCAACATGTTTTTCTTTGTCTAAAAACAGTGATTTCTTGTAGCTTTCATTTTTTCCCCACATATAACATGCTTCTTTGTACTCTGCCCTCATAACCCAGTGTTGAATTTATGCATTAGTAAAGAAACACTTATCCTTGATGGTAGCATATGACAGACACCGTGTTTGATTTTTTCTGTAAAGTATCCACTCTGCTGTGGCATCAGCGATTAGGTTGTCTGAAAAGATCTATAAAAGGGCAAATATGACAGGCTTGTTGGAGGCACTGTATGCCTTTGATGTGCCAACGTCAGCATAGATGACAGCAAACATAACACAACATAAACAAGCTTTCAGGAATCATAGTATAGAAGCTATGATGATGATGGCCATAAGCATTTATCTGTCTTTTGATAAATAAACAGGTTTTTACTGAGAAGGCACCGTGAATTATTGATGCCTATTTGACATTGAGTAGTTTGGTTACTATGCTGCTATAAAACTAAGTGCCTTGCAAGCTGACTCCTTGGATGGAAATACCATTTTGAAATTTTTGTTATGACAAAGTCACTCACGTGCGTAAGACAGGATCTCCTGTTATAGATTTGTGGAGGTGGCCTCATAATGATAGACGTGTGGGGCATGAAAAACGAAAGGTCATCATCGGTGTGTGTGTGTGTGTGTGAAACCAGCCCTGACTGGATATGACTGTCCGTCCTTGTTGAAAGGGCAATCATGAGCTCCAAATGTTCCCAGGCTGGTGCTATACGAACGAAGGTCAGCGAAACATATGAATAAATAACATGCAACACATCTGGCTTCGTCCATGAGGTAAGTGGAGACAACAATCACGGTATGAATAATTCAATAAACGCAGCCAAACAGAGGCAGCAGGCAGCTTTCTCTCTGTTGCATGGCAGCAAGATGGGGGTGATAATGCCCTCTTCTGTTTTTTTCCCTCTTTTTTTAAAAACAAAATGTAATTGTCCAATCTGCCACCAAAAATTTGAAGATGGAAATGCCGACATTTAAAAATGCATTTGCTGGGGAAAGAAAAAAAACTTCTGCAATTATATGAAAAAGTTTTTTGCAGGGTATTTCTCCAGCTTTATCACCATCGAGCATGCATTTATGGTCTCCAAATGTTTTCCAGTATGATTTCCTCCAACAAAACAAGTTATAACACGATTCATCTTTTGGAGATGTGCCTGGGAAAGAAATTGGTTGGGGGAAAAAAGATTATTATGACCTTTTTTAAAATCTGTGCGCACTGATTTACCATTATCTATTGCAGTAATCAAAGAGAAAGTGTTATTTTCCTATGATTGATCAGGTCTGAGACATGAGCATGTGTGTATTGCTCCATGTCTGCAGAAAAAACACTAGATCCATTTCTGCATTAAAAAAAACCCCTGGTCTTGATTCGGTTTTTGATGCTGTGCATCAGGTGCTCTGTTGGCTTTGAACAGAATAAAAACCCAGAGTGCCCTTCAGCATGTCCCTCATAGAATGAGATGACTTTTGTCTATCCTGAACAGATCTCTTTTGATAACGGAAAAATTCACCCTTATAAGTAGAGAGTGCTAGAAGGACACCCAAGCCCCCGCATTGCCCTGTGGGACTGAATATTTCCTGGAAGATTTGTCATACCCATCTCTATGTCATCTCATCTTTTATTTAGGTGCTGATGGAGTTCTGCTGTATTTCTCAGGCACAAGCCGTAGGGTATAATGTCATGATATTGGACAGCTAGAGTGAGGCTGGGGAGATTTTTCTTTCAGAAAGCTTTTTTTTAAGTGGCAGATAGCAATAACACTATATTAAATTACAGTAAAAAATCATATTATTTTTATACATATAGTTCATAACTACATTCTAAGTATAAATATTGTTTTTTGTTAAACCATAATATTTTAGACACTGCTATATTTACAGATCTATTAGACACAGCTCAATTAAACCAGCACTTTTTAAAAAGTACAGCCTAGGCTACGACAATTATGTTTTTATTTTCACTGTTAATGAAACACATTAAACACAAGACCCCCCCCCCCCCCCCCCCCCCCCCCCCCCCCCCCCCCCTTTTAGTGAGATCTGTAGGATTGTGACAAATTCAATCTCTGTCTGCTCGTCCGAGTAATTTGCCCGCTGTTATTTGCAATCTGGTGCGCGAGGATTCCTTCACAGAGACGCAGCCACAGAGCGCGCTGGAAGCGCATGCATGGCCCACAGATCGATCGATACAGATCGCGAGCTCGGCTCCCTCATCTGTGAGGGCCAAGGCATTAGTGTAGCGCACATGCGCTGCTCCCTGCTCGCGCCGCTTGCTCTCTGTTTTCAGCTCTTTTGCAGCGACAGACAGACAGGGCCACTGAATCAATTTACAGCGTCCTCGCAGCTTCCTCGTGCCCTAAATCAGTTTACGACACAAACCCGCCCTTGGCCTACGAGGATCCGACAGGTTCATCATTCAAATCCGGCGGGGGAAGTGAATAGAAAGCGATCCAGATGGATGGGCATTCTTTAAGGCAGGAGAGTAAATACAATGAGTAAACATATGCAAGTGCACAGTCAGACAAAATGCCTCACAGCAGATTAACAGTGCACTAAATTTACTGTCTCTCCTCTCTGTGCTTGAAAGCCGTCCAGAGAATGCTGCTTTAAAAACCTTAAAGGTAAACTAAAAGCCTTGATGTCGTCAGACTTTAAAAGTCTTGCACTGCTTGCATCTTGAAGAGCTCTTACAATTTTCTGGCTCTCAAAACTATACAACTCATCACAACCACCTACCCCCACAAAAAAAGACAAAAAAAGGCCAATACAAATTTCATATTTTCAGCATTTGCCCTGTTGTGCCTGCTTGAGGATGATTACTGTTGTTTGTATTGATTACCACATGACAACATATTGATTACCACGTAACAACAACATTGCCCCTTTAACAGAGTTTAGACATCAGAGAATAATGTGCTAATGATATTGCACCATCCTGTCTGTCCCTGTAAGATACAAGATCAACAGAAGTTCCTTTGAAAGAGACCAAGAGGAGAAGAAAAGGAGAGACACACAAGTCACAGACACACAAACACACACACACACACACACACACACACACACACACACACACACACACACACACACACACACACACTACACACACATCTATTAAAGTGATCTGGGTTGGAAGTATTGTTGAAGGCTCAGGCAAGTCGACGCAGCAGCCTATGGTCTGTCTAGCAGCTCTGAGGCGATAATAGATTCCGTCTCCCTTCTCTGCATCCTCCATGACTCGTGACAGACTGAATGTCATCAGTCTGTCGCATTCAACTTCAGTGGACCTTTGCAACCCTGTGTGTGACACACATAAACACACACACACACACACCACACACACACACACACACACACACACAAACACATTATGCCTTCTGTGAACAGTAGCGGTTTTAGGCACGGGCGAACCGGGCAGCCGCCCGGGGCGCCATTTCGTGGGGGGCGCCAGGAGCGCTTGGGGAAAAAAAAAAAAAAAAAGCTCTGTTTGTCATATCGCTGCAATCGGCACATTGGCGCCCCCTGTAATGCTGCAATCGGCACACTGGCGAACTGCAGGCGCCCTTGCTTGCTGAGAAGGTGGCATGCACAGAAGCAGCGTGTCTTCTCTGTCTCGGGGGCAGTAGCTCCGCACACGCACATAACGCAGCGTGCGTAGGGCACCAAGTGCTTGTGGGGGCACCACCAAAAAAATTGGCTCGTCAAAAAATCATCACAATAGGCTAGGTACGTGCTAGTAAGGATATTTTAAAAATGTGCAAAGCATGTTAATATTTATTTTAAGCAATACAAAAGCAACATAGGTCAATTTGCTCCTCTCCTTCTCCATTCTCCTCCTGGTGCCCCCCTCTCCCACCTTTCAGTGGTCTGGTCGATTATTGCTCAGTCTTAGTTTAAGTTTGGCAGACAAATGTTTGGACAGGGCCTTGAAAAGATATCTAAAGTCGGGAGCGGAAAAAAGAATAGAACGCGAGATGAATCTCACGCTTGCAGATAAGACAGTGTTTTAAATAAATAAATCATAATAATAAAAAGTTCATTTTGTAGCCCTTGCTCCTTACCGTCAACAAACTTTGTAACATTAGCTCCCAGGCTACTAGCAATGTTCAGACTGTGTTAACAAGTGTTGCAAATGATTAAAGTTGTAAATGATTGATGCTGGCTAGCTAGTTTAGGTTGTGGATATAAATATGGATATGGATATTTGAAAGCAATTCATCATGGTCACTCGACTGTTTTCAGTTAATGTTCGGATAAGACTAGCACTTTCTTCCTTAGGTTGCTAGCTAGCTATGCTGCGGCTGCCCTCAGTCACAAGTACATAGTTCTCGTCGGTTTGCAGGTTCATAGGCCAAGGGCAACATCTGCTGGTGAAACTAATATAAAAAGAAACAATCTTACTGTTACGAAGATTTTCCCTCTTCGTATTTATTTCAAACTCTGTACACAATGTTTTTGTTCTCCCATATGAAACCTTTATAAATGTAAAATAGAGTGAATTTTAAATGTACCAGTGATTTACACGTAGGCCTATATAAACCTAATTTATATATGCAGTTTTTTGTACTAAGTTTAAAACTGTATTTCAGTAGAATTCCTATATATTTTGTCTTTTAATTCTGAATGTAGAGCCGTCTGCAGTCATTGCACAAATCTTTGTTTAATAATGGTTGTGGTATTTATTTATTAACCATTTTAAATAATGTTTTTTTTGTAACTGTAATGTTTGGTGTGTTTGTTTCTGGGGGGGGGGGGGGGGGGGGGGGGGTGCTGAGAGGTGGTCTCGCCCGGGGCGTAAAACACTATAGAACCGCCACTGTCTGTGAACATCGTTCTGTCAGTGCTTGAGGAGCGATTGTTAATTATAGCAAGATGGAGGAATTTTAGTCAGGCTCAAGGGTGTACAAGTCATTAAAGATGTAAATTGCAGTTAAAGTATTCTCCTTTTTTTAAAAGAACCATGTTTACTGTATTGAAATATGTATGATTCTATTTCCCTTTTAATGTTTACATTCAATGACATTAAGCTTATATTATTAAGCAGACAAGTTTATCCACAAAAGGAAATTATTGTTGACTTCAGAAGGCACAGACACCGATTTAACCCCCCTCTATATCAATGGCACGTGTGTGTGGAGAGGGTCCACACCTTCTGGTTTCTCAGCATCCTTATCTCCAATGACATCTCCTGGACAACATCACAGCGGTCATCAAGAAGGCTCAGCAACAACTACACTTCCTGAGGGTCCTTAGGAAGCACAACCTAGTCTCCAACCTGCTGCTAAAGCTCATCTATTGAAAGCCTGCTGTTGTACTGTATCACAGTATGGTACGGCAGCTGCACCATGATGGACAGGGAGAGCCTTCAGAGAGTAGTCAAGGCAGCATGGAAGATCATCGACTGCGCTCTCCCCTCCCTGATGGACAGTTTTACCTCCTGCTGCCTCAGTAGAGCTAAGAACATCATCAAGGACAGTTCCCACCATGACTTTTACAATAAAAGCCATTCTATTCTATTCTTCTACTCTAGAAAACTGCAAGTGAGGAGAAGCACTGAAGCTATAACTTCAGGGGGGGTAGAGGTGAGTCATTGAAAACTCCATTGCCACCACTGTAGTTTACAGGCTGTCAGCCTTCTGAGGCCCTTTTGTGGCCTAAGGGGCTCCAAGCAGTTGCCTGTATTGCTTGTTGGCTAGCTAAGCCTCTGTCTAGCAGTCAGTGCTAAATGCTAAACTCATAAAATAACAAGCAAACACAGAGGTCCATGCCAGGATGTAGTGATGTTTAGTTCAGAGTCCTGAATGAAATGCTTCTGCTGTTGGTCATTTCAACAAAAACTTAGGTAATTCCTTATCTGCTGCTGGTCATCTCCAGAACAATTGTGGCCAAGGATCACTGTAAAAAAAAAAAAAACTCCATCCACCCACACAACTTGTAATGGCATCCACCTCCATTACACACACACACACACACACACACACACACACACACACACACACACACACACACACAAGCACAAACACACACACACACACACACACACACACACTAATCTGATTGTAAGATGCCAGAACTGTGACTAAGCACATCTATTTGGCTGGATACATCATTTGTTCCTCCAATTCCTTTACATTAAAATTGGGAGCAAAATTATCTTTAATTTAGGTTGCCATGACAACCTTAAGAACAGTGTAATGGCAACCCATAATAATGTTCTGACAGGCTATTTTTGTCTCCGATGTTGTTCTTTAGGTTTCTATCATTTCGTCTCCCATACATTGCCGTGGCAGTTCAATTCTTTCAAGCATGCATATCCTTGCAAATGCACCTTGAAGTCTTCTGGCACCTTCAATGCATGTTAACTTGTTTGTGTTTTGACCCTGTTATCCATGCATGCTCAAATTCATGCTGTTTCTTTCTTGTCTCTGCTAAGACGAATGTGGAGCAGAAAAAAAACATCAGGCAAAGGCACGAGCATGAGATGGCTTTACTTGGCTGTCTGCCTTTCTGTGTTCAATTTGTCATTTTCACTAAAGCACTGTATTTGGTGCCATTAGATGCTATTAAAACTGGCCCCCTCTTTTCACTTCAGCTTCCACAAGCTGATGTTTGGCAACAGATAACGCATGAAGATTGGCTCCCTAGCATTCAAAAACAATTTCCAGAGACAAGCAGGTGGCTATTAGATGGAGGAAGATGTGGCGTGTGTTATTAATGTTTTTTTTTTGAAAAGTGCTAAGCGTTATGGATGAAGGCTGTTATTAGTTGTGTCATAATGCAGACATCTGCCGCTGCTGCCATATCGGATGATTTCACTTGTAGCAAAAATGTGTGCGTGTCCGTCCTAGCTTTCAGTGACATCCTTGTTTGTTTGCAAAACACTGCTCTTAACAATGTGTGTGTTCTTTAAGTGAAGGGCACAGCATTGCAGAGTACAGAATAAAGAACCATAAAATAAAGACTGTGAATGTGACAGAAGAGCATGCACATTTGGTTGAAATACACATCTAATTTCATCCCACATGCTGGTTATATTGGTACTCAGTCTAACTGGTGTAATTGAGAGAAAGATGAGAATACATTTGGTGAGATGAGGTTAGTTATATTACCCAAATCACGAAGCTGACAAAAACTCATAAAATCATGTTCGAGATTACTAACAGTATGAAATTATTACTGTTAGTCAAAAGACAGTGTTTATATAAGCGCATATACATGCTCCCAGGCAGTCATGCCATATGTATGTACATACACACGCACACACACACACACACACACACACACACACACACACACACACACACGTGCGCTTGTACGTGTGCACACACACACACACACACACACACGTCTTTTTCCTGACAGTTTAGCAGTGATCACCATAATGATAAAATATGTGATCGCACACAGCAGAATGATGCATAACTCAGGCTGACTGCCCACCACCATCAGTCCGCAGGCACTCTTCCATGCCTCTGATTATGGAGGTTGCCTAAAATAAGGATGAATCTGATCTCTTTTATCCCGATTCTGCCAAAGTAAAAATCCTTTCTGAAATCAGTGCTCTATCTCACTCCTCCATTTGTCTGTCTGTCTGTCTGTCTAACTATCTCTTTGTGTCATCTTTGTCTGTCTATCTATCTCTCTGTCATCTTTGTCTGTCTGTCTAGCTATCTATGTGTCTGTGTCATCTTTGTCTGTCTGTCTAGCTATCTATCTGTCTGTGTCATCTTTGTCTGTCTGCCCAGTTATCTATCTGTCTGTGTCATCCTTGTCTGTCTATTCTATTCTATTCTATTCTATTCTATTCTATTCTATTCTATGCCTGTCTGTCTGTCTATCTATCTGTCTGTGTCATCCTTGTCTGTCTGTCTATCTATCTGTCTGTGTCATCTTTGTCTGTCTGTCTATCTGCTGTTCCTTCCTGTTTGTTTTTTTTTTTTTTTACCTAGAATACCGATGTTAATATATTAGCCAAGAACATTATTATAAGCTAATAAGCAGCTTGTTGTTGTGGGGTTTGGAATATTAAATATGGATGGAAATAAATGGCATATTTGCTGTTTTCATTTAACTTCAACTTTCATTAAACTTGCAACAAACAAGTCTGGCTTGACATTGTTGAAATATTGTGTGCTTTTTTATGTCACTCGTGGCTTACATTGACTGCTTTTGTGTACTTTACTTGTCTAACCAGGCCTTCACTCTCAGGAGGATGAAGGTAAACAGATGACAAAAAACAACTCCTGTAATTTGATTTTCCATGCAAAGAGATGAAAGAGCATTTTTTGTCTCCTCAAATTTGAGAGATGCTTTTTTATCTTTCAGGCTGTGTTTCTAAAAAAAAAACCGAAGAGACAGAACAACACTGACAACAGAACAATGGCAAAAGAAGTGACACTGGAGTTTTTGCCTAAGAATACTTTGGAGAGTGTATATACTGCATATAGTACAAACATGTAAAAATGTAATTCGTAGGGTTTTTTTTTACAACAAGACAACAACTTTAATGGCGGGGGGGTGAGTCAGGCCTGGGTTAGGCCCGGGTTAGGCCCAGGTCAGGACTGGGTTAGGCCTAGGTTAGGCATGGGCCTGACTCAGGCCTAATCTGGGCCTAACCTGGGCCTAACGCAGCCCAGTAGCCTCCTTCACATTTATGTCTTACATACTGTTCCTTTAAATTTTCATTAAGAGATGATTAAATTATTGGCAGCAGTTTTTAAAACAGCCAATAATGTAGTAACTAACCAATAAGGTAACAGGTTATTACATTATTGGTTCAGACATTTTCTTACATTATTGACAAGTTATTACCTTATTGGTTTTATTACATACAAAATATTACATTATTGGCCATTATTACATTATTGGCTGCAACATGCCTGTGTATAGCTGATCTGTGTGTGTGTCTGTGTGTGTGTGCGTGTGTGTGTGTGTGTGTGTGTGTGTGTGTGTGTGTGTGTGTGTGTGTGTGTGTGTCTGTGTTTTAAAAAATTCCTGGATCCAGATGGTTATCCGGATCCCCACCAAAAACAAATCAGTTCTAAGTTAGCCCACTCCTAACCTATCCTGAAAATGTCATTTAAATCCGTCCATAACTTTTTGAGTTAGGCGAATAACAAACAAACAGACAGACGGACACAATCCAACACCGGCGAAAACATAACCTCCTTGACGGCGGTAATAAAGGAAGTTCATCCATTGGCAACCAAACATAAAAGTAATAAAAGAAACAAAAACTGTACTCTACTCTTGGTTCCTTAATTGTTTTTCTATCCGTTGCCAAAATGACAGGCTTCCATCGTTTTGGATTGCACTGGCAGGTGGTGATTCGGACCCCAGCACTGTCCAGCGGCCCCTCTCTGGGTCAGCCCAGTCCTGCCATCTGAGTTCAAGCACTAAGCGCTCTGGATCCAGACGCTGGATCAGCATGGCGTTAAGAGCTGCTTTGGCACAGTCTAACTGAGATGTTCAAAGTCCATTTGCACAATGTGTTTCTCCTCCACGAGGCTGGCGGGCCTGATAAAAGCGCTTATGTGCAACATGGCGAGTGTGTGTGTGTGTGTGTGTGTGTGTGTGTGTGTGTGTGTGATGCTACGGATGTATGTGTGTATGTGTGTGTGTGGTGGGGGGCAGCTTATGAGCTTGCTTCTGTTTGGTGAATGCTTTCTTTCTGTAAAAAAAATGGGTATTACAAACCTGCAGTTGGAAAATACAGACTTTTGTTTGCTGTCAGTTCATTGTGACCACCCTCACTTTTGACACTTTGATAATCTGAATCTATACCCTCTGCTAGGGTTTGTAGGAGATTGGCAAAATCACAGGGTATTGAGTGACAAGATCATGTAATTCTCGTGCCCTTTGTCCTATTCTGGAGATTTAAAGTAGCATCTTCACGACTGCATGCAGTCACACAAACAGTGATACACTCCAGATTTCCATGTTGGTTTTAGTATTTTACACACTGATAAAAGTCTATGAAAAGCCTGTAACGTTTCATTCCACTTACAGATACAGTTAGTCTTTAGCACACACTTTTCTCCAAAACGGCTGACGGCACTATAAAACACCACACTATAAACAAAAATACTCTGACAACTCATAAAATACTTGATAACACTCAATAAATGTCTAAACAAGCATTCTACCATCCACCATGACAGTAGCGGAAACAAGCTCCAGATGACCTCTGACAATGTTTCTTTCCACTCACCATGTGTATGCATGTTTTTGCATTGCTACGTATTTCGTAGTCATCCTTTTTCTTAGACATCACTTACTCTGAAAATGAATGTGGGATGTCCACTAAAAATATATGTTCCCCTGCTGCTGTCATTTGTCATGGAGAGAGACTTATCTTGACACACACACACACACACAACAATGCTAAGATGCAAAGACTTGCTTTCACAGTCGAGACGGTGGAAACAAAACACAGCGATAATGGGCTTCTTTTGTTCTGGCCTTCTCACTCCATGTCACCTTGCAGCTAACTCCTGCGGCGGCCTGGCTAAAATTTGGGGCAGACCATATGCTGAGGTAGACTCCACTGCTTTTACAGCGATGTCCCCTTTGCATTCACCACTGCTCCCAGCCTTTCAGGAAGTGGCTGCACTCCTGCCGTTTTAAAAAAATATATACTAAAATAGCTCTGGTACCCTTTAGAAACACAGTTGCTTTCTCTTATTGTGGGTGCTGAGGGCATAAATGATGGAATCTAAGAGTATGTGTGTGCTGTTTGCTTCTCAAATACACACACACACACACTGAATACAACTTCATCTTTTTCATCGCTTTCTGGTAGAGGTTCGCTACACGGTGGTGCCGTTGACCTTTCCCTTGGCCTCAGGGTCAGACCCAGAGAATACATTTTTAAAAGCCTTTTCTCTACACTCCCCCACATGACATGAGAGGCAGGGTCAGGCAAGACTTTTAGTAACCTCCCAAAGCAAAGCCAGCTTTGGCAGAGAGGACAAGTTAATGGACGCAGGTGGACATGAAATCAAAGCTTAATCCAGAGGTCAGTGCTGGGTGTGGATTTATTTGATCAAGTTATCATACATATTGCTGTCTGTCTGTCTGTCTGTCTGTCTGTCTGTCTGTCTATCTATCTATCTATCTATCGATCTATCTATCTATCTATCTATCTGTCTGTCTGTCTGTCTGTCTGTCTGTCTGTCTGTCTGCTTCAGGGATCATTGAAGCACAGCAAAAAAGTTGCAAAAAGTTACGGATCTAGCCATTAGGTTTTAGACACAGACTGTCTGAAACAGTTGAACTTATTTAATTCTTACTTAATTCTTATTTAAAATCTTATTATTACATTACTGATTGATGGGGCTCTGGGTGACTGAATGCCTTTGCATATTCTCAGAGCAAAAGCAAAGCTTTTTGACATTTTGACTTTTTAACATTCGAGTCTGGATAATGTCACTGAAGTTATTTAAAGCATACCAAAGTCTGGGTGAAGTTACTAAAGGTGTTTGAAGTACAACATCAAAGCTGGCAGACTGACATGCAGCCTACAAAAAAATCATTTAAAAAACAAGCCATGGAAGCAGGACACAATGTCCTGCAACTGGTATTTGCTGAAACACTCTGTAAAAATGTCAGAAAGTGGTCACCTTGATATTGCAAGTGGAAAACATTTGCATCTTAAAGAACAAACAAACAAACAAACAAATAGACTATGTCACGTCAGTGCAGGTGGCATGTTAGCTAGAGTGGCAAACATGATATCAGCTGAAATTACGGGAAGGAAGTGAAAATCGCCCAGTCACAGCTTGAGACCTTAATGAAACAACAACCCAACAAAGGCTGATCACTGAGGACGTGCTGTGGAGAATAATCAAGCCGAGCGCCATGAATTCTCAACAGTTTTCAGAATGAAAAGACATAATGATGAGCACTTTCATGGAAATATTAAGAGAAGACTTGTGTCTTTCTGCTGCAGAGAATACTTTATCTCAGCGTGGTGGTTGTTGTGATTTGTTTGTGCTTCTTTGACGTTCTTGAGGCTATTTCCTATTAGAGTCTTCCTGATTGTCAAGTGGCTTCCTATATGTTGCGGAGCCCTAAAGTAAACCTTTGCTCCATTCAAATGATTTTGTGCTTTTCTTCTTTTGCAAACACAGCATGAGTACTTATGTCGCCATTTAATATAGTCTCTAGAAGCTATGCAGATGTGAATGTGAATACATCAAGCTGCATGAAGGTGTTTGACGCATACTTGCACAGCTAAATCTGTTTTCCGAATATTTGTAAAGTAAAGACATTAAGGCAGATGTTATTCTCTGCATGTCCAGTAGGAAAACTCATTGTGTAGAGTAGCATCCTGAAAGTAAATGTGTAAGCCTTGTGTATACAACAGTGTGTTCATCATACCTTACATAATAACATAATAAACATCACATAGTTACATAGACATAGTAACCGTAATAAAATACCATCAAAAGCAACAGCTCCATCTTTTCTCCATGAGCGTTGATATTAATTTCACAAATACCTTCATCCCATTAATTTGCAGCTCCTGCCATGATTATCTCTGCTCCATGGTAATCACTGCACCACAAAAACAGTCTTGTTTTGTGTGTCTCTGGGTGTCCATCTTCTGAGGGGGAAAAAAAAGAATGTTTTACTGAACTGAGTCCATATTTCATTTGGTGCCATTGTCAGGCCCGTCACACACTTGTGTTTCACATACAAATGGCAGAAAATGGCATGACAAATTTGCATCCAAAAATAATTACTTTGCAAAAAGGTTGTGCATGCGCATTTTCAAGACAGGTCAATTGAAAATGATTTAGTGGGAAGGCTGGAGACAGGGGGGCTTTTGGGATCCCAGTGATTCATTTCTCTCCCAATAAGATTTAGCAGATAAACAAACCTCAAAATGATTGTTTACTTTGATGATGGGCGATAATAATAGTTTCAAGAGAGAAATCTGTGCCACACTTTATCTGTCATATTCAACGTGGGCTTGGCTGTAGTAGTGAATCGTAAAGTGAGCTCTGAAATATGAAGTTTGAAAAGTTGATAGAGATAATGGGTTTTTGAAAGGTAGTGGAGACACAAAGGCTCAAGGAAAAGTATGGAGCTTTGATGACCTGAAATGTCAGTGCTGAGGTTAATGGCTTGCTTTTACCTGGGCTTTATTTCTGAAGAGATGACAGAGCTGGATTTTAAGCAAGACAAATGTGCTTTTTGTGCAGATGGACTATACCAGAATTTTTTTCTACACATCTTTGAGGACTACACCAGACCCTTTGAAAAAGAAATCTTTTCCCATACACCTTTGTACACAATCACAGTTCACATAATTGCATACTAATACCATATGCATGCATACACGCAGGTATGCACTCGTGTGCACGTGCACAAACACACACACACAAAAGACATTTTGACACAAAGCATTTTTCAGTTCTTGTGTAGACGCACTATGACTAAACACACACATACACAAACACACACACACACACACACAGTATAGAGTACAAACACCAAGTGACACATATTTATTTACTCTTGTGTAGATGTTTTCTGTGTTCAGTTCTTCAGTGTATTGTCCTTGCCTGAGGCTCAGAAGACATCAAAGTAAAGCTCAACAAAATGCTTTACATATAGAGGCATTTATATCATATCACAGGAAAGCTCAGATGCTTCTGTGTGGTTGTTTCATATCTTCAGTTTGCAGTGTCACTTACCAAATAATCTTCAGGGCTTTAACTGTTCAGCAGAGATAAACTTGTGTGGTGTGATCAGAATTCTTGGAGAATGATGTTCTTAAGAATGTGAACATTCTAAAGAATATCTGCATCCATAAACTGTAATGTGGGATTATAAAACCTAAGATTAATTATAAATCAGTTTATTTGTTTGAATGTGCATGGCCTATACTGCTTTTGCGCTGTTTTGCCATCTTTGCCACACTGTTCAGGAAGGGCTTGTTCTTGCATGCAATGTTGGTCAGTTATAGTATTGTTTACCATTGATTTTTGTGTCCTTGAGGGCAATAATTCTCAGATTTTTATTACATACATAAGAGGGAAAAAAACTGAGGAAATTATAAACCAGAGTCAGTGACCTCACAATGATTGTAGGTCACACATTTCTTTCTGTCCCGATACAAATTCCACAACAGATCACAACACCAGTGTGGTCAAGACCAGTTGGTTAAAGTGTTGTTTTGAGGGAAATCATTATTAACTTGGAAGAAGATTAAAATAAGATGTTCGTGAGTTAATGCCCAGAATCTAGACAAGTGAAATCTTACTTCAAGAAACACACGCTGGGGGGGTTTGCTGGCAGACTATCCGATCCCAGATGCCCATCCTAATCCTACAGCTATATAGCATCTGAGTAACACCCTAAGATTGACAGCTTTCACCAGGAGACAATGTAAGGGATGACATGGCTAGAACAATAAATTATTTAAAAATCTGTCAATAATTCAGGGAATGCCAAGGACAAGGGAACACTGAAAACTTTGACAAAAGTTCTGTGTGACCATCTAGAACAAGTCATAGAAGAAGTTTACTTTTTAACAATAGACATTCGGCATTACTTGTGAAGGTCATGGAAGCAAGAAATGCACTTACAATTGGCAACTGTCCAGTTTTACATCCATTATTGAAGTTATCACAGAATGATAAAATGTCTGGCAGCATAATTACAACTTCTATGATGATAATAATGATAATGTTTATTGATAATGATGATGGTGATGATTAACTGTTATTTGTGTTCCTGTTGTTGTTTATTTTCCTGCAATTGACTTTTAGCAGTGTTTTGCATTCACTAAATAGATTTCTGCAAAGCAAGTTTTATGTACAGTGAATTCTTAAGTAAGGACACTAACACTATAAACATTTGAAATCATATACACTACACTGAGCACAGGGTGTTTGCAATCAATAAAAGGCTGGAAGTGTGTGTGTGTGTGTGTGTGTGTGTGTGTGTGTGTGTGTGTGTGTGTGTGTGTGTGTGTGTGTGTGCGTGTGCGCGCGCGCGTGCACGTGCATGTGTGTGTGGGTGGGTTTGGGAGATAGATAATCAATTCCCCTTTTTGCTGAAGGGATAAGTATATGTATGCTGCTGTATATAAATATATATATTACATTTATAACTGAGCCCCACATATACTGTGAAAGTGCATCACAGCAAAAAACAGTGATGTACTGTAGCAAGAAGTTTAGTTTAGTGTATTTAGTTCAGCGACTGGACAGCTGTCCACCAGGCACCTGGCAAAGTGCTCAACAATGTCATTTTAATTGAATTCAGTTGAATGTGATTCAGAGAGTAGAGTCATTAAGACTGTATGCATAATCTTAATGTGCTTTAGACAGCCTGAGACCGAATCCACCCAAGAGCAAATACGTAGGCAGCTGTGGCAAGGGGAAAACTTGTTTTTTAACATGAGGAAACCTTGAGCCCAACTCCCAAGCAAAAGGGGGTGGCAGTTGGGGGGAGAGAGAGATATGATGATGAGATAAGTAAATAGGATAGGCAGAGACACAGAGGCAAAGGTGATTTTTTTAGCATTGGTCCTATGAGCATTCACAAATCCAAGAAAGTATGTTTTGTAGAAACTAGAATTTATGAATATACCCCAGCTGCAAAAAAATACGAAATGCTAACTCACAAAAAGCAGTAAGAAGTGCATACAGTGTATACACATACAAAAGTTTAAGGGAAAGGACACACACATTTTTTACCAAAACTTTTCTAACTATGCACCATAGAAGAGCCAATATAATAGACACAAAGCCACTGATAGTGACTAGAGGGACCACAGGATCTTTTCAGGATGTGTCTTACCTTCGTCCTACCAGCAGCCTCTTTCCACCTTGACTTATCAAATCAGATAAATAACTGCAATTACTCGCTCTGACCTCAGTAGCCTCTCAGGGCAGCTATTACAGCATTCAAAGCAATGCGTTATTAAGTGAACAATTAAAAACTCTCTGTGTGTATACATAGGATAGATGGTAAATATGACATGGTTACCACTGTTCAAGCATAATTACTTTTAATAGGTACAGTAGATACAGTATATACTTAACAGAGAATGCCGAGATGGTTCACAGTTTGGTATGTCAATTAGCAATAGACTGCAGTGACACAATGCAGACTACATAATAATCAATTATCTACCGTTAACTAACAGTTATTAATTATTTAACTTGTGCCATATTCCTATTTTTCTGTTCCTGGACACTAAAACAGCTCACATGTATGGATTCCTTGGGTTAATGCTAATGTAGTCTAGGTCAAAATTTCATGTCAGTAGTCCAATTGGAAATTCCCTTACTGAAAAAAATGGACACACACACACAACATTTTTTCTCTCTGCAGCGCACACAGGTATTGTAGGAAATGTAAGGACATTGTGGAGTGAGATGCCTTTGCTCAGATCCATGTCCAACAGAAACATGCACTGCACTAACAATCTAACAACCCCAAAAGGAACTGCCATAATGGTACTACTTCTCAGCAGGAAACTCAGAACTACAACTAAGCATTAGGATTTCAGTTACGTCTCAGTTGACAATCCCTCGCTGCTAAACCTTGGGAAACCCAAAACAGTGTTCACTGCAGCATATTTTGCATTCATAAGGCGGAATGGATACTCCCAGTGTGTTTTCGCATCTACTGTAGCCTGGCAATTACAGTTCAAGTGATACACTGAGGGGCCTGGTGTTGTTTTGCTCCTGCTAGGTGTATTAACGTGACAATACGATATATTATATCTGTTGCTGGAAACATGGATGTGCTTCAAGAATACCATGTAAATATTGCTCTAAAGGCATGGCAAAAAAGCATCGCAAAACAGTATTGTGCATTACATGGATTATCTACCAGAAGCCATTTATTTCAAATTTCATCCAAAAATAGGGTGCCCAATTACAAATTTAAAAACGCAGTTTCTTCAAAACACTACAAGGGTATGTCAGCATATATTTTTAAAGCCGACATATTTTTAAGACTAACTAACAGAAGCCTCATATTATCAAATCATCTTTGTCAATTTTTTTATTGTCATACTGCTTCATAGGCTTGTGTATCTGGCCCTTTGTAAATGAATGTACCAAGTTGTTACTGTAAAAGAAGGCTTAAGACAACTGGAACTAAAAAGGGGTGGTCCCTTTAACCAGGCTGTTCAAGGGTGTTTAGTACATTCTCCTCATCTTCCTTAAGTCAAGGCAGGGAACAGATGATGCAGGACTGCAGCCCTGCCTGTCTCTGTCTGTCTGTGTTGGTAAAGTGAGTGATGCCCTGCTGATTCCTATCACATCACATCCGTCCATGTCAATCTGCGATTGGCACAAGAGTGTTGTCTGAGGAGACTGAATATGCTGATGGTGCCAATGTAGAGGAAAAAAAAGGAAGAAGAAGATGAGGAGCAGAAGAGTCATGGCGCATGAAGGAGAAGCGTTCTGTCTGGGCCTGCTGGACCAGACAACGGCCTTATGGTATACTCCGAATGGCAGAATGACACAAAGGAGAAATATTTCACTCCTCTTTCCTCTTTCCCTCTTGCCTCTTGCCTTTCTCCTGCTCCCCCCACTCATTCTGCCTGCCTCCCTTTCTCTGTCTTTTTCTGTCTCCCTCTGTCCCGTTTTCTTCTATCCCCTTCCTCTGTTGTGATGCAGTCTATTGTGCTCAATTCACACTGGTTGGTGGAACTGGGAGCTGGGGATGGTGTGTGACAGCCCTGTTAAAGCATGTTGTTTCTAGGCACAGCCATAGTGGACTGCTAATTTGTGGTCCTCTAAGTCAAAACCAGTTGACAGGGGAGAATTAAAATGTGAGAAAGCATTCCATTTGTCATCTTATGCTTAGGAACTGAAAAAAAAAAACAATTGGTAGTACAAATTCCAAATGCAAAAAAAGCCAAAGCCATGCTTTTTGTGTGTCTGAAGTATACCTAGTACATCTCTTCTGCTTTTCCATACTTGCCTCAGTGTAGTCAACCACATGCACATCTTAGTGTCCAAATGCACAACGTATCAATTCATCAGTGTGCAACCACAGACTGGATTTGGATTTGGACCCAGTTTAGGGCAAGGGAAGGTGTTGGAGCTGGGGCAGATCACCCAGAATGAGTGAAGGGGAAAGAAGCTCAAGCATGGATTTAAAAAAAAAAAAAAAATGCTGCAAATCACGATGACAACAAACCAGCCCACTGTTATTTAACATTACAGTGATTGTGACAAGACCATTCTAAGTGTGCTCTTGCAGTTGTCTAATGACAGCTTTACAAATATTATCTAGTGATAGAATAGTTCCTAACATGGTTTTTGTCAGTTGTGCTGTGATGTGTCCAAAATGTTACAGATAAGTAAACAAACAAAAAAAAGATATGCTGCATTTAGTTATTTTATATACTCAGCAGAGGATCTAAAGAACGTTTAGATGGAGGGTTGGCCTTCCAGACACCGAGCAGCATATCAGGTGCAGTATGAGGTTGAGCGTCTTTGATGTTTGGTTAAAAAAGAGCTGGAAGTAAATGCAAATGCTGGTTGACTCTCTGCATCCTGAGCCACTGTCGCACCATATGAGCAGCAGCTAGGTTTTACACATCTCCAGATTCCCCAGTGCTAGCAGGTGTCTAGTTCTTGCCTTCGCTATTTTTGCTTCCCAAGTGTTGTGAAGGTGTGAAATAAAACACAAGCGGTCTTGTGTGAGACACCAATGTTAGGTTTCCAGCATCTGCAGATGCAGAAACAAGTGGGATGTGTTGATGGCACAGGGGTGCTTCCAGATTTGTACTCCATCACGTGTTTTGGCAATGTGCCTGGGGACTGCATAAATAGCTTAATGATGATATCTCGGCTTCTATTGGGACTTCGACTTTGATATTTTGGCAGCTGTCAGTGTTGTTAAAAGGGGGTTTCTGATCTGAATTTGGTGTTGATTGATCGATGTTTTCTGACAACAAAGTACGTTAAGCTTTCCATATAGTGGGCGCCTATGTAGAAAAAACGTACTGTCGATTGCGTCCACAAAAATAGGATCTCGGCTTTTATTTTCACAGAGGTGGGAGAAGGTAAGACTACAGATGTCCATGAGAAGTTTGGTAATGATTGCTCGCCGTTTTCTGACATTAAGCTACGTTAAGCCTTTTCCTCCCCATAGACGCCTCAAATGAAAACGCTTAACGCAGACTACGTCCATAATATTAGGATTTCGGGTTTGATATTTGGTGGGGTCGTAGAGTGTATGGTAATAGATGGTCAGGAGAAGTTTGTTGATGATTGATCGTTGTTTTCGAACATTAAGCTACGTTAAGCTTTTTCACGTTAAGCGTTTTAGGATGTCCCTTAAATTAACTTTTCCCTCACCAGACAGCCAAAATGGCAAGTAGATCTTTACTAGCCAAACACACACACTAAAATGGGTCAAAGTGGCAAGTAAACCTGCAAACCAGCAAAACTGTGCTTAATGTGTAGTTTTACAGCATGCCTCTATGTTTCCCTAATTTTTTATTTAAAATGTGAACTTTAATAAATAACGGTTTCAGTACAATTTTGTGTGTGTGTGTGTGGGGGGGGGGGGGGGGGGGGGGGGGGGGGGGGGGGGGGGCATGTGCACGTGTGTATGGTGAGGTGGTGGGGGGGCCTCCCTGAACAGTTATGCTTAGGGCCTCCAAAACCTTAGGGGCGGCCCTGACTATAACCTATAACATACGCACGCACACACACACACATGCACGCACACACACACACACACACACACACACACACACACACACACACACACACACACACACACACGTAAACAAGATAAGCACATTTTCCATGGGTTTTTGTCTTTGAATTTTGTCAGTGCTGTTGTTTTCTAAAATCTAAAGGCATTGACACACCCTGGCAATATTACACTATAGGTGTCTCTATCTTGAAGGTGCACCTTGCCTCCTGGCTGTGAAGATGTCTCTGGGCATTTCTGGGCCTCTTCAGGTCACAAGTGCTCTTCATCCAGAGATGCTGCCCCTCCACAGGGAGTCCCTCTGATCTTCCACTCCTCTCAGAAGTTGAACTTCTTGGATAAATAACACAGGAAAGGGTGTTGAGTAACACCGAAGAGCTTGAAGCTGTTGGTATTGGATATAGATATATGTTCAGCTTGTAAGACATGAACTGATAGATGGCACTGGTATCTGTTATTAAGCCCTACCTCTAAAATGCACCTGTCTTCATTAGTTGATTATGGAGAGGTATGGATACATCCAAATAGGACACACAGGATAGGACAAATATGAGGACTCTCAACAAACACTATATCTCTATCAACACCTTAACACCTAATTTCTACAGTTCCTGGATTCATTTACTCTAAATGCATTTGCTATACTGCTTCTATACTTGCTATGCTGTGAGTTCATGGAAAGAAACATATCATAACCAGAATATTTGGTATATCCCTGAGTGGTCTCCCCATAGCTGAACTATTTATTTTTATGTGGCCTGTGTTTTAATGATTAAATGATTGAATGATTAAAATGTGTAATTATAAAAAACACAAGACTATAAAAGACTGTCAGTTGGTTATTTACTCAATGTTAATTACAATGTAACAATCTGCACATATATAGTTATGGTATTAGAGTGAAACAACAAAGTAAACTGACGCAAACATGTTATATTTCAAGTTATAGTGCTTTGTGTAAATGAGTCATTGTGTATAATCCCTGGGCATGTCAGATATGTCTTGGTGAATTTCAAGATAGACTAAACCCTGCCACACTCTAAGGGTGCAATTCATTCTTTGCTTTCTAAGTGGAATGCACAAGAGATGCCTGTTATTCTCTCCAGGTGCTGAAGTTGTCCTTCAAGGTCTTTACGTATGACTTTAAAACACTTTGTTAAAGCGTTATCGCTGCTGAAATCAACTTAGCCAGTATGAGTCAAGACTTTCAGTACTGACATTACTTTGAAAAAAGTGCACTGAACTGTCGATTCTTAATAATAATGTAACTATAACCAGCTGTGACCTGTTAATGACTGGACATCTTCATAAATCTTTTTTTGTGACCTCTGAGTGATACTCATTGTCAAACACTTTTATCCTAAATGGGTTCACTTTATTAGCTTATATAAAAAAGGTAATTCCTTGATAGCATTGACAAAGCTAAGTCCTAACTGGGCTGAGAGGTGTTGATATGCTACCTTTTCACTTCCCCATGAGAGAGTCATTTAGAGCAGGAGTGTAAATGAGGACAGTAGGGGAGAATCCATCAGTGTCCTTTTTAATCATAGCAGACCGTTTATCACGGAGCAGACAGAAAAATGAGAGGGCAACTACTCCATCTGCTATACTTTCATAGGGACCCCTATAAAATATACAGACGATATATGTTGCTTTTTAGGGCAAAAGTGGGAGAGAGTTGGGTCAGACTTTTTCGTATAAATATGTATGTATTTTCATTCAATATGTAATATCGATGTTGAATGTTTGTTTTTCAGTATGAACAGAGAGAAAAAAACACCATGACAACTTTGCATTCTGACCTTGAGCAGCAGTTGTCTTCTGTCTTGTTTTCAGTCAGTTTTACTCTGTATATGTGATGCTAAGTTGCTAAGGTAATATATATTGTAGTTGCTCAATGTCTTGAGGGGACTGGCTTTACTGGGTTTGACTACATGTTAGTTGCTTTGCAAAAAGAAATGTAAATTACTATTCAGTCAATTTATGATAACTCTGAAGATATTTTGAAGATAGCAATAACTTTGAAGATATTTTGAAGATATATTTACCTCAAGGTTATGCTTTCAAACACACTTACACTTACAAATGACCCTTTGAAGATAAAAGAAACTGTGCCAAAGCAAAGACATTAGAAGACCAAGAAATCTATATTATTAAACCTACAACACACCAGCTTGTCCATCAGGGGACAATCATTTGTCTTGTGCCTGTCTGACCTGTAACATGTCCACCAAACCTGTCCTTGTTGTCTCCTCTCTCTCTCTCCATTCTCTCTCTCTCTCTCTCTCTCTCTCTGTCTTGCTCTCTGTCTGTCACTCTCTTATTCTCTCTTTATGTTAAGTCTGGTTGCCTGAGTGATGGGGTATTGCGTTTTAATTGCCTCTGTCATCAGTGATTATCGCCGTGACGACTGCAGCTCTGAGTAACACATCCCCAGAGGGAGACTGGAGACCTCACTGAGTTTGGGACACGAGTGCCGCTGACCTCTAAGCACAGGAACATGTGTGTGAGTTAGGCACTCACTCCTCCATTAAACACTAAATCCTGTTTCGCATGTTCTCATTGACTCCTGCTCTTTAGTATTTTTCGATCATGCAGACAGCCACGACTGGAATACACAACTAGAGCATATTGCTAAATTTATCGAAGCAAATCATTAGATCAACTTAACTTTTTTGTGACCCCCTTTTTTACCCTGGCACTGACATTCCTGTCTCGTCTCTATGACTGTGTATTGGCTACATTTAGACTGCAGATGTTGAGATATTTCAGTAAAACCATTATTTTTAGCAGCACTGTAGTGGAGGGTTTTTTTCTGTTTGCACCACTTGAGGTTGGGGGTAATGCTGGTTTTACCATGGCCAAAGAGCCTAACAGCACTCCGCTCCCCGTCGTGCCTAACAACACCCCTTAGTCGTGGTAAAACCAGCATTACCCCCGAACCTCAAGTGGTTTATTTCATTTCTAAAACTGTTACCATGTAAGATTAATAATTTAATAAAATCAAGACAAAGTAATGATAGAATAAATAATTTATTGACCAACAGTCATTCTTCTGATAATGAATATAGTTCTTGGAGGTTGCTTGGTAATGCTGCGCACACAAGCACACAAGAGCTCCATAGCCAGCAAAACAAATTATGTGTATGGAGTGCTACTTTGTAATGGTTTTAATCGAGGAAAGCTGCAGAATAATATGGAATTTGGAATGTTATGAGGACAACCTGTAAGGTTATAATTGTTTTATAATATCTTGGATTCAGCCAATCACAATCAAGGAACCGCACATACAGTTTTAGTATTCACTGTTAGTGCAGTAGGAAGAGGTATGTTTTTTACTTCACCTTAGTACACAATATTACTCAGTTGACATAAGAGATGCTAATCAGCTTAACACAATATCTTGTTGTGTTGATCATTTTTTTATCAGCGGTAAAGACTAAAGTGAATGTAATACAACAGCGTAACATCCACGCTTCCCATCCCCGAAATGTTTCACATACTGTGGCTGTGACTGCAGACTGCCTGCATGCTGTGCGGACTGTTTTCAGATCAGTTTTTTCGCCCTGCAGATGGTCTATATCTAATTATGTTCCTGATTTATGTGATCATTTCTGCTGTATCCGGGGAGGGATCATGGAGAATAGAAAATCAATGATTCTCATTCCTGGGCTAGAAATTAATATCAACCGCCCCAACATTTTTTTTCTCCTCAAAAAATGAATTGGTTGGACCCTTGAGAGTAACGAGTTTCACGGGAGTTGATTACAGGTCCCATTTTAAGCATATTAAAATAGAACAATTAAGGGAATTATACAGCATTTATTTTACACAAACTGCCTTCACTGGTCAGGTTCTTTTTTTAGACGCATATGGCATGTCATCACTCTGTATTTCCAGAAACTAGGAAATCTAACCCTGACCCTATGAAGTTTTTCCAAGGAAAATAGTTGTACACAGACAGAAATTATAGGGTGACTGACTGACACACACTCACATTGCATTAAAAAACTGATTAAGAGGTGAGAATGTATTATTTTTGCTGAATAGCCTTTTTTTTACCAATTGCTGATGTTGAATGGCCAATGCCAGTGAAAGTAGCTAGTGATTATATAGTAGTTGAGATGCTTAAAAAGCTTAAAAGCTTTTGCACATCTAATAATCCTGACATTAATAACATAAGAGGGCAAATACCTGCCCATATCCCACATAATTATTTTACAGCCCTTTTAATAATTATCTTGCGTTTACTAGAGTGTAGATGTTTGTTATGAGCTGAATTGTGGCCAAAAAGCAAAAGTACGGGATACCTTACAGGACAACTTGCACAGGAAATCAAATAGTGCAGTGCACACTAGGAAAACGAAGGCTAAATTAAATTAAAGTTAAATTAAATATCCATGGCAAAAGGAGGACAACGTTGTTGTGGCCTCAGTCTAAAGGAAAGGCATAACACCCCACAGCACTCTAAATTGGCAAACACCACAGGATGTGTGAAAGCTCATTGGCAGCGTACATAAGGACATTATTTTATACCAACACCAATGACATACTGCCACTCATAATCATACAGGTATGTATTTACATTTACTGGGACAGCATGTGTTAATAAATGTCATTGTAAATGTATCAGATGGAGAGAGCCAGATGATTTTTATCCTACCGGCCCTGAGTAAGCTGATATCAGAGTATCCATTCACCTTAGGGAGGTTTAGTCTGGACCACAAAGAATTTTGAACTTGTTGTCAATAATACAGAAACCCATGTAATATGAACACCCCTTAATGAGATTGCTATTTTTTTCTACTGTCCAATGAGCCCCAATAAAAGAGTATTCTGGCTTACTTCAGGCCCAAAACTGCAAACTAAGGCATATTTTAGAAGAAAATAGCTGAGCAAATGTTTACATGTTAACAAAAAACAAAAAATTGCAGAGTTGCTAACTACACAAAAAGCTGAGTACTGGTCTACGTATTGGCTCTCATTTATCAAGATTAATCTTTTAGGCTTCTCCACACACACTGTGTATCATTTATCCCTTTTAAGAAACCCCAAGAGAACCCCTGGGCCTTGTTGTACACATGTAAAGAATGTGCCCAATACCATCAATTGATTTCAATTAATGGCAAGTAGACCGCTCTGCAAAGGCAACGTTTCATTTATAGCTACATAAGCATATGCTATCAATACATTTTTCACTTATCAAATCAATTTGCCATGTGAGCCAACGAATTTAGGTGAGGGAAAAAAGAAGAAGTCTTTACTTTATTTCTTTTCTTTTTTTTGTTTTTGTGAGTTGGAAGCCATTTGATGTCTACCAACTTCATTAATCCTGATTCGTTCCACGGTGTACTTTTCTAGCCCATTTTTCCCCCCACTTCTTCCCTCTTTCTCCCCTGCAAGTTCTGCACACAGGGAAGCCTTTGAAGCGACCGGTGCAGCAAAAAAAAGCCGGTCTATTTCAAGCCACACACAACTGTCTTGTTCGCTGTGTAAAATATCACAAGCTCACTTTCCACACCTTCACGAATTCAAAGCACCCCCTATGAATATGTAGATTAGATGGTGGATTAGTGTGAGACCACATTGCTGTATTCAGCTTCCTGCAGGACCTGCACAGCATCTTCACAGTATCCTGATGTGTGAGTCCAGTCTACATATGAAAATGGCCTTGATGATTGGCAAGATTATCTCTCATCATCATCAAACGATTTAATGATTAATGATTTAGTATCACCCTTCTGTGATGACAGTGTGTAGTGGAGTTTAGGGCAAACTATCCATAAATAATTCACATTGTAGATGAAAATTCAAGAGAAGGGATATATTGTATAACCAGGACACATTATGTGGACACGTGCTCATGTCATGTTGTGTGAGGTCAAAGCCCCTTGGCATGTAAGCCAGTAAGAATAACCATAATAACTCATAATTATTTGCCTTGCAGTCCAGTAAGAGTTGGAGTGAGAGCTGGACATTTGGATGCATCTCTACAGCTGTCAAACAATCATACTTTAGCACTTCCACAGGTATAAAAGTACAGCAAGCATGCTTTGATTAGGCTGAACATACATGAAAAAATTAAGCTAAGATTAAGTTTTTAAGCTCTGATTCAATGTTAAAACATATTAACATAGATATAATATATATGTACAGTAACTGCATTTTACAGTGTGGATGCCGTGAGCACAAATAATACATTTCTGCAGTGAATGTTTTTTTTTCTACAGTGAATTTTGCATATAAGTTATTGAATCATGTATCATCAGTAGCATACCAGCAGGAATTATACCACCCATAACACACCTGCCCTTCAGGCCATATTTGGCCCTTACCTGGCCCAGCTCCATCAGCTGAGTCAGCTAACATTTGGCCAGGTTTAATTGGGTAGTCGCACACTCGTGTTCAACCAATATTAAAGTTTAAACAGCCCCAGTAAGGAGCAAGACCTCCCTCGGCGTTTTTCCATCAAAGTGCAGTATTGTTTCAACACATAGACTCCTTTCTTTCTCTCTCTCTCTCTCTCTCACTCTCTCTTTCTCTCGCCACGGCAAGGATGACAAATGCTCTATTTTAAATTACCCCAATTCGGCCCAACTTCTTAATATGAAACCTGTCAGGGATAATTTGTTTCCTTGTGGATTAAAACATAAAACTGCAGGGGAGGACAACGATTCCAGTTTGCAACCATCTGCGCTCCGGCGAGCAGTGAATCTGCCACACCACCTCATGAAATATTGAACGCGTGAGGAGGCAGGCAGGGCTCAGGCAACTACTGCTGGAACCCTGATAGGCAGAGGGGGCACACATCCCCTTTGCACGTTTTGACCCCTGTTGGGTTCTCCTGGTCACGTTGGCACATGTCCCGTAGCAGGCCTCTCCTACCTGATTATATAAAAAAAGAAAAAATGGGCACCAAGGAGCCTCAGCTGGTGGGTGTTTTTGTGTGGAGCTATCAGCCTTGGGACAGGCGCACACCCCCCCATTGGCCCCCATGGCCCCCATGGTCTTGGAAACAGGCCTGTGACTCACTTGTAAGCATCACCCTGCTCTCCGCTGTCCAATTATGCAGATTTGTTGTTTGGCACGCTCACTGGAGGGAAGATGAATTGGGTTCCAGGGTCCAAACACCACAAGCCACAGATAAGTCGCCCCTTTTTTGTTAGAACGGTCCTCATACACGCTTTTTTAACAATGTCAGAAGGTGGCATATACTTTGTTCAGCCTTTCTTTCAGATAAAAAAAAAATCGAAAAAGTAAAATGTGAAAAAAAAGCTGGTCAAAGAGATGACCTTAAAATATCGACATACAGTACATGGCAAAAAGTCCTGAGATTGATTGTGGTAAGAGACTATGTATAAAATTTTGCTCTTGGGTAACTCTGTAAGCACAGTTTCAGACAACAAAACAGTAAATATAAGATGCTCTAAATCCAAAAATAACCTACTTCAGATGGGTGGGGTGAGGAGAAAAAAAACTAAAGTGGCATCGTTAGGATCTAGCCCCTCCTATGCCATGACAGTGTGTGCCAGACATTATGCAGTCTTCACTGACTTAAAACAACTAATTTCAACTGGTGTTATTGGACCCGACAGATGGGCACCCGTGGCGTGGTGCATTATGATCTCCCAGTGCAGGCGTGCTGTGCCAGGCTGGCAGCCCAGCTAGGCCAAGTCCGGGCAGATGGAGATCTCAGAAGACAAGCTCTGATAGCGGGGCGGGGGGGGCGGGGGGGGGGGGGGGGAATCAGCTGGCCTTCGTGCCCCCCGCTTAGTGGTGGGTGGTGGAGGACCTTAGGGACGGTGGAGGAGGTGGGTGGGATGGGGTGGGTGGGTGGGGTAAGTGGGGTGGGTGGGTAGGATGAGGGGGCATGGAGATCATTGCTGCCCCATTGCCCATTGCCTCAAAGCCTCAGACTGCAGTCTAAGGGGGGCGAGAGGATGCCAGCCAGCTAGCCCTTGTTCACTTGTGCTTCTGTTAGAAAACACAACATACATTCACACACACACAAACACATACACACACACATACACACACATACACAAAAACATTAACATACACACATGCAAACACACATAAGTGCACGCACACACACACACACGCACACACACACACACACACACACACAAGCAAACACACCCAAGCATGCACACACACAGACACACACACACCCACACACACACACACACACACACACACACACACACACACACACACACACACACACACACACACACATGCATATATATCATGGCAGCACTCAAGAGATCTGACAGGAATAGACAAGCTTGCTCTGCAGCACTGTTAGCCCCAGTGAGCTTGAGGAGGCAACATGGAATGAGACAAGGCCACAGGAATCAAGAGCATACATCTCCAGACACACTGGCATTTACATCAGGGGATGTCGGTGTAATGCCATGCTGGTCTTTCCTGTGTGATGTCTCGGCGCATGCTTGAAGTGTGTTTCCATTTGTGGTCAGACTGGAGTGGTTATTTCAAGACCTGAAGCCAGAAGTGAAAAAAATGTGTGCTTCTCTTTCTCAGATACCCAACCAAATATCTCAAAGCAAAAGACAAATGGAGCACATGAAACCTGATTTCGGCCAGAAAGACTCAGAGAAAGGCATAAGGTTTAAAGGGATTTAATAAGAGAATTAACAATAGTTGACAAGTGGAGGATAGTCTTTGGCGGAGGTCCAGTCATCAGCCCGGGTCTAGCGTTGTGGGGTCCGTCGGATCCTGCTGCGGAGTGTTACTGGAACCGAGACACCCCCCCCCGGCGCACGGGTAGACTGGACCAAACTGGTGGTGGTGGGGATGGAGGAGGGGACTTCAAAACGCCGGTACCTGAAGCAGCGGAAAAGGTGAGTTAGGTATGTCATTTTAAAGCAGGTGGCGGCCGCTGATTGGCCGAATGCGAAGTGCGCTTCCGTGACTTTGGAGTCTTCCTGGCAGAACTTTTGCAGGCTTTCATTTCTGTTTTTAGCAGATGAGATGTTTTCTTGTATCCTAAAGGAAATAGAATGCACTAACAGCACCACAGGGACAGTGGTGGCCTGGTGGTCAAGGTAACAGACCTGTGGGCAGAGGGTCACAGGCTCGAATCCTCCAGGCCAGGTAATGGACTTGTGACTGGAGGGTCACAGGTACGAATCAACTAACTGCTACAGTACCACTGAGGTACCTTCCCCATGCATTGTTACCTGCTCCTCACACATGTGATGGCTAACATGCAGAGATTGAACTTTATTGTGTGCTCACAATGACAAATAGGACTCACTTTCAGAGACAGACAATTTACTTTGTATTGGCTGAACATGTGCTTTGAAGTTTGTTTTGGAAGGGTGAACATGCAGTTGTGTTATTGCCAAAATAGATATTTGTCTCCAACTCTGTTAGTTGTATAGATCATAACAAATGTCACTGCCACGTCAATGTTTGCCTAAAACAATGGTGATATTCTTTTCAATTGAATAAATTGGCAGATTCACTTGTGTTTTTTATAAATCACTGTTGATATTGACGATGATATTTGAGCACACACTCAATCTATTTCCATAAGTCAACTCAATAGCATATTGCAGGAGACCCTGTGGCAGTATATATATATACAGTATATAGGCTATATGAGACATGACAATGACAAAGGAAATAATAAAAAAAAAGGTTACATGTGTCACACAGTGGGGATTCAGTGGTGTTTCTCCGAAAGTGTATTGATTCCAGCATGTTCCAGCTCCCTGAAACCTCTCATCCATGTCAGGCCAGGCCAGCTGTGCCCTTATCTCGGTGTCTGTCCCTAACACATCCAGCAGCAACCACCTCACGGCTGGGCTCTGGTGTTGCATGCGACCCGCCTTGCAGATTCGGAGCCATTAGCATCCATCACTCTATGGGCACTGCACGACGTGACTGTGAGTAAGGGAGGGAGGGAGGGAGAGAGAGGGAAAGGAGGAGAAATGTGGATACAGGACAGAGAGACAAATAAGCATGGGAGAGAAAAGAAAAAAGTAAGAAAGAAAGAAAGAAAGAAAGAAGAAAGGAAGAACAAAAGAAAGAAAGATGAAAAACAAAGGTGAGAGACAAAAAAGAGAGAGAGAACGAGAGAGCAAGCCAGAGAGAGAGAGAGAGAGGCAGAGAGAAAGAGAGAGAGAGCGAGCGAGAGAGAGAAAGAGAGAGAGAGAGCGAGCGAGAGAGAGAAAGCGAGCGAGGGAAAAGCAGACGGGGGATAAATCTGGCTCAGCACCTTGGCAGGTGCCATAAAGGCACAGTGGAGAGACAACATCAAATGTCATCACTGGGTGGAGGGCTGGGGAGCCTCTCTGCCAGGGCTCGCACGGTGAGCCACTCCGCCTGTCAGCACTGATTCCCCCTCACATTCATCAGCGCATTCCACAGGGTGCTTTTCATTTAGGCCAAACAGATGTAAAGGGATCAATACGCCATCCACGCACCATGGCATATATTATATGCTCTGGTGGGATGATGGGGGGGGGGGCAGTGTGGTGCGGTGCAGCCACTGTTGCTGTCTTCCAGCGGGCTGTGCTATCATAAGAGTCCAGCCATGCAGCCCCGCTACTGTCAGTTTGGAGTGCAGCTGATGCATAATGGCTGAACAGGGAACACTGCTAAAAGAAAAATATTAGTTGGTTCAACTGAAACCTGCTCAAGCCTCTTACTCTGACTAAGAAAAGTTCACTATCAATATTCAACAGTGGAGATGAAATGACTGTGAATGCCTTGATGATGAAATTTCACTGCGCTTTGACATAGTATCTTATTTCAGTCAAAGCAGTCAGAAAAGGTATAATTTTTCAGGATGATAATATTCCCTTTTCTTAGTCAAGCCAACTAGCTAAGTTTCACCAGATATTGTACAAAATAGTTCTGTATTTCTATATTGAACAAGTCTAAATGTCTTCTTTTAGCACAGCAACTAAACTTATCTTTGGTTTCAGATGGCATCACCTGCAGGCGTCTTTGTGACCATTTGCATTTCAGATCATATGTAATTGAAGGATAGCTAGACTACTAATAAATAATAAAAGTTGCTTTATGTATCTGTTTAAAAAAGCTTGCTGGAAGCGGTCTTAAAATACCACTCTAAAAGCACACTAAAGGAATGACATGGTAAAGTCTGAAGTAATGTTTGCTGCTGCTCTCCTCAGATAGAAGGAGAACTAGAAATGATGTTGATGCCCTTACAAGTGCTCTATAGTCACATTAAAGTCTATCATATGGCTTTCTACTTGTAATTCCTAGCTTGAGTGCATCAGCATCATGGCCAAAGTGCTCTCTTATGTAACTATGAATATCAATGTAAAAAGTATATCTACATTGAAACCAAAAGTCAGTGTCTGCTGAGTTTCTGAGTTTGTGGCCTGTTCTAGGCCTACATGCTGGTCAAACACCTATTATGCAATTAACAATTAACAGCTACTTATCATTACTTATTACTTGTCATTTTGATTATAAATGAAGTTGATGGAAACATTTTATATGCCTACATTTGCTTCACTCTACAGTGTTCCATTAATGAAATCTGAATGAACTATAAATATGCATTACTGATGCAAATATGTTGAACAGAAATCTAACTATTGTTACCATATTTTTTACCATACCATACCATATTTGTTTACATATCTAACTATTGTCCCCCTACCATGCCACCACTCTCGCCCCCCTGCCTCATCATCTCTCCCAGTGTCACTGAACATGCTCTACCCAATCCCCTCATCCATTTGCACTTCATTCAGACCACACGTAACCACATGTATATACTGTCATCCTCCTACTGTATATACTCTGTATATCATGCAGCTTCACATGTATATTTATAGCAAACCTGTATACTTGTTCATAGCACATCATATATTCTAATAGCTCAACTGTATATCTTATAATACATCTGCTTATATCCCTCATGTATATTAATACCTAATTATTCTCACCTGTTCATACTGCCCTATTTATTTGTACATATTTCACTATAACTAAACTATAATATACTGTATATACTGTACATATTGCACTTGCTGCTCCTTGCACTTCTGATTAGATACTAAACCACGTTTCGTTACTATTTATACATGTGCAATGACAATAAAGTTGAATCTAATCTAAAATAATCTAATCTAATGACAGTTTTTAAAAGTAATAAAACTAGATGAAAACTTAAATTAACAATGCAGAACTAACTAAAACAAAACAAAATTATTTGGTCAAAGTAATTCTAATGTTGTGTTACCTTGAATACACAAGTTCAAGTTCAGAGGTTCAAAGGTTCAGGTATCATGCTCAGAAAAAAAAGTCAAGTTGGAAATTATTTTTATCATGTTATGGCCAAGCTTGTTTATATTATTTCGTCTTTGTGGCACCAACCTTTTACCTGTTTATTTTCACATGCCTATGTTATCACGTAACACAGTGCACAAATATGGAGGTATGATATGCAATTTATGTTTAATACACATTGAATAGTCATGTTTCCTCATTTGTTTTCCTATCCCAGAATCCTCAGCTTACTCCCTGCCCATGCCTCTGCATAACTGATGCCCCACTCTCTGGTGCTTTAGCCTGCTAATTTCAGTGGAGAAGGATGCACATATGAATTTCTTTTTCCATCCTTGCTGAAAGTGTAAAGCTGTGAATTGTAACTATCAACCATTCTCACTTGGTTGGACAGAGCCCTCTACCCTTTTATCCGTACACACACGCACACACACGCACACACACGCACACACACACACACACACACACACACACACACACACACACACACACACACACACTCTCTCCCAGCTGCCTGTCCTCTGAGCCAAGTCTCCTTTGTCTCCAAATTAATGACTTTTTTCTCAATGTGACACACTGGGGTGAGACGATAAGCTGGGCACCAAACAGCCAGTAGCTCCTGCCATTATAACTCGATTTCCATTTCACAGATGCAGTCCATTTAAAGCCCGGCCATGCCAGATCATGCCCATTTTCTTTGTTAAAAATGCATCTTGTAATAGAATCGTTGTGTCCTGTGTGTGTTAGGTTAGGTTCACGCACACCCAGGTTACTGTCTGTCAGTGAATAAATGCCGTGCCAGTCATAATCTATTACTACTACTACTACTGAGGTATTTGTACGTGTTGCCATGGCACTAACATAGGGCTGCGACTCTGAAATAACACATTTAAATACAGGTTCACTTTCAGGACTTGGCATGCTGTTATTGACGACAATTGACTACAATGTGCCTGACAGTGTTCTGCATGCATTGCCATCCTCTTTTAGGATCCTCCTCTTGCAATCCTCTATTAAGTGTTAAGTCATTAATGGCACTTTGCTAAAATCTACTTAGATTTTTATCTGTATTTAATAACAATATAACAATTCATAAAGGACATGGTTTGTCTCAGGACAATTCCCAGAAACCATGGCGTGTATACCAAGAACATATTTAACTTCAACTACTGAAATATAACATTCCAAACAGAACAAAACCCTAGCTGTCCTCATTATACTGATAAATGTGTGTCTGAACTATGTGCAAAAATAATGTGCATCTGTGTGTTATATTAAGGTAACAAATATAACATTTATGCAAACTGATGTATAGTGCAGTAAAAGGAAAAGTGCAGGTCATATGTTCTCTATAGGCATTAAACCCTATGATGTAGTGTTTTGCTTCATCGTTACTTAGCTACATGAACACTGTCATCCACTCAGTTGAAGTGGTGCTGGTGTCAAGAGAAGTGTGTAGCACATTGTTAGGCATGTCATATGCCTCTGCTCCTCTTTCTCCTTGAGGGGGTCAGTGCAGACAGCCACGGACAGGTAGCAAGAGGGGAGAGGGAAGAGGGTCAAACGTCAATAATGACAGCTCTGACAGGCACCTGCTGTGGCTGTGGCTGTGGTGGTTGCCGTGGTGCTGCAGATTTCTCTGAAGGTCACCTTGAGCTTCTTGACCCACCTCCTTCCCTCCTCCTCCTCCTCTTCCTCCTCCTTCTCATCCTCCTCCTCCTCCTCCCTCGCGCTCCACCCATCCTTCGCTGCAAGTCACCTGTGATTTAGCCAGACAACATCGCAGCCCTTGGGCAACAGAGGGTGGAAAAATAGTGAGTCCGGGGAGAATTCGCCAGAAAGATCACCCACTCCCTTGGGGAGGGAAAGGCGCGTTCTGAGCCAGGATTGATAAGGATAGTGGGTGACGAGCACCATATGTCACTTACAGATTAAAAAAAGACTAGAAAAGACCGGAAAAAACAGTGACTCTTCAGTGAGCTGTTTCTGTCTCAGCAGAATCATTGTTGCAACATGGCTGACAAGCTGACTTTTTCCAGCCACTAAACAGGATTAGAGTTGGTCCAGCTCTTTGGAGGTCACTCTCTCTCTTTTTATCTCTCTCTTCTCTAACACATGCCTCTTCACTCCATCTTTATCCCCGTTTTGATCTCTCTCATCCGCCTCTCTCCAAAACACACATCTTTACTCTTCTCATCTCTCTCTCTCTCTCTCATTTTTTGCTCTTTCTCATCCTTCCTTCCTCTCTTTCTCTCGTTCTTTCTTTCTTTCTTTATTTCTTTCTTTCTTTCAGGCATGACTGGATGTCAACAGAGGCAGATCACAGGTTCCTGTCCTCTGTCATAGTTTAAAAAATCCCCTTGTTTTGCATCATTCCATCCAAAAGACTTTAAAGCATTTTCAGGTTTTTAACTGATCTTCATTTTGATTCATTTTGTCATGGGCTCCTGGAGCTATAGCTATTCTGCATGGCTACCCGTGCATTTCTGTTGTTTTGATAAAACATTTTGAATAATGTTTGTTTTGTTTACTGCACAAAGATAAAAAAAAAACACAGAATCAGGCCACGTTTGTGTGTGTTTCTCAGTGAGAGATGAGCCCTCCACATAGCCAAGGGGGCTTTAGCCATATGCCAGCAGGCCTGCCAACTCTCACACCACGGCGCTTGAGAGTCACATATACGGCCGTTTTGTCACAGACTCATGCTAAGTAGCTATTTTTATGCACAAAATAAGTCGTCGAGCATCACACTGACCACCAACACCGGCACAGCCCCACAGACTGGGCACCTTGTGCAACACCACTGTCATGCAATGGATGTGCTGCCCTTGTCTTTCTGTGGTAAAGGACATTGTGGGACTGGTAATACCCCACTGAATGAAAAGGTGAACTGAACTCCTACTGAACTGAACAAATCTGGCAGGGTTATTTATCATTTAGTTAAAAACTACAAATAGAAAGATTCACCTCATTCATAACGATGAGATGCCTTCCTGTAATGACAGCACAAAAATGGAAACCTGTTGCTTTACTAAATCAGAAAGGAATTATGATGTTTGATTAGTCACACATCACTCTTTATGTTTCTCTCTCTCTCTCTCACTCACTCTCTCTCTCTCTCTCTCTCTCTCTCACACACACACACACACACACACACACACTGATAGAATGAGAGAGAGAGAGAAAGAGATAGGGAGAGAGAGAAAGAAAGAAAGACCTTTGAAAAAAGATTAGAACCATAGAAATCGAAACATCTCAAGTGAAGGTTCTAATATAAATGTCTAGCAACCTTTTCTTTGGGAGTCTGACCTAACATACACACACACACACACACACACACACATACACATACACATACACACACACACACACTGGCCTATCTACTGAGCAAACCTCCCTCCCACACCATCACCACAGGCACACACAGGCGCCCACACAAAGACACTTACACACACACACACACACATATACACACACACACACACACACACACACACACACACACACACACACACACACACACACACAGCTTTCTGCTGCACTAAAAGTCCCGGCACCATACAACCACAATGGCAGAAAAGTAGTTGCATATCTAGTTCTAGTGCTATTTGTTTTCTGAGCGGAAAACAGGAAGGCACTATTTCCATATGCTGAGGTTTTTTTTTAAGACAAGCATCATGAGCATAGTATTATCCTCCAACCAGTCTTGCTCTCTACCTGAGCTTTAATGGGTGTGTGTTTATGTGGTTTGACTGTATAACCCATGTCTGTATGAAGTCCTCCGTCAATAAGGTCAAACTGTGTATTCATTTGCCTGGTATGACGCCTGCCTGCCCTGCAAGTTTTTGTAGACCATCATTTTTTTATGATTAATCTGACTGAGGTTTGGAAAAAAAATACATCCTGACCTTTCTGAAATAGCCCCATTAGCAGCTGTGCTGTTAGCAAATATCACAGGGTCACTGTTTAATGACAAACCCATTGCAGTGTCCACAAAATCATAATAGCACACCTCGCTGTAATCTGCCTTATACTTTTCATTACGCCTCTCTGCCCCCTTCTTTTTTTCCCCTTTATGTCTCTGTAAGTGTCCGCTTGACCCTGTCTTGCATCTCCACGGAGGTTACAATAGTCTGCATAAGGCCACAGTACAGGTTCCTTGCTTTCCTTCTTACAATGAAAAGCCATCGGCTTTCCACTCGCTCCGACGCCTTTACAACCGATAACGTTATTCAGCGACACTATTGTCCGCTGAAATGGAGAGTGTTCGTTCACATTTCCCCCAGCACAGTGTAATTCAATGGTACATTGACATGCCGTTCAGTCACAGCATGCACACACAGAACGGACTGAACTGTCATCGGTTCTCTGTCATTAGTTTTTGCCTCGGTCTGGATAGGTGACCGAATAGGCAAAGCAAACCTGTGGTGCTTTTCTCATGGTTAACAAAACAAACACAAATGAATGGCAAGTGCAAGGCACAACAATAAAATCTGTGTGATCTATGTCCAGGTAATGGCTGAAAAATTACTGCCTTTTTTGTGCTGAATGATTTGTTACCAAAGGATACACTGATATTGTCTATATTTATTTACTTTGGTATAAGACCAGTCCTTTTAAAGTTTTAACCAGTAATAATAAAATAATAAAACACAATAATAGAAATTGTGTGTTTCTCTTCATTAAAAAGGAAATATTTCAGTTTAACACTCAGCATATATTAAAAATGCCTGATGACTAACAAAATGGTAAAGCTGAGAGAATAGGATGTGACTTTGGGATGCAATGCAGGTGCGCACTGTTGGCACAAACACAACACAAAACCTTCCCAATGACATTATTCCCATAGGTGGGAGGGAGGATGTAATTTATCTAGACACTAATACACACAAATATGAACACACACACACACACACACACACACACACACGCATGCACATGCACACACACACACACACACCTCTGTGCCATACACACACACATATTTTCACACAAACAGACATGAACGCACACACACTCAGAAAGACACATGAATACATATATACACACACACACACACACACACACACACACACACACACACACACACACACACACACACACAGAAACACATTCGGTCACAGCACTGTAACTAACTCTTCACCCTGCTCTTCTGCAAATAATTGATAACACAATAGAATGCTTTTAAAGGAACAGTAAAGTTTGTGAGTGAGCTTGTGAGTGTTTACTCTCTACAGAGCAGACAGAACTCTCCCTAAATATTGTTGCCTACAGAAGTACGAGCGCAGTGGCATCACAGATCCACCGGTGCTGCACCATGATGGTAAAGCATCTGTGTCAGACCAAAGGATTCTATTCCATATTTAACCATGTGAAGGAAACCTTATATCTCTCCTTTAAAGCTCTGGGAAGATAAAACTTTGCCCTTCTGTAAGCATCACGAGAGGAGCTATAGAGACTGTCGCCCATTATTTATGTGATATCACACAGCAAACTTGAAAGCGTGTGAGGTGTGATGCTGTTGGTGGACACGGTGCAAATTTTAAGAGGTTTGATCTCTGCTATTTTTTTTTTGGTCTCGTGAACTGGGTAGAAGTTGTAGAGAGACAAGTGCAAAAGTATGAAATATAGCTCCCCTCTGGTGTGCACATGATCTTAAGGAGCAGAAGTCGAATTATTGTAGATAAGCTATGACCTAATAACCACTTGGATGAGTTGAAGGTGTCCAGTTAGTCTTTCATTTTTACACAACAATTCTACATTAGAGACTAGTAGATAACCAGGTAAGCCATCAGGTTGTGTCGGCCGAGGTTAATGTTAGTGCACAAGTGGTTGATTGAATAAGGACCCTGTATGTAGTTTAGCACCATAAAGCACTGCGTAATTTGGTAATACTGGTGTTCGAGTGTGTAGATCGTGCCTCTCTTCTTGTCTTGATGTCAGTGTGCACTGCAGTTGGTGACTGGGAGTCTGTGGGTAATGTAATGCCCTAGTCTAGCTTTCGTGTGTGTTAGCATATATGTGTGCCATGATCCAAGGTCATGTAGGACAGGGAGTCCATGTGCCTTTCTGGAGCTTCTGAATCATGCATTCCATCTCAGGAGGTTGTATGAATGAGAAAAAAAGAAGCCCTGACTCTCCTTGGCTTGTCAGCCAATGTTTTTTTTTTGTAATCTTTGGTCATACAGTAAATCTCTGGGTGTCAGTTTTCTGTCATTTTATTCTGTCGATAACTTGACTTAGCTATGACTGTTTTCAAAACACCTGGCACCTCAAAAGAAGGCAAAAGTGTAACCCTAAGAGATGCATTGAGCATTACTTTCTTTCCCGCTAAGAACTCTATAATTATAGTTGACAGATAAAAGGGATGAGTACAGGGAACAAGCAGACTGGGACACCAGGCCTAAGGATTCTAATGAGTTTCAAATGACATTTGGAATGCCTCATCCGGCATCTTTTTGTGCACAGAGGAAAAAAATATCTCCTCATCTTAATTAATATCACCAAGCGAACAACACATCTCTGTGCTGGGGAAAATTGATGGAAGATCGCCGTGTGAAAGACCATCCTTCACTGAAGAGGCAGCTGCTGGCTAATTAGCTCCAAAAATGGTCCATTTGAATTACCCCACACACCATAAAAGCTGTAGAAGGAGGGCAAAAATTATATTTTTAGCCCTCTCCGTTGTTGGAGTTGGAGAATAAAGATATAGGCGCTCTCTGTAAAAAGGGTGGGCAAAAATATCAACTTTATCTCGGTCGGGAATGATTGCAGAGTTAATCGCATGGCAGTTGAGGTCACCCTGTCCAATTTGGTTGGTGATTAGGTAAGGTGTATTTTCGTAGGCTTTGACACAACGATAGTCATTAAAATGAAGTCATTTCACCAGCGTTTACACCAATTCAGTTCTCATTTTTCACATCACGGGCTAAAGGTCTATTAACTCACTAATAGACCCACATGCTATTAAACTCCGTAATTTTCCGTATGGAGGCATGTGACATGGATGACTGCACGTCTTACCGTTGTTTTTCACCCGTCACCGATATTTCATATGCGGAACAAAAATGTCTCCAAACACAGGTCTTGTACTTCTTAGTAGGTCTTGTTTTCGTGCAAGCACATGAATCACAATATAAAAAAGCTACCTACAAGACGGATGCCTGATGTGTCATTCAAAGACAACAGGATGGCATTCACAACTCAGATAAGGCCTTGATAAATGCTGTTTTAACAGTCAAAGCTGGAGTGGAAACCAGGAGTAGACTAAAAGATTTAATCCTAAGGCAGGATATATAGCTGTAGGTTAAAATAAAGATAAGGATAACAGTCACAAGAACAGGGCAGACCGTGTTTGGTGAAGGCCCCTGTCTGAGGTCTGACAACAGCAGGAGTCATCTCTGATCTTGCTGATAGGAAGAGGCAGGACAGGGAGCCTATACTCTGACATCCAGGCAGGGACCAGCTGCTGGCTGAGGGGAGGAGGAGGAAGGAGTCTCAAAGTTAGCACTCTGAAAGTAGCAGAGAGAAGAGTGAGGTATAGTTTTAATACAAGTGAATACTTTTTATTGGTTAGTAATGGATGAGACAGACAATGACTTGTGCCATTAAAACTACTCACAGTCAGTCATTAGTTAGTTGTAAGGAGGATGATGTAATAAGCATCTCCCACACAGAACTTTTACTTATGCCATCGTTACCACATGCATGACAACTTGGTTCTTGTGGAAAAGCATCTTTAGAAAAGGAGATGGACAAGGAAGGGGAGTCATGGAGTCAATACTATACTAACATAAAAGTAAAATGGCAAACAGTGGTTAGAAAAAGCTGTACTCATTGACTTCAATCTCACATTAAATCTGGCATTTTCTTCCAGCACATGGGTGGTTGCGTCCATGGCTCTATCTGTCCAAGTGCTCTGATAGAACTCAGAGTGCACTTTGATCACAGGAGCAGTCACGGTATAGCAACAGCAGCTAATATCCAACTCACACCACAGTCTTAACCACCCAGCTCAGAGACAAGCTCGTCTGAGGTTTCTAAGGCTGGGGTAGCTATGACTGGGACCATACTGCTGAAATATTTTAACAGAGTGCTGTCTGTGCTGTTTTTGTGATAATTCATTACAAAATTCATTACCTTGGAAGGTTATGATGTCTTAGATAGATTTAGATACGTTAAGGAAATATGGACTGGTGATAGAGAGAGAATAGCACTATGGTCATATCAACGGATCAGAGTTTGCTCCCCACAAGTGATGAGATTTATTGATTTTCAAAGGCCACATCGGTCCTTAAGAAGAGCAGAGAAAGATGCTTCGATTGCACACAGATGCTATGCTGCAAGGTCATTGAAGGTGGGAAGAGTTTCAGTTTAGCATGCCCATATTGCTGTTTTTTTTTACCAAACACCCTCAAGGTGACTGGTGTATTTCACCTGTTGTACATTCCCATCTGCTATGAAGACACTGAATTATTAGCAATTAAATAAAATCATTCAATTTAATGATGCACATTTTGCTCAAATAGACAGCTTTTATCTAAAGTCATTTCCAGTACAGGCACATACCCTTAGCAGGTGCTAAATTCATGACCTTTAATATTGGTATTAACACCTAGTTCTCTCAGGAACCATAGGAACATATAAAGTGTACATTTACAGGTTTCTTACTAAAGAGATGAAAAAATGATTAAAGATATGATGAAATTGTATTACTATTACTATTTATCTTTTTTTAGTATTTGTACTTGGAAGGAAGGATGGGTCTGTTTTTCCTATATTTTATTCCATCCAACGCTCAGCTCTTTCGGTCAGAATCAGCCTTTAGCAAATTATTTTTTTCTTTCTTTCTTTTTTTTCTTTCCAAAGAAGTGATGGGAGACAATGAAGAGAAGGATTGACTCATTAATTTGTGTCACGCTGTGCGAAGACAGACTGTGAAGCATGCCAGCACAGACAGCTTGCCTTTTGTGCTCCAAAACAAGGTGGTTAAGGAAGAGCATTTTTTCTCCCCCAGCCCAATTCTCTTCAGCGCCAGCGTACAGCCAGAACCCCTCCACCCACACCCCCAGTTCAGTAGGTGTTCTCCACAACAGGGGGGATAGACCAGAAGGAAATTGCATTATTTCTCCCTACACCCCCATTTCCGGCCACTGCTTCTGTTAAAGAAACACAGGCATCACTTGCATCAGTCTGTGCTGGTATTCCAGAGTTTGAGCAGCAGGTGTTCTAAACTACAGGTGATCATGTACACTCACAACAGTCTACAGGGCATCTCTATATAAATAAACAGAAGCATGTACACATGTATGCATACACGCACACATGCACACATACTTGTATAATTATTGCCAATATACATATTTAATAATCTATAAAAAATAATTCATAATTCATAACCTAATGAATATGACGATATAAAAATACTTTGTATACACATACCCCGCGGGTCAGTGTTAAATACTTGTTAAACCAGTTCGTTAATTAATTGACCAGTCCTTTCCCACAACCTGCTGTAAGTTCATGATGTCAGAGTGTGCCTTTGACAGTAGCAAACTCTGTGAGCAGGTCTCAGACCCGGGCCATGAGTGTCCGTCTGTCTGTCTGTCTGTCTGTCTGTTCTGCAGCAGTCTGGGTAATTACCCATGCAGATGTACTGTGGACAGGGTCTGGCAGCCAGAGTCTTGTCTCGTCTCGTCTCGTCTCGTCTCGTTCGCTTGGAGACAGCCTCTCAGAAAGCCCAGAGGGAGGCATTATTTCTCTGCATCAGACACGGCCGGCCAGGTGGAAGACAAGACACCCTTGTCCTGTCCTCCCTGAAATACTTTAAATTAGCCGAGGACGATGCAGCATCCCCCCCTCGACCCAAGGGAGAGACAGAGACACATGCAGAGAAAGCGACAGAGAAATGATGAGAGACAGAAAGACAGAGCGAGAGAAAGTACAGAACTTCACATCTGACAACTATGAAGATTGTTTGTGTGCATGTGTGTGTGTATGTGTGTATGTGTACGTGTTTTAGACAGTAGAATAGACAGAAGCAAAAATATAATAACAAAGAAAAGATTACAACTCTGTCTCTGCTTTTACATTTAATATTCACCTATCCTATTACACTTTTTCCTATAAACCCTTTTTCAAATAAAAACTTTTAACAGTTTAAAGCACTTCTGTGGTCCCGTCTTTATGAGTAGGTGATGCCACACTGAGCTAATGGCTGGAACAAGTAATATTAGGCCTATTCATATTTATAATGTTGTAAGACATCGCATGTGGCAGCTGCAATTTATTTTTCATTATAAGCCTTCAAATAAAGTTGGAGTTACATCCATTATAAAAACGTGAAGGGCTTCTGCTTAAAAGTCTGATTCCAAGTGTGTTAGTTAGTTAGCTTTAGCATGATGTATGGTGTTTGAGCAGACATCACTCTTCTATACTTCTTTTCTCCCTGGCAGTCCCCTCTCGTGAGGCACTTTGTCACCAGGGAAGTATCAGACTGCTAATAAGAGACGAAATTATCCCTCAAAAGAAATCGTCTAATTTTTTTCTCCACAGCTCATTTAACCTTCTCAGGGCATAGAGGCGATAGAAAGGCAATTATCATGAACAACATGTAGCCATTGTGTAACATTACTTCAGGCGGCCATATCATTAATCCCATGGTAACCGGAGTGATTGCGCAGATGAGAAGCTCAACAGTCCTTTCCGCCCACACATATGTCACAAAGTTTGTTACCACAGCAGGGGGTTTCTGCTCATTTTCAACAGTATGTAGCACTTTCCTCACGTCTAGAAAATATGACACACAAGGTGTAGCTGTCCATTGAGCCTAACAATAAACTGACATTTTTTTCTCTACTGATTGATTAGATATATGTATATGTCAAGACTCAGATGTTGCTCTTTTCAGCTATACATGACTGCATTCCTTTCTTCATACAGGGCAGACACTGAATCGCTAAAAGCGTTCAGTGAATGGAAGCTGATGAGATTCATGGAGGTGGTGTCACCCATTACAATGGGGTCTGCCGAGTCCAAAGGCAATTGCTTGAGAAACAGGCTCTGCTCTGCTCTGCGGGGAGACTTGAGGGCAAGACGGACACATGTTCTGGAACGTTCCCTGCATTAACTGGCCACATCATCAATAGTGCTTAGCCACTGAGGCGTGATAGGTCAAGGCTGAGAACAGTTTCAGGGGTTTCGAATTTAACTCATTTACCTCTGTTATGAAGGTGTTATCTTTGAGAATAGACCACCAGCTTGAAGTGGGGGGTTGAATATTTATTTACTGTGTCAGCCATTTATTTAAGGCATAAAGCAGAATGGATAAAGAGGTGTGATGTTACTGCAAATTACATGGTAAACCACAAACGCAGGTCTGTATACTGTACATAAACACATACACACACACGCACGCACACACACACACGCACGCACACATGCACACGCACGCACACGCACACACACACACACACACATACACACATAAACACACATTCACTCACACACACACACACACACACACACACACACACACACTGTCTGTTTGTCTCTCTCCTCTCTTATTCCCTCTCAGACAGTAAATAAAAAACATGATTCAAACTCCAAAAGGCTTCGGTCTCAAAAGATGTTATGAGCCAATCTGCAGAATCAATGTAGCTGCACCAACCTTCGGCAGGTAGAAACAAGCCAGTCACTGACTCCACAAAGGTACAAGTCTGAGAGCAGAGAATTCAGGCACCCTTGTGCCTGCAAAATGGTACTCCTTATTCAGAGGATACTGTGCTCCGTGTTCTTTAAAGCAAACAATTCTGTTGGTCTCTTTCTAAACAGCTTTTGCTTCATTTTTGTCACACAATGAGCCCAGAGTGGTTTGGCAAATATAGTCCAGGACCAGCCATGTAGACCCGCTTGCAATTTAGAGTTGGGGGAGTTTCTCACTGGAATTGAGTTTGTGGGTCCCTAGGCTTTAAAAATCACGGAGGTGCTCGTCCACCATAGTGCCACGATTTGCACAATATGGCCGCCAAAAATGGCCGCCATCGCCTATGGCAAAAATCTGTCTTTTTAATTTTTTTAACTGTTTATACACAAGTCATACATCAATTCTCAAAGATTTTTTGAGAGGAATTCATTTCTGACAATTACATGGTCATAATTTGAGATTGTAACCTTAAAGGTCATTGCCAAGGTCAAATTTGCTACTCAATAGGCGTTCATTGTACTGATGAGAAACAAGTTTGCTTTTCTTTGAAATAATACACCTTTATCAAATGAAATGTATTGATGAATACATTCAGCATTCAATACCTCCAGCAAGTTGTTATCCTACCAACATGCTCTAATCAAAGTAAATGCATATAGTCCAACTCGATATCAGGGTGGTAACTGACTAGCATCAGTTTGGCCAATCTTTCATCAAATGAGTCAGCAGTGTTGCCAAAAAAAAATCACAGAGTGTCGCTATTGGTTCTCTGAAAAGTCGCTTGAAGTTGCTAGATGACGTCATGCAGGCAATGGGCTCTCTAGAAAACGTGTGCATGGCTACGTCCATAATAGAAAACGGCAGTGCTAGCGACTTTTTGCAGATCAGAGATAATCTGCAGCACTACTTCACCGTGAGAAATGGTTCTGACAGCGGCTCAGAGCTTTGTTGAAAAACAATGATTTTGTCATTAAAAGATGAGTTTTTCAAAGTCACCAGATTCACCAAAAAGTTGCTTAAGTCGCTAGATGAGTTTTTTGTTGCGAGGGACTCCCAAAAGTCGCTAAATCTAGTGACGAAGTCGCTAAATTGGCAAAACTGTGAGTCAGTCTAATTTGTTCATTCAATTTTCATGGTACTGTATTTGTGAAATTATTTATTCACTTTGGTCGCCCAGTTCACCTACCCTCCAATTTAACAACTTTTGGCCGTCTCTGGTGACTAAAAACCTCATCTTCATTTTGCTGAATCTGGTGACTTGAAAAATGTTTCAAAAACTGTTGTACCTTTTTTAGGATATCAAAACCTCCTTCATACAAATGCACCCAAATGTTTTTCACGACATGTCCATGTTATGGACTATGGAATAGTAGACAGCTCTCCGTTGAAGGGGTGTGGCTGACAAGTCCACAGACTGTGCTCTCTCATTCTGTCGAATATATAGATCGTTCGTGTATAACATATCTCATTCTGACTTATCCTCTCAGTGTCAATTGGTTGCTCATACAATACTTTGCTCAGCACTTAAGGTTTTTTAAAAAATATTTTTATTTCTAGTTAAATATAATTGACTGTGTGCCACATTACCCTCCTTTAGGTGGTGAAGTTTGCAAGAAACTTAAAAAAAAATGTTTGTTTTAAATGTGTTTTTTTATTATTTATTTTATTAATCTCTACATCTTTCTTTCTCAAACTCTGAAACCCACTCAGTCACACGCACATGCGCACACGCGCACACATACACACACACACACTCATAGCTAACGGGCTAACATGCCAATTGGTTTTATGATGGTGTAGTACTCTACTTCATAAAAGAAAGAACAGTGTATTTCTCTGTACTATCTGTCATTTGAATCTGGTTGTGGAAAAGAATGCTGTATTCTCTCTCTTTCTCTCTCTCTCTCTCACTCACACACACACACACACAGCTAACATGGCAATTGGAATCGGTTTCTAAAAAGAATTGATTGATTGTTTATTGACACACATCACCTTCACCTTTACAGGAGCACTGTTCTTCCAAAAAGAATATTGTATTGTAGTTTTTATATCTCTGTGTATGTTTCGCCCTCCTCCCACTGTTAACGTGCTAACAAGATATCATTGATAGTGCTCTGGCACCTCACATAGGACAAGAGTATACACACACACACACACACACATTTTTGTATAAATCTCAATCTCTCATAAGCGTACTGACTCTTTGCACATAGTAATTAGCATGGCTAATTCTAAACCTGCTCCCAAAAGTTTGAATTTGGTTACTTCAGCTGCAGATAAAATTCAAAATAGGTTATGCATCATCTGTCAAGAAGATAATAAATTGCTTGTGACAAGTGAAAAAACAGGACGTGACAGAATCAAACGAGCCGCTAAGATTCGTAATGATGTTGTTTCAAAACGTCTCAAAACTTTGATGGGGGATGATGAGGACAATGATAATAGCATGTTCGTGTACCACAATACCAACAAATGCTACATGTTATACACCCACTCTAGCAAACTGGCGATGATAGAGGAGAAAAAAGCCAAAGAAAGTCAGGTGTGTGAGACAGTGGAAGAGCCTTCCATGAATCCCACATCCTCAAGAACCTTGCGGAGGAGTGTTACACCTTGTGCCCCTCCGAGCTCTGACAAGGATTCGAGGACCTTGCCCTGTGTCATATGTGGATATATGGAGCACAAGAAATGCCGTTACAAATACAGGATTTGTGAATATGACAGCGCAAAGAAACTTATTGCTGCAGCACAGCATAACCAAGATGTAGTTTTCACAAGAATAACAGATCGCCTGATGGACGATGAAAATGGCTCTATTGCATCAGTGCTATCAGCTGATCTATTTTGCCACAATCTGTGTCGTCAGAGCTACATGCGACAATATGAACGTGACATCAAAGCCAAAGAAATACAGAAGCCTGAAATCACCAACATCAAGCAAGTGTTGTTTGCTCGTTCTCTTCCATATATCAACAGACTTTTGACAAAGGGAGAATGTTGCACTGTTGTTGATATTGTGGAGTTTGCTAAGACCTTACTGGAAGACGGCGAGGTCCTTACCAGTACCTTCCAGAACCGTGACATGAAACAACTGATCCTTAATCATTATGGGGAATCGGTCACATTCGCTCCTAACATTAGGATGAATCAGTCTGAAATATTTTTCTCATCTGATGTCAGTGCTACTGACTTGGCCATCAAGTTGAAAAATCAAGATATAATGAGAGAGGCAGGCACCATGTTGAGAGAAGTACTACTGGGTGTAGATTTTGGTCTGCAAGACAGCTTCTGTGACAGTGCTGACTTGAAAGCATCATGGGAGAGAACAATGATGCCTGCTCCTGTTCTTACATTTTTAGGAGCTCTGTTCAAGGTTCCCAAGCATAAGCTCTTTAAGAGCCATGTTACAGACCTTGAGGAGCTTCTGCAGCCTCTACATGATGAGGAAAATCAACCAATAACAGAGGATAACAGCCAGTCGAAACAATCAGAGGACAGCCAGTTGGATGAGCATACACAGCAACAGCCAACACATAGAGAGGAAGAGCAGGAGAAATGGGTCAGAGATCACAAAAGTACACAACTTCACTGTCTCTTCCAAATACTCGTGCATAACATTCACAGTGGAGTAAAGCGAACACCACTGCATATGATGCTTGGACATGCCATTTATGCAAGAGATCGCAGCAAGAGCCTTCTCACAACTTTTAACAGGATCGGGTCATGTTCGAGCTACCAGACAATCAGATCTGCTCGCAGGCTTCTTGCTAGCTATGCTGTGAAATGCTCAGAATATGGAGAGACGCCAATACCTAGCACTTTTACAAGGGAGGATTATACAATGGCAGGTATGGACAACTCTGATTATGATGATAAATCATCACTTTCTGGCACCAAGGGTTCACACTATGCAGCTTTAGTACTGTTCCAAGATGCCACGATGAACAGACCCCTTCAAAAGCCTTCAGTGTCAAGCACAGGATTGAGGCAAGCTGATCCAATCCTGCGGAAGACCTTGCCATGCCAAGAGGTACCTCATCATGCAAAGCCAGTGGTTAGACCTGCCCTACCGCCAGACATGCTGCTGCATCCTGAAAACAAGCAGGCAACATTACTGGATGTTGCAACTGCAAAAGGTTTATCAGGAAAGCGTGAATTCTTGATCAGCCTGATTCGCTGTGGTGTGTCAGGAGGAGACCCTTTGATATGGGCTGCTGTACACACACTTGTCTCCACTGCTGTGGTGCCAATGATGCGTGTTGGCTTCCTTCCTGTAATACCAAGACCCATTACTGAGCGTGCCACTGTCAGACATTGCCTATCCAACTTCCAGAGTGTTCGCAGACAGATGAAACAGGCATCAATGGCAATTTGGTGTGATGAAAGTGTGTTTGCCCTGGCTGTAGATATTTACCTGCATGAGACAGAGCACTTCAACGATCTTTTCCTCTGTATGGGCCCTTTCCATTGGACACGTGTTCTTCTCAGATGTCAGGGGAAATTGCTTCGAGGTTCTGGCCTGGATGATGCATTGGTGGAGTGTGAAGTCTTTGGACCTGCTGTGGTAGAATCTGTGTTAAATGGCAGTCATTATGTCCGAGCTCTCACTGGTATGCTGATTGTGGAGGATGTGATCAGATCTCTCCAGTGGGAGGTATTCTGGCATCACAAGGACAAAGTAGGCTACCCAGTGCTAGCACAAGTGGAGGCACTGCATACTTCACTGGCAGCAAACCAACGTTGTCCAGAAGAGTTTGAGGCCTTGATTGAGCAGGTGGAGACCTTGAATCAAGACTTTCTGGAGTTTGTGAAAGAATGTGAAGCGAAGTCAGAGCTCTGCCAATTCTTTGGAGTTTGGCTGGATTTGGTGGCCATCATTAAAAACGCTGTTGTTTCTGAAAGAGAAGGAAACTGGAACCTATATGTGGCTACTATAGAGGATTCTATGCCAATCTTTGCAGAATGTGACTGCATTAATTACCTTCGTCATGGCTCATGGTATCTTGAACAAATCAAGGTTCTGGAGTTCATACATCCTGAGCTGTACCGACGCTTTTCTCTAGGTCAGTGGGTTGTGCAGGATCACCCAGGCTGGTTCTGTGCTGTGGGAGGTGACATGAAGGTTGAGCAGACCATTCAACGAGTGTCTAAGGGTCCAGGAGGACACTATGTAGTAGGAGCTACACGCAATGTTGATGTTGTAGCAGAGTTTGAGCTCTTGTTCCATGAGATTGGAATGATCACTGATGTCCTCAACTTTCTCACCAACAACACCACTTTGAAGCAGAAAGAATACCATCTCCAACATGCTCTGAGAACCACTCGGCGCCTTACATTCAACCGAAATGTTTCATTGTTGCTTGACTTTGTACTGGAGCGGCAGAACCCGTACTCAGTAACAGTTAACGTGCCTGTTCCACTGCACAATCTGCTCAGCAACCAGGCTGTTGACAGGAGTGTCGCTCCTCGCCTGCTTAACTGTCTCCAAAATGGGAAAGTTGCCTACAACTCATACAGGCAGGATAGGTTAGTTCACAAGAACAAGAAAATTAGTGCAACTGTTTCAAAACGGAAACTTCCACAATTCAACGAACAACCGAAGAAGACACCAACAATCAGTATAAAGGAGCAGAAATTGGTCTCATCCAAAGACATAGCTGAGGCACATAGGAGGATAGACATTGCTAAGGAACGGGGCATGACTATTCAGCAGATACTCTCTCATGATGTCATTTCAGCATCACCCCTATTCGATGGTGACCTTCCGTCTGTTGTCAACAAGTCAAAGCTTGTCAGTGAGATTGAGCCACACCTTGATCTCACCCAATGGAGCCCCCAGTCTACTTATTGCACTCATGTTGTGGTAGACTTCATGTCAAAGATTCGTCAGATGCCTCTGGCAGAATTTCCTACTTTAGGCGCAGTCATCTACGCCATCATCAACTCAGCAGCATCCATCTGCCAACAGCCAGAGCTCATCCATCTTGTGCTTGACTCCTACATTGAAATGTCATTGAAGGAAGGTGAACGAATGCGGCGCACTGGCTCAACAACAGGCACTGACATCATTGGTATGAACAGACAAACACCTATTCTTCACCAACTTGATAAATTCTGGGCGTCTGTGGAGAACAAGCGGAATCTTCAATTGTTAGTTCGAGACATGATTTCTAATCAAACCCGTGGCAATACGACTGTCATTGTCAGCTCTGTTGTTATTGATGATGAGGTACTACCAGCAAAGTCAGCTGATGGTGAAGAGATTCCAGAGCTCTTGAACTGGATTGAAGAGGCTGATGCCAGGCTGCTGGTGCATGTTGAGTGGGCTGTTCGTGTGAAGCAGTGCAGAAGAGTTGTTGTTGTCTCGAATGATACAGACACATTTGCATTGCTTCTCCACTACAGCCCATATTTCCAAGAACTCGGGATGAAGGAGATTTGGCAGCAGTATGGCACTGGTGAGAGGCGGAGAATGTTACCACTCCATCAAGCAGTTTCTCATCTTGGAGCATCACTGACCAAGACTGTGATCAAAGCACATATCCTGTCAGGAGATGATTGCATGAGTAAGGTTGGGACTAAACACGCAGCCATGGTTTCTGACCCAGTCCAGTACTTGGCAAACTTTGGAGAGGCCGAAGTATTGGCAGAGCAAGATGCAGCATTGGCCGAGAAGTACTTGGTGCGTGTCTGGGCTGGGGCCAGGTCAACCACAACAGCTGCAACATTTGATGATTTCAGAGTAGAAATGTACACCAGTGGTGCTGGAATCCATGCTCTTCCTCCCACCAGTAGTGTTATAAGAGGCCATATCCAGCGAGGGGCTTTTCTCGTCCACACAGTCTGCAATCTACTCGCACAAGCCAAGGACCCCAAATCAAGGCTTAATCCTAAGCAACATGGATGGCAGGAGCACACACCTGGCATACTCCTGCCATTAAAATGCCTGAAGCCGTTACCACAAGCTCTGCTTAAATTATGTAAGTGTGCAGGGCAGTGTGAAAATGTGACTGTCGTGCTGCTGGACTTTCATGCACCATATTTTGCCATGGAAAAATGAGAACCCATTGTAAAAACACATCCCACTAAACTGCATGCATATTCAAATTCAGTACACCTTAACAAAAGTGTATTTATTTCAAGAAAATTAATTTTGTTTTTCATTAGTATAATGAAAGTCTATCGACATTCTTCAGAATAGCAAATTTCACCTTGGCAATGACCTTCCAAGGTCACAATCACAAATTATGCCCATCTAATTGTCAGAAATGAATTCCTCCCAAAAAATCTGTGAGAATTGATGTATGACGTGTGCAGAAACAGTTTAAAAATAAAAAGACAGATTTTTGCCATAGGCGATGGCGGCCATTTTTGGCGGCCATATTGTGGAAATCGTGGCACTATGGTGAACGAGCACCTCCGTGATTTTTAAAGCCTAGGGACCCACTAACTCAATTCCATTGAGAAACTCCCCCAACTCTAAATTGCGAGCGGGTCTACATGGCTGGTCCAGGACTAATATAAGTCCAGAATGGTTTGTGTTCAAATGAGCTCTTTAAAAAACGGCTCACGAAAGTGGCAGGGGAGGAAAACGAATGTCTTACCCAGAATGCATTTCTAGTTCTTCAACTGCAATGGCATGTAAACAACGACAAACACTTGCTCTTGCTTGTCAGAGTGCTTGTGAGCTTTCTGAGTACAGTAATAAAATAGGTGTAATGGATTAAAGGCTGCTAACAGCTGATCGATAGATACTGTGCTTCAGTTTATTGACTGATTGGTTTTTATGGCAGCTTTTTGACCAGCATTAGAGTCTAGACACCTTCCTCATCCACTACCAGCATTTGGCATCCAAAGATGCCAGGCACCAATGTGAGGTGAGTCTTCGTCAACTGAGAGACCATGTGTGCCATGCTTTTAGCCCAAAATACTCAAGAGAAGTAAAAGAAAAGATGAGGAGAGATCATCCCCTCTTGTGTAATCCCCCAGCCTTGGGCTCAGGCAGACTCTCTCTCTCTCTTTGTCATGACATTCTCACAAAAGAAACTTGAAAGGGGAATGAGAGAACAGAGCACAAATACACAGACACCCACACTCACACCCACACTCACACTCACACTCACACTCACACCCACACCCACACGCACCCAATTATGGCTACAGTTACACTACCACAAATAATCGTGTTGTACCTTGGAACTGCTACACTGTAAGGGTGTGTAGACTGCATTCTACCACATGATTGAGAAAACTGACATTAAATTAAGTTTATACATTTACATTTAAAATGATCATGAAATGTAATTTACTTTGATTCTGTGATGGCAGCCCACAAATAATAAGCCACTCTTCTCTGTGTTTCCTGTAGGAACTGATTGCGTGTGTGACAGGAAACACAGTAAACAGCCCCCGCTGTTCTGCATGAGGAGAGGTACTTGATGGCAGCTGATCATTCAGACACTGTAATTTTAGTGGCTGTGTTACAGTAATAAACAAAGCTGTCAACTCTCTCGCAATCAGCTTTAAAGTCATGCAAATGAACCGTTTTCTCAATCACTCATGCAATGCAGCTATTTCTCACACATTAAAATAAGTCATCCAACCCACGCCCTAAAATGAAACATTGCACTGACTGACTGACCAACATCAACGCAACACCCACAGAATGGACCAGCTCGCACAACACCACAAGCACACAATGGATATGCAACTCAGGCACATCGTTACACTTCCTGCTAAGACTCTGGCTACTCTCCATAGTCTACACAAGTTTACTTCATAGTGGGTGTTTACTTTGGGTAAATTTTAAAACCATAAGGCCTGCCTTTAACCAAACACAGCTGATTTGAAACAAAAAAAAAAAAGTTGAGGAAAGCCTGAGCCTTAGTAAAGTAAAGTTGAATGACGGAGTATTGTAGCAAATGTAATATTGAGCAGAGGTACTAGGCGATGCTAGCCTGACTAAGGCTATTGAGACCCCAGGCCAAGCGGAGATCGAAAGCAGATGGACCTCTTAATACATCTGTGTGTCTAACATATGGACATACTGTGTGTACACATGCTGCTCATGCTAGGGCTATTAGTGACCGTGACATTTATTGTACTTTTCACCTATGTATGTATGTATGTATGTATGTATGTATGTATGTATGCAACATTTGTATCATAGCCATAGCAAGTAAGTGGTGATTGTCCTAAAGATTAAAGTTTTTCCTTTTCTTTCTTTTCTCAAGACATTCTGCTCTTGCCATTTCTGACTGGAGACATTCAGCATGTCTGATTGAGAAAGCTAGAAAATAAAAGCTAACTTTATGAAAGATGTTTGTGCGGGAATGTTTGTGACCCCTGCTACTATAACAAGAGATAAAATGGTACTCTTCAAGTCCTTTTAAAGTGGTGATGTACTATAAAAATGTAAGCAAAGTCTTGCTGGCCCTGGAAATTAGATTTTGTATATGTGTGCACACACATAGCATTTGTTGGCTGCAAGACTGTACTTGCACTCTTTCTGGATGGGTTGCTTGATTGTCTGCCTGTGGACTTTTGTTCAAATCCATCAGGCTTAATGGACTGGCTTTCAGTGTTGTTTGTTGTTAGCCCTGGCCTCTGGACATAGCCACTGAGCATGCTCACTAAGACCCTGTGTGCCTTTTATGTCAGCAACACATCTATAGGCAAGCATTGCTATACTGTCCCCATTGGCAATCCAGCATTGCCATCTTATCCAATGTATCCAACAATCAGAAACTAATCAGTTTCTAGTCTGTATCTAGTCTCATCAGCGTCTGATCATTGACTTTGATTGTTGGGTTTGTCTCCTGCTCTGATTAAGAGTATAGTTAATGTTTTTAATGTGACCTATTTACTGCTATGGCAAGGTCAGCTATTAAGGCTGCCCTATTCATCTAAATGGATTACGGTGACTGAACCTGGGAGAGATCTGGACAGAATGCTGAGATGGCTCTTTCATTGGCTCCACACAGAGCAGTGTGTGTGTGTGTGTGTGTGTGTGAGAGAGAGAGAGAGAGTATATTGTGTGTGTGTGTGTTTGTGTGTGTGTGTGTGTGTGTGTGTGTGTGTGTGTGTGTGTGTGTGTGTGTGTGAGAGAGAGAGTATATTGTGTGTGTGTGTGTGTGCACACGCCTGTGTGTTTGTGTGTGTGTCTGAAAGGAAGAGGGAGAGAGAGAGAGAGAGAGAGAGAGAGGGAGAGAGAGAGATATCCTATGCCCTTTGTGTCACATACAATCTTACCTTCGGATTATAGATGTACAGGGTTTATAGCAATTTTTACAAGGAGGACCTGAATTGAATAATATTTATAATAATATTACCACTAGACGCAATCCATTTAAAAGCTGAAGCTGATCAGTTTATGTCAAACCCTGTGAGCTCTTCTTGAGTAGCGTAGCAGTGGTTTTCAGCCTTGCAGTCAGAACCCCAAAGCATTTAAATAGTTTTTACTTTCTCCCAGACAACATGGTTTATGTAGCACAAGTAGCTGTTCCATTAGAAGAAGCAGAGAGTTTAAAACTGCTTGAAATGATAACTGTGATGAGAGTACATTTGTGCAAAATACCTGAAGGGTTTATTATTGAACACTATTTTTAAATCATGTAAGGAACACCATTGAAGTTTTATCATACATGTAGAATTCGTACAGTGCATTATTGTTATATTCTCTCAGTGTTGAAATGGACACAATTTATAGAAGGTTGTTTCAAAGTAAGTTTTTACTCTGTATTGTTAATGCCCAGTTTTTATATTTAAATTCATATGATTAGGATGTTTTTTGGCCCATATATTCATAAGATGGTACAAATTGTGAATCTTTAGTTTACATTAACCACAAATTATTGGGTAAAAATACATTTCGCACTAAAATGTTTTCCATGTGCTTCTCCTTGTTAACCATGTACATGATGATCATCAAACATAATTTAATATTTTTTCAGCAAATACACATGTAGTCTACATTATAATGGGTGGACTGACTCAATTTGTTCTTAATTGTGGAACTACCCATACAGGATGTGCGTAAAGCCTCCCTCCATCAGTCCTTAGACGTGTTATGGGGGTCATGTTTTGTTCCTGGGCTAAGGCTTAATTGCACACATCAGGCTTCTAGTGGAAAGTGTGCTCACATTTAAGCCCGCAAACTGGCTGTGGTGAGCTGTGCTGTGGCGAGCTGTGCTGTGCTGTGCTGTGCTGTGCCTGTGAATAGAATTCGGCTAATTATCCAATCTGTTTGCGGCCACATGCGGGTCACACATGCCAATTACCCAGGTGCCACACACGCCGGAGGTTTTTGCGGAGGGAAAATTCAGTGGGACGGGAAAGTCGTGTCTGTGTGTGTGTGTGTGTGTGTGTGTGTGTGTGTGTGTGTGTGTGTGTGTGTGGGTGTGAGAGAGAGAGTATATTGTGTGTGTGTGTGTGTGCACACGCCTGTGTGTTTGTGTGTGTGTCTGAAAGGAAGAGGGAGAGAGAGAGAGAGAGAGAGAGAGAGAGGGAGAGAGAGAGATATCCTATGCCCTTTGTGTCACATACAATCTTACCTTCGGATTATAGATGTACAGGGTTTATAGCAATTTTTACAAGGAGGACCTGAATTGAATAATATTTATAATAATATTACCACTAGACGCAATCCATTTAAAAGCTGAAGCTGATCAGTTTATGTCAAACCCTGTGAGCTCTTCTTGAGTAGCGTAGCAGTGGTTTTCAGCCTTGCAGTCAGAACCCCAAAGCATTTAAATAGTTTTTACTTTCTCCCAGACAACATGGTTTATGTAGCACAAGTAGCTGTTCCATTAGAAGAAGCAGAGAGTTTAAAACTGCTTGAAATGATAACTGTGATGAGAGTACATTTGTGCAAAATACCTGAAGGGTTTATTATTGAACACTATTTTTAAATCATGTAAGGAACACCATTGAAGTTTTATCATACATGTAGAATTCGTACAGTGCATTATTGTTATATTCTCTCAGTGTTGAAATGGACACAATTTATAGAAGGTTGTTTCAAAGTAAGTTTTTACTCTGTATTGTTAATGCCCAGTTTTTATATTTAAATTCATATGATTAGGATGTTTTTTGGCCCATATATTCATAAGATGGTACAAATTGTGAATCTTTAGTTTACATTAACCACAAATTATTGGGTAAAAATACATTTCGCACTAAAATGTTTTCCATGTGCTTCTCCTTGTTAACCATGTACATGATGATCATCAAACATAATTTAATATTTTTTCAGCAAATACACATGTAGTCTACATTATAATGGGTGGACTGACTCAATTTGTTCTTAATTGTGGAACTACCCATACAGGATGTGCGTAAAGCCTCCCTCCATCAGTCCTTAGACGTGTTATGGGGGTCATGTTTTGTTCCTGGGCTAAGGCTTAATTGCACACATCAGGCTTCTAGTGGAAAGTGTGCTCACATTTAAGCCCGCAAACTGGCTGTGGTGAGCTGTGCTGTGGCGAGCTGTGCTGTGCTGTGCTGTGCTGTGCCTGTGAATAGAATTCGGCTAATTATCCAATCTGTTTGCGGCCACATGCGGGTCACACATGCCAATTACCCAGGTGCCACACACGCCGGAGGTTTTTGCGGAGGGAAAATTCAGTGGGACGGGAAAGTCGTGTCTGTGTGTGTGTGTGTGTGTGTGTGTGTGTGTGTGTGTGTGTCGGTTTGTGTGTGTGTGGGTGTGTGTGGGGGGGGTGGAGGTGGGGGGGGGGGGGGTGATGGGCAGAATCAATTCGGCCAAAATAAATAGAGTCTACAAGGTCAATTATCTTCCTCAGCACCGCTGAGCTTTGCCTCTGCCTCTGCCGGGCAACAGCATGGCCAAGCCACTGTCCGCCGGGATGAGCCGAGGTCCAGCTTGGGTCCAGCTTGGGTCCAGCTACAAGATCTCAGAAGCCATAAAAAAGAGCAGCCTAACCATCACTATCACCATTACCATTACCACCGACACTTACCATATACTTGCCATATTGTGTGCTCCTGCCATAGTAGATGAGTTTCAAATCATGGAATGAGGGACTGATCTCTCACAGCCCCCACGGAGAGGAAATGGGGGACAATCCAAGAAGGGAGAGAGAGAGAGAGAAAAAAAGAGAGAGAGAGATAGAGAGAGAGAGAGAGAGAGGGAGGGAGGGAGGGAGAGAGAGACAGAAACAGAGAGAGAGCAAACAAGGCATGCTGTCACAGCACTTATCTAAAGTGAAAATAGAACAGACTACACTACTCTGAGAAACGGCTGGGAATATGTTAAGCTACACCCGGAGACAGGCCCACACTTACATGGATAAACGAAGATGTAAGAAAGACATTTAAAAACGACTCTAACTATTATCCAGCCCCTGACAGAGTAAAGAACGAAAAAAAAAGAAATAATAATGCTGTCTCTTTGCATGACGTTTGGAGAAGTCATTAACATTCACTGGGAGGCCTTGCCATCATCGGCGATGAGCACGATGTCATATCCACAGGGCTCGTCTCGTCTATGATGCCGAGCGAGGTCTCCTCTCCTCTCCTCTCTTTCCCTCTCCTCTTCTCTCCTCTCTCTCCTCTCTTTCCCTCTCCTCTCCTCTCTCTCCTCTCCCGTTCTATCTATCCTGCTGCTGATGTGATGGGAGGAGATAGCTGTGCCCTCTCATCCATAGCTCTCCCACACTGACTGCTCAGTCTCAGTCTCAGCCTCAGCCTCAGACTCGCCAGAAAGTAGCCCTTGATAATATCCACACTCACATACTCACTCACTCACTCACTCACTCACTCACTTGGCCATCCACATATACAGCACACACACACTAAAAGCGAGCTCCACTTTAGAACAGGAATTTGGCAGCAATGTCTATTTTTTATAAGAGGTGACCTGTTGCCACTGTGTGCTCTGCCATGAAGAAACTTGTATGATATAGACTACTACTACAGTATATAGACTACTACTACACCATGTAGTGCACATTAAAATGATGTACTTTTACTGTAACTGTATCCCTACTGTAATCCATGATGTTACAAGGTGCACTTGGTGCTATGGTGCATTTCAGCCATTTTGGAAGTTGGTTACTGACATGATACATAACATGCAGCAAACACACAAAAATGACTTACAGTACAGGTACAGGATGAAGGTTTTTGGTGAAACACATTGGAGTTTTTAAAGGTAGTGGAGTTACAGGTAGGTAACAACACTTACATGACAATGAGGGATCTAGGGGTGAGTGCTAAGTATTAAGTTCTGTTAATAAATTAATTGGAGCTATTAGATATAAATTTCTTCTTTAAAATCTTTCAGGTTTCCCCTAATTAGAAGTAGGGTGATTTAAAGTGATGTTTTATTATACTTTTTACAAGCCCGGAAAGACTTAACCTCTACGTTTGTCTGGGACACATAATACGTCACCCATTATATTTAATATTTTATAAGTCATCAAAAAATTATTATGGGTATTACAAACTTGAAGACTGAAAAACTCCCTAAGTTAAAATGGTAATTGTGATGGCATTGTTGTACTGTTTGAAATCTTCAAGGACTTTTTTTAGTTGTGTATGTATGAAAGAAGGAAATAAGGCATAAAACAAAAGTTTTACCTTTTCTGCAAAGGTTCTATCAATTTTTTTGCCTTGGCCTCCTCCATTACACAGGGGTAACCAAGGCCTTCTGCTCAATAAACTGAACAACAAAACACTCAAAGAAACATCTAGTATCAGGTATAAACCTCCTCATCCTGGCATTAAATGACAGCAGAACATCACCAAACACAGAACCTGCTTATTTTCAGTCTTTAAATACAATCTGATGGAAAATCCATCCCCTATGCTGACTAGAAGCAGTGGTCTGAGCTGATGGTTATGAATCATCATGGCAAAAAAAGTTGCTTATTTCCCCTCGTTAAAGTCAACGTGTTAATCAATCTTGGCTGTATGTGTCAATTAGGAATAGTTGCTGAATGTTGTCTTTTAGAGCAGTTTTCAACAAGAGTGTTCAGTGAGCTCTGTCATGATGAATTTGTAAACTGCAGATGGAAGGAGTTTTTTTTTATTATTATTTGGAAGGTCTGAAAGAAATATTGTTTGAAGGATCATTGCACTTCTGGTAATAGCGTGATGACATATGGCTCCCGGAACAAAGAGGGAGGAAAATGAAGAACGGCGTAGGGCCCCCAGACTTGCTAAACTTTTCTCGCACTCTAATTCAAAAGTGATGAACAGAAAACTATCAATGCCAAGGCCAGAAAAATAAGGGGACCACTGCGCAAAAGAACGACTTGCTGCTTAGGTTATTAACTGTTTATTTATTTATTAGCTATCCCCGCTGATTATTAATGGTGCTTCACATATATATAAATGAAATATTGCGTATTGTTTATATGCTGTGTAGTGTAGTTTTTGTAAACTTGAGACAGTGAGAGACGGACGATTAATTTTCACAGACAGTGGAAGTTTTTTTATGGAAGCTGACTGCTTGCTTTGTTTGGTGCAGCAGTTGCACTGTCGAGCGGCAGTGTGTGAGTGGGTTCGGACACAGAGGAGGAAGAAGACACTCCGCTGGAAACCAGCAGCTCATTAAGTCGTCGCCGCCGCCGCACTGGGTTCTGTTTAATTTGTCCACTTTGATGGTGATCTGTGGTCATCCGGGGATGGGGGGGGATAGGGGGAATGGGGGAATGGGGGGGGATTGATTTTAGATAAGGTGTCCTCATCCGGCCCGCCAGTGAGTGAGAGGAAGCCATTAGAGTGGACATCGTTTGCAGGAAAACAACAGGGAGGCCGGTCATGGATCAGGACATAGTGAGAGGTCGAGGCTGAGGCCATCTAAATAATTAAGTAACTACAGGCTGCCCGGCCAGTGATGTGTGGGCTTATTTTTTTTCTGTCACGTTTTGACTGATTAATTAGTTGCATATTTTTTCAGTACAGAATTACAAAAAGTCAATTATCTATGCAGTGATTTGCTGGAAAATGTGTAAACTACAGAAATATCTCACTTAAAACTTATGCTATGTCTCATTTTTCGTGTCTGGTGTATACATGTTTTTTCCCACGTGCAGTCTCTCTAGGTTCACCCAGTTTTGTTTAACCTTTAATGTACATTTGCCTTACTGAATCACTGTCATTTGGGTCCCGTCTCCAGTCGTTTTAATGCTTGTGATGTAAATAGAACCATACTGGTGACTGAACATCTTGTTTTTTCATTGTAGGCTGTCATTAGGTACATGCACATTTTGAAACATACAGTAAGATAAATGCAAATCTCAAATGTGAAAGAACTTAACCTTTAATATATTTTTAGATCACAAGGGACAAAAGGGCAAGCCTGTCTCAATAGTTTTCTGTTTTTCATTTTAAAGGAGTTTGACATAAATGCTCCTCATCTGAAAACAGTAATTATTCACAGTGTTAAACATTTTATAGCAGCTATGGTGCAGAACAATACTTTTTGTTTACTTTTTTTACAGACTTTTTGATTGAAATGATGTGGGTTTTTTGTCCCCTCCTACCTGACGTGTGTTTTTTTATTTGGCATAAATAACACTGCATCTTTTGACATGTTGACTGTTTAAATTAAGCAAAACCTGACACAATTGGACAGTTTCACAGAATTCCTGTTTCATCCTTTGACAGGGAGAAAAGATGGTTTCTATGGCGATGTGCAGGAAGGAGAAGACAGCCTGGCTGGTGACAGGGATAATCTTTATTTTATCTCTGTACCTCGAAGGAAGCAAGGCAGGCAGGGAAAGGCACTTGCGCTCATAGAACATCTAATTATACGATGAGATTGACTGCATGGGCTGTTTTTACTTGAAGATTCAAAAGCAGCAGATATGTTAGCTAGGAATTACTCTGCAATCTTCTCAATTACTTGTTTGGTGAACCTGAATGAATAAGAAGATGGCAATTTTTGAATGTTGCTGCATCTGCCTGTCTCACTAAGCATAGCTTTGAATGTTTCACATCCTGGTATTGGCAGAGTGAAAAAGGATTTCACCAAACAAAATTACATTTATGTTGGGTTGCATGCAAACAATTGACTGTAACTTCTTCACAGCAGTAGAAATGCTAAATACATATTGAACCAACTAGTCGTGGGTGGGTCTGCTAACACTCCCATGTGTTAGCCCATGTGCTTGAACACTGAGTAGCAGAATATTGGATAAGTAACACATATATACTGTATGTGTGTGTGTGTGTGTGTGTGTGTGTGTGTGTGTGTGTTTGTGTGTTACTGACCTGTAAAAAATAAGTGTAGAATTAGCATGGTCATAACTTCTTCCTGGACCAACTGTAAACTTTAACACAGATTCTAAGCTCCAACTCCAACCGAGTATCTCAACTGGCTGTATTTCCTCCTGTTCCTAAAGGAATGGCAACAGGTTAATCATTCAAGAGCCCCACTGGGGTCTGTTCAGTTTTATTTTTCCAATATGCAACTCTAAAACGACGAAATAACTTTCACAGTTTCACACACACACACACACACACACACACACACACACAGAGAGAGAGAGAGAGAGAGAGAAAGAGAGAGAGAGAGAGTGAGAGAGAAAGAGAGAGAGAGAGAGACGTAAAGGTTACTGTTTACTGTAAATAGATTTATTGATAAACAATCTCATAAACCTTTCCACTGCAACCACAAAATGCAAAAGAAAAGAAAATGAAGAAATATCAGTTAGAAGTGAACCCAGGATACAAATACTTTTTTTCTGAGACTGCATTTTGTTTACACTCCAACACAACTGACAGCACTGCTGCCTGACACCGCATCTTCCTTAGACAAGCCGCTTAACGATGACATAAGCTTCTTCTGCAGCTCTAGAGCTGTGTGTTAGTTATTTGAGGTATTGGCATTTTCTTGTCAGTTAATTGTTTTTGTGAGTGATTATTGACTTGATTATTGAAGCTGAGTGGCAATTCATCCACTATATTAAAGAAATGTATCAAGGGAGTTATTATTTTCATTTACATGAAAGATGTGTTTACTTATTTGCATGTGGATCTAATGCCTGCATCTCATTATGTAATTTAGCCCTGAATGCTTCAAAGTAGATACCTACTTTAGGATTTGTCATCCATGCTAATAAAATGTTACCGTTTACTTTAACATTATGTCTCAAGACATAAAAACACCACACATTTACCGTGCTGTTTAACAAGTTGTTATGACAAGTTTCTAGAGGCTACAGTTTATTACGTCTTTGAAAATGTTTGATCACTTTAAAGTATGTGTCAAAGCTTACTGTATGTATACCAACATACCATGTGATTTCAAAAACAATGGCCAATGATCATAATACTATATCAGCCTGTATAGTCATCAAGGGGAATCATGCCATGTCATGCAGAATAATGATACCATATCAAAGATGATTTGACTAACCCAAGATAAAGCATTTCATCAATGCTCCTTGGCCATATCGTAATATTTCTTCGTAATCTGAAGGTTTATGTTGGTATGACTTAAGATGGAGGGCACAAGTTACCATGCCATTCTGAACACACCTGTGTTGTATCTCATGCTGGAGCTTCAATTAATAGCATATATAGTACTGCGGGGGGAAAAAACAGACTAAAAACTGATTTTTATTATGATATTGTCAACGCGACTCACAGCACTCTATTATTGGCTATTTATTTCTCTTCTTTCCCCCTAGAAAGTGAGCTTTGGGTGGTTGAAACACTGAGGAGCCTTCAATGATTATTATGTGTTGAATGAGCATTTATGCAAAACTCTCCTTGGGTTGTTGTTAAATTCTGGTCATTTCTCTGTGAGAGTAAGCTGCCAATTAAAAGACTTTGAAGGCATGTGAGAATAGCAGTTAAGCAGGATTTTGCTACTGGTGAAGTGAGGAATAGTGGTTCTCTCGAAGCTGTAACACAAACTAAAGACCAGTTACATAGATGCTAGTCTGCTATTTGCACTCTATTGTTTTGACTGTTTTGTTTTTCTTGAGATAAGAAACTTCTAGATAAAATTGTATTTTCGAATAATTTTTTTTGCAGTCAGCTTTCAACCTGCATTTTTAATGTCCCCGACCTCCAAACAGCACATCTCCTTGAGGCTCTGCATTGTATAGAAACAGCTTTTAATGGAATGCAAACGTTTAATATTCCCAGGCACAATCAAACATATTTTCAGTTCTGTTGAACACGTTCTGTGTCGACATTTGGCTTAATTCAAGGGTACTTAAAGCCCATCTTTATTCAATGCACACTGGTGAGCCACCCACTTATCATTAGGCGCGGGATGTTGTTACACATTAAGTTTGGTGTTAGTGGCTGGAATATGCATAATTAATCAGTAGAGTAGCTGAGGCTCCACAGACTGCCTGCATAGCTGCATAATGTTTGCGAAAATGAGATTGTGATCCCCAATGCATCAGCAGCAGTGTGAAGTTTCCCACCGTTATCAGACTACTTGACAGGCCTTTGTCTCTCTTATGAGCGAGGAATAAATAGACCATGAACTTCCCAAGCGCTAGCAACTCCTTCAAGTTCCCAAAGGTTGCACCTACGTACAAACCCAGTTTTAATTTCATACCTCAACATTACATTTGGTTCACTTGGGTCACACGTATGACACTAAGGTATTGTCACTTACCTCAGAAATATTGAAATCACCTGCTTTATAAAAAAAGAGCATTTCTGCACTTCTGTATCTCAAGTGAAGTTATTGTGGTTATTCAGAAGGGACTCTAATCTTTCCCACTGTGTAAAACTCCGAAGTGTTTATCATGTGAATCATGGAGAGACAGAGTGGGGTGTTGTTTCTTATTTCCAAATGCACACCCCCCCTGCCCCCCCCCATACCCCGTGTACCTGTCGATCAACTGTGAGACAGCATTTTTTGGGCGTGATGACAGTGCACAGCTGGGCTGTGGCTGTGGCTGTAAGTGATAAGTGTGCCTTTGACATCCTGGCTGGGTGCTTCAAGGGGAAGCATTTTGTCCCCTTGGGGGGCTAGAACAGGGGGAGGGATGGGGGAGGCAGGGGGGTGGGGTGGTGGTTGGGGGTGGATGGATGTGGATGTGTGTCAGGCTGGAGCATTCACCACCTGCTCCTCTCCGGCTCCTGCCCTTTGTCATGCAGATGCACCGACCACCAACCCAGGGCTTTGTGCACAACTCACAGAGAGAGAGAGAGAAAGGGAGAGAGAGAGAGAGAGGGAGAGAGAGAGAGAGCGAGAGAGAGAGAGCGAGAGAGAGAGGGAGGGGGGAGGGAGAGAGAGGGAGAGAGAAAGAGAGTAGCATTCTGTACTTTGTTTTATTGTGATGTTTTCTACATTTATAATGAATGCTTTGGCAATGCCACATTTTTTCAGATGACGATGCCAAAAAAACTTCAATTCAGTACAATAGAATAGAGCAGAATTGAATAGAAAAGTGAAAATGAGAGAAGAGAGAGGGGGGGAATAGCAGGTGAAAGAGTGAGGATAAGAGAGGAAGAAAAAGCAGGTACCTGTCAGTGAGAGAAGGAGAGAGAAAGAGAAGAGAGAGGGGTAGACAGAGAAATGTTCACCTACTAGAAGTTGAATAGCAAGAGATAGAGTGCAGTAGAGTGAGAAGAGAGAGAAAAGAGAGAGGAGAGTGAAGGGGATGTAGCATTTGTGTTTGTTTGTGTGTTTGTGTGTGTGTGTGTGTGTGTGTGAGAGACAGAGAGAGAGAGAGAGAGACAGAGAGAGAGAGAGCAAGACAGTGACAGAGTGAGAGACAGCAAGAGAGAAAAAGAGAGAGGTAAACAGAAGGAGAGGGTGCAATGGAGTGGAGTGGGGGGCTGGGGAAAACGATAGAAGGCATTGCCCTCTCTGACCCGACCCCAGTTTCTCAGCTTCACCGCCTGAGCAAGACAAAACAAGTCTCTATCAGCTTTTCACATGTGCTTTATCACACACACACACACACACACACACACACACACACACACACACACACACACACACACACACACACACACACAGACACACAGACACACAAACACAATTGCACCCAAGTGTCTATATACATGCATACTCTTGATTCCAGGTGTGTGCAAGTCCAAAGAGAATCTTTCGCTTTTTTTGTGTTGCCTCACACCACAGTTAAAGTGCCAGACAAAAAGCAGATGAGAGGAGAGAGGTGAGGATAGGAGGAGAGAAGCGAGAAGAGAGGAGACGACAGGACAGGAGAGCAGAGGAGATGAAAGGAGAGAAACGAGGAGAGGCTCGAAGAGAGAGGAGAGTAGAGGTGAAGAGAGAATAGAGAAAGGACAAGAAGAGAGAGGAGGAGGTGGGGACACACTTCTCTGTTCAAACTGAGGGAGGGAGAGAGGGAGGGTGAGAGGAGAGGAGGGGTGGGGAGGGGAGAGGCAGGGGAGGGGAGGGTAGAGGCAGAGGAGCGGAGGGGAGAGGCAGGGGAGGGGAGGGGAGAAGCAGCGGAGGGGAGGGTAGAGGCAGGGGAGGGGAGGCAGTCGGCTCACTGAATGGGGAGGGCAAAGCCGACCTCCTCACGAGCAAATAAAAAGCAGCTGCACGCCGAACACTGCCGCCACTCTCAGCATGTCCACACAGGAGGGGAAGCCACGCGCTGCACACACACACACACACGGACACGGACACGGACACACTGAACTGAAAAAGCCTCTGGGACAAAAGGAGTGAGGGGACGCACAAAAGAAAGGAGAGGACAAAAGAGGAAAAAAAGGAGAAGAGGAGATAAAGAAGAAAAGAGGAGAAGAGAAAGAGAAAGAGAAAGACGAGGGTGAGAGGACAACAAGCAACAGCAACAGTGTCTTTACGCCTCTGTCCTGTTTTTTTAACTCGGACACAACTCACATCTTTTTCCATCTCTCTTCCTTGCCCTCTCTTAACTCTCTCTCTCTCTCTCACACACGCATACTCTCACTAACGCTCCCTCTATTTTCCTGCCGTGTTTCAGAACTTGGACAGCTCCCGGGCACATGTGCCTTTCTGTGGACTTACGAATCGGGAGCATTGCATAGAGACAGAGAGACAGAGAGAGAGAAAGAGACAGAGACAGAGACAGACAGCGACACAGAGACAGAGAAAGACTGCAGAAAGACTGAGAAATAAAGATTTCTCTCTACCCTTTTTAACCCTTTTTTTCCACATCGCTTTCACTCCGGAACCAGCAGTGGCACCTAACAACAGCGGAAAGCAGTAGTATCGTCAGCAGAAGTCTGTGAGCTCTTTTGTGATTCCCCTGTCCTATCAATCCCCCCTGAAGAAGATTATTATAGTGACCACCCCCCTTCCCCCCGCCCCCAGCACCCCTTCCCATCCCATCCCATCCCATCCTGCACCGCCAAGCGCAGCGGAGGCACGATGGCCAACATCAGGGAGCAGGAGAGGCAGCTCTTCGAGAAGTTCTGGGAGGGGACCTTCAGAGCTGTTGCCATGCCACGACCCGAGAGCATCATCATGGCCAGCATCACCGCTGGAAGGACCCCGGCAAAGTAAGTCTCTTCATGTTTTTTTAATTAATTAATTTTTTTATTGTTTTCATTTAACCTGAGCCCCCTTCCCAGAGTGCAGCTTTGGGCATGCACAGATGCAATGTTTGCGGTTTCATGCATGTCTGCGGTCATTTCATGTAACTGGGCACACAGGTGGTTTTAGTGACAGCACTGATATTGCAACCACATGTGAGAAATACTACTACTACTACTACTACTACTATTACTACTACTAATAATAATCTTTACTTGTATAGCACATTAAATACAAAGGATGTAGCTCAAAGTGCTTCAACACTTTTGCAAAGGAACACAAGACAGACACGCACATACACATGGCAAGCTTTGTTATAGTCCAGTAGCACCAGAAACATCTGCCAGGGCACTGTGGAGAGCTCCACTAATGTTCACCATAGTTCCCAGGGGAGCTTAACTGCTGGGCCGGTAGAGGGGAAAGTCTATGAGTGATCGAGAAGGGGAGTCCCTCTGCTCGAGTTGGAAGCGGGAAGGTCTCTGAGTATATTTTTCCTCTTCAGCTGCTCAAATATCGACCTGTTATTCTGAAATGCTCCATTTTTACCACTGTTGCTCTGCTGCTATGGTCATTTGAGTTATACTGACAAGTCACTTGTCATACGCAAGACGCATCTATTATAGGAGCTGTGGAAATGCTTGGTTCAAAATGCCTTCAAAAGTGACTATTTAGTGTGCTCAGTTGAAAGAGATTTCTGATTATTGTAAATCTTGTTTCTTGTCAATTACTGTGAATATTGCCATAATTTCCAATTTCTGTGGCACAATGAACAGGAAAATGACAGTCATGAGTATGTTTTACTTTAACTTTCTTTGTTTGAGCACATGTCAGTTAGCTAACACTGAGCAGGTTGACAGCTGTTGTAACTGTGTCTGCGTCCATTAATACTTACCGTGCTTGCTCATAGGTAGACAGTTCAACAGATCTGTTCTACCAAACCCTCAGCACTTTTTTTTCAAATACTTTGATGTGTTATACTGTGTAGTGCAGAGTATAGGATGCATCTTACAGTAAATGCATTGAGTATACAGTAGGGTTGTGTGTTTGTATATAGGGAGACTTGAGGTGAAGAGTGTTAGAAAGAGCTATTCACCACTGGAGTTCTAGCTCAGCCACCTGGGACCCAAGGTTGTATATGGCACCTTTGTGAAAGCAGTCTCCCTTCCTTCCTCCCTCCCTCCCTCCCAGGGGGCCGTTAGACTGCCCATCTCAGTGTGTTAAGGCCAGTGGTGATATGCTGCGCAGTGCTCTGCCGCTTTCTCAGAGGTCCGTATAGGAAAAGGTTACAGGCTGTGTCAACAGCTCCAAGCAATGGCAGGCGAGAAGGTAAAAAAGGAGAGAGAGAGAGAGAGAGAGAGAGAGCTTGAAGGAGTGGAAGATGACAAAAGGAAGAAGGGATAGAATAAAACTAGCCTTGAGTAGTAGTGATTCACACACTCATCACACTGTCATCCACCACCTCCACAGTGTGTTCATTGCCACCCCGTCTCTCCACCTCCTCCAGACACAAGCTCTCCTGACAACTAGCCATACTACCAAGTCCACCTCACCCTTAAAGCCTCACTGGCCTGGTGTGGTGTGCAAATGAGCATGTGTAGGTGTCCAAGAGTGAGGCAGAGGAGGAGAGTTTGGCTCAGTTGGCTCAGTTTGGCCCGGTTCGGCTCGGTTTAGCTCAGTTCGATCTGTGCAGGCGAAAACACAACGGGGCCAAGCACGTTACAGATACAGAACAACACACCCCGAGTGACTTCACTGTTGTCACATCTTGTCATCGTTATTATGACCATTAACTTCACTGCGGACGCTCCTTACCAACAACACTGTCTGGCCGTAGGCATGAAAACCCCCAGCCCATGCTATTTCAGAAGAAGAAGACACGACGAGGGCCCGGCGAGATATGATTTATTCCCTTTCTGATGTGTCTTGATTTCTCTATCTTTCTCTCTATTTCTCTCTCTCTTTCTCTCTCTCTTTCTCTCTCTCTGTCTCTCTCTCTCTCTCTCTCTCTGTCTCTCTCTCTCTCTCTCTGTCTCTCTCTCTCTCTGTCTCTCTGAGTCAGTGCACTGTTCAGGATTAGTGCTAGGCACAGCCAAATGAGACTAATAATGAATCTACTCATTATCTCGGCTATGTTCCTGTCTTGTTTCGGAGCGTGACGCTCACCATAAGCACAATAATGAACCTGACAGCACCACCGCACAGCAGTCCAATGCATTTTTTCCCCCCACAACTCTGAGTCTGTAGCAGGCATAGTCTCTATTCGTGCTTGTGTTCATCCCTAGCTTAGTTTTTTGTTTTTTTATTATTATTATTATTATTATTTGTTTGTGCTGTGTTGCCACAAGATGCTCCGTGACAACATGACACAAGCTGTCGCCACCAACCCCCCGCCCCCACCTCCGAGCCGTGTTGTGGCACACGTGCGGAGTCGAGTCCATATTCATGAGGTGCTCTAGGCCCTGCGGGGACGGACGGGCGCTGATTGTCGGTCTGAGTGTCGAGGAGGCAGGGAGGGAAAGCGATATACGTAGCACGGCGCCTGCAAAAATGAAATGAAATAAATGTCACTAATTCAGCCACTAATACTACTGCGTTTCACACATTCCATCCACACCAGCATTCTCTTCACGTCTCTCTCTCTCTCTCTGTGCTGCTCATGGCAAACATTTTGAGAAGATGAGAAAAAAAAACAATATAAGACAATATCAAATAAATATCATTACTGAGCAGTGTGCCTGGAGTGTGCATCAACATGGACAGGAGGATTATGGGAATGAACTTCATTATACCAAGCTCAGTAGTTGGCTAAGTTCTACGATTTACCCTGTTGCTTTTGTATTCTATTAAATGTCACATGCAGTTTAGTTTGCTAAAGACTTTCAAGCAAACAGTCTTAGGGATTGTAGTCCATTGACAGTGGTAGTTGTTGCTCTTGGTAACACAGAGAGACATATAGATTCATTTCAGTTAATTCATGTTTTATAACAATGATTCAGTGGCATCCCTACATACAGTGGCGGTTCTATAGTGTTTTACGCCCTGGGAGAGACCACCTCTCAGCACCCCCCCCCCCCCCCCCGGGCGGCTGCCCGGTTCGCCCATGCCTAAAACCGCTACTGCCTACATAGCTCATCCTCATATATATGTATGTGCTTTGGCTCAACCTCCACCCAAACCAACGCGGATGACTCCAACTGCCATCGGGGGTCAGAGCACTGCCCAAGCCTGGTCTTCAGACCTTGTTATTGTCCCAGTGGTTTATTTCTGTCCTTTGTCATCATCACTAACCCCCACCCCCACCACCCCCACCCCTCCTGTTGGTCCTGTCACGGCCCCCACCGCCATCACACTACCCTCAGGAGTACCTCATTGAGGTAATTAGAGCTGGACACAATGCCCCTCCCCTCCCCACTGACCCAGAACTGAAGATACGGGAGAAAGAGAGGATGACAAAGAAAGAGGGGGAGCGAAAAGGAAAAAGAGGGAATGGCTGAAGGTGGAGGGAAGAGTGAAAGAGGGAGAGGGAGAAGGAGAGAGGGAGAGAATTGGTAGGAAAAAGGAAAGAGAATTAAAGGGTAAGAAAGGAGGGAAAGAGTGAGGGAAAGAAGTAAAGAGAAAGATAAGAGTGGAAAAATGAGAATGAGGCAAACAATCTGAGTGGAAGCCAGAGTGGAGGAGAGGAAACAAGAGATAGAGAGAGGAGGAGAAGGTGGCTACAAGCTCACAGACCCTACAGCTGGAGGCTCAAACCACAGGTTAATATTTCCATGCAAGCTGTTCACTTTCATTTCTCTCTGTCTCTCTCTCTCTCTCTCTCTCTCTCTCCCTTTCCCTTCCCTCCTTTGTCTGTCTGTGACGGTTTCTTTCTCTTTCTCTGTCTTTGTCTCTGTCTATCTCCCTTCCTTTCGCTCTGTGGCGCATGTCATTAAAACCGTGGGGTCCTGGGGCAAGTAGGTGGGTGAGTGAGGGGTTAACCAGAGCAGGGGCAGATGGTGGACAGGGGAGAGCAGAGGGGACAACAATAGATAGCCTGTGGAGTGGGGAGGGGTGGTGGTGTGGTGTGTGTGTGGTGTGTGTGTGTGTGTGTGTGTGTGTGTGTGTGTGTGTGTGTGTGTGTGTGTGTGTGTGTGTGTGTGTGTGTGTGTGTGTGTGTGTGTGTGTGTGTGCACGCGTGTATGTATAATGGGGGGTGCGGGGCAATCCTTTAAACTCAGCAGATGCTGGTTTAACAAGGCAAAAGAACATGGGGAGGAGATAAAAGGACAAGTGTCTCGATGTGTTTGTGCGCGTGGATATATAGGACTTTGGGACCCCCCCCCCCCCCCCAACCCCACACCCTGCCCCTGTGCTGAGCTGGACCCTTAATAAAAAAGACTTATGAAACAGGGCAAATAATTATATAAAAAAACTGCAGTAGGCCACAGTGAGGTTTTTATGGCCATAAGTGAGAGATGTCTGAGTTCAAAAGCTCTTGTCAGTACCTCTGCGGAAACCCGGGCTTAGCATGTTCATTAGGCTGGAGAGGCCAGCTCGAGACCCAGAGCCGACCCGCTTGACAAAAGGGCCCCAAGTGCCGTCATTATGCTGCACCCTCTGAGTGTCTTTCAAGCTCATCAAAAGACCAACTTCTGTTGTGTAGCTGCAGTGCTCACACCAAGACAACAAGAAATGCACAGCAGTGCACTGGTGACAGACATGAGTGGCAAACTATGCCCTGAGATCCATATCACTGAGATCCACATCCACATCCTGAGATCCACATCCACATCACAAGAATAAAAGCTAAAAAGGTGTTATACCGTCAGACATTAAGGATGGGAAACATGTCTGAAGCAAATTAGTGCAAGAAATCAAGCAGTAAAAACATCAGTGGAAGATCTTTGCAGAAATATTATATAAGGTCAACTTTAATTCCTTGTAATACTAATTGATTTTCTCTGTGTTATCAAATTAAATCGTGTGAAGTATTTTTGGCTTGGTTTCTGTTTCAAGACGAACTGAAATAAAATAAATGATTAGTGTACATTTTCATTTGAAAAAAAAAAATACTGGCATGAGAAGTTGAGGGCGTGTTATTTCAGGCGCAAGCGATCGATATGCTGAAGCGAAGGCAAAAAGAGCTAAATCAACATGTCACTGCTGGATCGCTGCAGATTACAGTAAAGTATGTCCTACGCAGTGACATTAACAGAGTTACACGAAGGAGAATAACTGAGCATTTAACTACTGCTCATTAAAGTAAAGCCAACACATGAATTTAGCATGACCAGCCATATAGTAACAAAACTATAATACCTGCGGTGCAGTGAAGGGTAAAAGCCTATAAACACTGTTTACGCACCTCTTTCAATTAAAATATTACTTTAATTACATTAACTTTCTTTTTTGTTATCACTAGTGTTAAAGATCTGCATAGTTTAGCCACCAATTTTATTGCTGTGCATATTGTTTACCTACAGTACCTCATTTTGCTACAACACCATACCACTGACCATTCTCATTGTCTTACTACTACTACTGCTGCTGTTACTACTACCCATACCACTGCTACTACAACTGTTATTTTTACTACCTGCACCGATTGACTTAATTCATTGAGAATGACTTGTTTTTAGCATTTCTCAAAGGGGTAAAATGTGTGATAGGTAGATAAGCATGTTTTTTTTTTTACCCCAACGAAACAGAGGAAATGTGAAGAGAAAGTGAAAATCTAAGCGGCCATAAATACTTTTTGCAGCGGCCATGTTTCTGGCAGAACGGTCTATTGCTGAAACAATAACCGTCGGTCTATTTTTTCTAGCTGTCACATTTACAGTGCTGATACAGTGGTCGATCAGTGGCCTTTTCATAGCTAATAGAAAAAAAAGAGGTTTAGGGTTTTTGCTGTAGATGATTGAGATGTGGTAACGTGACAGAAGCCTAGACGAACGAACGATTATTATTCTGGGAGCTAGAACAATAGCCACTTCCTATGCACTTGGCATCCTGTGTACCATATTAAAACGGAATTACTTTATCATTGTTTCTAGCATTTTCCAGTGTGTGACAAACAGCAAGCCATTGCAGAGAGACTTTGAGATGCCTGTGTGTGTGTGTGTTTGTGTGTAAGGCACCCCCTGTGTGTTAGCTGTGTGTTGACAGAGCAGGAAATTTGCATTTTATTGGAACGGGCATGCATAACTTAGGCAGGAAGGAGGCTTGATTGTGTTAATTGCAGGTACTCAATTAATCACACAATGGGGTTGCGAGTCAGTAACTGGAATCCATTTGCGGGATCTTTATGTATAGCATAGATATATCATAGGTTAAAGACAGCGCATTCTTAGGGTTACTCAATGTGTTTATGCGCATTTGTGTATGTTTGTGTGTGTAAGGGCATGTGTGTGACAGCATGTGTGTGTTAGTATGTGTGGATATATATTCAACATCATGAAATAGGCTGAAAGTTCCTAAAATAATTACCAAAACCCCCCCACACACTTCATCCTAAGTAGAGGTTGCGCTAACTGAATATTTTTCATCAACTTTTTTAACCATGACGGAAAAATATGAAAGCCGTCCATCATTTTGACAGAATATGAAAGGGCTTGTTTTTCAAACAAATCCACAGATTCTTTTTACTGTGTTCGCTGGTCTGCAACAACTTTTACGAAAGTGTGAAATAAAAACAAAGCTTCAAAAGCGTTTCTGATTGATTTAAGGCTTGGCTTTCCTCTAGTAGCTACTTTTATAAGAAAACAAATCTAGCTCACCACTGTCACTGTCAAAGGCAGTTGCTACTGTTCCTCTTGATAGCATTTAAGTATTAAATGCAATGAACCTTTTTGTCAAAAACATAAAGCGACATTGTAAAAATTGATTATGACAACCATTTTAAACACTCCATCCATGTCCAAAATGATAGACAATAGGGAAATGTAACACCACCTCTGACCCAAGCACATAACAATACATAAGCAACGAGCTTCTCTCGGGTTGTCTTCTTCGTGACCATTATGTGGGCTTCTCTACTTTGTGACTATTCCTGCAGATGACACGTCTTACCAACCCACCCACCACCACAGTGCCCTCAACCCCAAACTGTTACACACACAGACACACACATACACAAACGGACACGGACACACACACACACACACACACACACACACACACACACACATACTGACACACACACACATACTGACACACACACACACACACACACACACACACGTGCCCTGTGGGGTAAGTAAGGGTATGCTTGATGCAGAGGTCTCTGTAATTCCCTCAAACCCATACTCCCCTCCCACGCCTGACTCACAGGGGACCAGTGTAGGCCCACAGGCCCCTGCAGGAGATTTCTGTGTGTGTGTGTGTGTTTGTGTGCATGTGTATGTGTGTGTGTGTATATGTGTGTGATGATGTGTATGGACAAGCCGCATAAGTGTATGTATATGTATGCATGTGTGTTTCTGAGTGTGTGTTCATGTCCGTTTGTGTGAAAATATGTGTGTGAGTATAGCACAGATGTGTGTGTGTGTTTGTATTTGTGTGTGTGTGTGTGTGTATGTGTGTGTTTGTTCGTGTATGTGTGTGGGTGTCTGTGTGTCTGTGTGTGTGTGTGCATATGTGTGTGTGTGTGTGTATGTCTGTATTTCTACACATACAGTAGGTGTGCGTGTATGCGTGTGCATGTATGGTCGCGCATGCACACACTTTGTCTGTGTGTGTGTGTGTGTGTGTGTGTGTGCGTGGGGGGAGGTAAGTAAGGCAGCTGCGTACAGTACGCCTCCGTGTAGCTGAAGCGGTGCTGATAGGGGCCAATCCTGCAGGCCTCGCTGCCGTGCCGTAACTCCACCGTAATCTGACAGCGCCAGGGCCACGGCCACAGCTACACACACCGCCGACAGGCAGCGCTTGGAAGTTTCAGCGCGGCGGAACGAGAACGCTAGTTTGGGTTTAAATCTGCGGTCCGCAGAAACGTGCCACTTTTTTTGTAATGCAATGAGCAACTGGAGAGAAATGGATGATGCCTTGGTTACTGCTGTGCTCTGCATTCTACAATTGGAGAAAGTCCCTATTACGCGAAACAAACAAACAAACAAACAAAGAAACAATTCTATGATAAAAATTTGCAGTCAGTGAAGTAACGTCTTCAGAAGCAGTTTGGGTGTGATTTTTCAACTCATTAACAAACCACAGAAAACGTAGAGAACCTTATGACCTAATATACTGCAAATACTTTATATGAGAGCAAAATTCCCTTATGTACTGTATGTAAACTACCTTATATAAAACCTGAGGACCTTATTTCACAAGCAGGAACTGTCAACAGTGCCTGAACAACCCCCCTGCACCACCAAGATTCAACTAATGTTCTACCTGTGTTCACGCAAGAGCCAGCATCAGCAGGGCATTGCGTTGCTGTGACATTGCATTGTTAAAACACCACGCCACTCCATTATTGCATTCAATTACTCCGATACCATTGGACTGCAAGAAATGCTGTTTTGTTTGTGACCTTGCCAAACTGTAAAGCACTTTGAGCTGCATCTTGTATGTATGAACTGTGCTATACAAGTAAAGGTTATTATTATTATTATTATTATTATTATTATTATTTACAATATATACTTTATATAAATCTCATTCACTTCATAAACATAATGTACTTCATATAAAGCCCATTGACATAATATACTGTACATAGCATACCATAAATATGACCTTATATATAACATTCTATGTGTGCAGAATGTGCTTCATCTTGAATTTAATTGCCTTACGTATATTCTTACAAACATTGCTGGCAGTCTCTGTTAGTGTGTACTGGACAATTAAGACAGACAATTTGAATGCAGGAAAATTATAATCAAAATAATTGTTTGGCAACAATGCCGTGTAAAATGGAGGTCTCAGCAGGCTTTATTATGTTCTGTGAAAAGCCATTTATTGGTCTTTACCTCCTAACTGCTCACCTGAGTCAAAGCAGAAAAAAGATTGTTTGTGTATGTACAGCAGTATTTGGGTATTTCCATGACCTTCAGTGGGAGATGATTGCATGTTCTAGCTCCTATTTTGTAAAATAACAAGAAATATTGAACACAGAATTGGCAAAAATGTTCCTAATGGTACTTTCCTTTACCATTACAATTTACCCAGTGATGTTTTTCACAATTTTCCTGACAATTGCTCGTTGTTGTACCGATTTATAAGTCTGCTTAGGCATTGTAACTATTCAGAGTTCAGAATTCAGAGCCTCACAACAACATAAATATCAGAAATTACAAAAATGCTTTCAATATAACGTGTTGATGTACAACGTCTTTAAATTCCTGTTGTTCATGGGGGGTGGGGGTCGCTGGGGGGCTGGGGGAGAGGTGTAGAGAGGGACGAGATAGAGATAGAAAAAGACAGAGAGGGACAAAGAAAGGCAGAATGGAGGGGTCTGAACAGGAACAGAGGGCAGAATAGAGCGAGAGAAAAAAACAGAGGGAGAAAGCGATAGATCGAATGAGAACAGAAAAGCCATTTCCACTGATTAGTTTTTGGGTGGGATACACAGACACTCAAGGAATGAGGCAGCTGTACTGGCAGTCTCTGAAAACACAATGTATGCTCTCTCTCTCTTTCTGTCTCTCTCTCTCTCTCTCTCCCTCTCTCTCTGTCTCGTTTCCCTTTTCTTTCTCACCATCTCTTAGTTCAGTTCAGTTCTCTCTTGCTGTTTGACTCTCTCTTCCTATCCCTCTGTCTGTTTGACTGTCTCTTCCTCTCTCTCTGTCTCTCTCTCTCTGTCTCTCTGTATATCTTTCACTTTCTCTCCTGCTGTATCTTTCCTATTGTCTCTTTTCACTATCTCTTTCTCTTTCTCTCTTTCTTTCCCTCTTCTCTCTCCCTGTTTGTCTCTCTCTCTGTCTTCCTTCCTCTATCTGTCTCCCACTTGTAAATGAGGGAGGGTTCACAACTAGTCTAAGGGTGTCTCCCGAGGGCCCAAAAGCAAACAGGGTTCGCGTGGAGTTTATGAATGCAATAAAGTCTACCCTGACATCGCAGCGGACGGGTGGGCATTGCACTGAGCACATGCCTGAGCATAACAGACAACATGGCTTTCCAACAAAGGTGGCCCGGGAGGATGGAGCTTTTGTGTAGACAGGGAGTCAGGCCGGAGGAGGAGGAGGCCAAAAGAGCCCCAGTAAATGGCATCTACCCTTTCAGTCAGGGGCAGTTTCATGATCTGTGAGCTCATTTGTCCAGCCACAGCCACAGGCCTGACTCTTGTTATTCATTTGGAATGTCGCCGTGAGAATGCAGCAACTCCAAGCCCACGACAGCAATAAGTGTGCGGTCAGTTCATCTTTTCAGACAGGCGAGAGGAGAGAGCTCTGCTTCCATGCCTTCCTTTCCTCTCTCCCTCCATCTTTTCCCTCATCCCCTACTCCCCCCTCCCCCCCTCCCTTGGTGACTCATATGATCGTTGGAGAGTTCGTGCCCCCTTCCGTGTCCCACAGTCCATGTCTGTGCATAATCATGCCTTCACTGTTGGTCAATGCTAGCCAAACGAAAAGACCACGATCGTCAGTGAAGGCACGGCACAGCACGACACAGAAATTATTTCGTGCTATTCTAAGCTCTATGTCTCCACACCAAAAACGTGCAAACGCAGTCCAAGTTTTCAGAGTGAAAGAAGTAATCTAGTAATCAGTTTCACAATCAAAATACAAAGAGAGACAGAGACAGAGACAGAGACAGAGAAAAAAAGAAAGGAAAGACATAAAAGAAAGTCAGTGTGTGTGGAGTGAGATACAGGAATCAAAAGGAAAAGACCGATGGAAAGACAGATAAACAGGCAGACAGAAAAAAAAATTAAAAATGAAAGAAAGAATGAAAGAAAGAAAGAAAGAATGAAAAAAAGAAAGAAAGAAAGAAAGAAAGAGGAAGGAAGGAAGAGATGGAGAGAGTCTAGAGTCCAGAGTGCTTTAGAGGAGGCGAATCAGTGAGGGCATTAGAGAGATCATGTCACCTCTGGCCGTGCAGCCGACGGACAGGCGCGCAGGGAGGGCTAACCAATCATCCCTCGCCTTCAGTCAGACGCCTAACTGAGTATGAGCCCCCACAGGGGGACAGACAGAAGGGCAGCGAAAGACAGAGAGAGAGAGAGAGAGAGAGAAAGAAAGGCGGAGAGAGAGGGAGGAGGATAGAAAGAAATGGGAACAGACAGAAGAGAAAGACAGAAAAACATAGGAGAGTAAAGTAGGATGGAGAGAAAGAGAGAAGAGTAAAGGAGAGGAGGAGAGAGAAAGCACAGGAGAGATAAAGCTAGACAGAAGAGTGAGGGAGAGGTAGGAGGCAGAGAGCGAGAGAGAGAGAAAGAGACAGAGGGTAAAAGAAAGGACAGAAGTGAAGAGAAAGAGAGAGAGAGAGAGTGAGAAGGCCAGGAAGAGTGTGTGTGAGAGAGAGACACACACATGCACACAGAGAGGCAGTACAGAGGGGCTGAAAGAGAGAAAGAAGGAAAGAGCCACTTGCTGCTCACTATCTGCCTGCGCTGAGACTATAAACAAGCCCTCCTTTCACACGGCCCTCACAGGCCCCCTGTTCGCCTCGTGGAGCACTGCATGCTCTTGAAGAGGCTGGTAATAGTGCAGGTGTCATTTTAAATCAGTCTCAGCATCCCCCTTCACATTCCCTCTCGAGCCTCTGTGGGACTGAGCCAAATGGAAAAAGTATGGTGTGCAGAAAAGGGAAACTACGATGAAGAGAAAGAAGTGAGGGGAGGGGGGAAAAAAAGGACAAGAGAACTCATAAGAGAAGTTTGGGGTTGTGCTAGGGTGGTTAGGGAAATAACACACAGCCATGAGGTCCTGCATGCTATCTAATCTTTCATATATAAAAAAGCGCAGCACAGCGGCGGCGGCATATTCAGTCTCCTTTATATATCCGCCACCAATAGATTATTAAAACAAGCCCAGGCTCATGCAGTTGTCTGGTCCCCTAGTCCCCACCTGAGGCTTCCATTCATTCAGCCTGCTACTGTGGTCTGCCACAGTGGACCAGATTTCCCTGTTCGTGGATTACTAGAGTAAAAGCTTTTTTTAGTGATTTTTTAAAATTAAAGTTCTATTTTAGACCATTACTAAGCTTACGCCATCCTAATATGAGAAAGCAGCCCCTCGTGTGTAAGTTAGTTGTATTACTCATAGCTGTTATCGCCAAAATTATCCTCTATATTTAAAAAAATCAAGTAGATGACAGTAGGGAGTCATAGGAAATGGCAGTAGAAGAAGTTTGCTACGACTGCTGTGCAGCACGGCCAATAGTATATGTGTCACAGTCACAAAATAAGGCACAGTGACCCAAAATTCAAAATTGAGACTTTGGTACCGGTGAAAAGGCAAGATGATACAAGATGATATATTAAAATGATTTCTTGGTCATAGACACACCTTTAACAGATTTGTCAAGATATAGTCATTTCAAATATGACATCCCACAATCTTTTTAAAAATTCTAAATCTGAGAAAATAACATTTATTTTAGACCTTTTTGGTAATATTTCAATGGTGCAATTACACTTCAGATAGGCAATTTGTAAGTACATTTTTGGTAGGTGTTTTTGAACATCCTTTCTTTCATGAAAGAACAAAAAGTTTAGTATGACATTTTTAAGGTTTTCTACCAAAATTGGCCTGTACCTTCAAATTAGAACTTGCGACTTCAGACTCATTTTGCCAGATCAGGTCACATATAAAGTCAGTGGGCTAAGCATGTCCGAACTGGTTTTCACATGTCATCGTGAGTCCAACGACTACCTAGAGAAGATTGTTTCCAGGGCCCCCCTGTTCGCCACGTACGCCAGCCAGTCAGTCCATCAGTCAGTCAGTCAGTGAGTGTTCTTCTCATCATGGCACGACCCCCCTCGGAGTGATCACGGGCCATTATGAAAATGCAAACTTATCAAAGTCAAACCTTCATCGCTTAAATTAAATCATTTCAAGCTCCGCTGCCTCCCGCATGTCCTGGCCTCCCCTTCATTTTTCATTTCCGTCCCTTGCCCATCCTCATTTGGGGAAGGCGATCTGCCATTCACGTGAAATTGCTTTCCATTTGCATAACTGATGCCTCGTTTTCTTTTTTTTTCTCCATCTTTTTTTTTCCCCGAGAAGAACGTAGCTCTCCTTGTTGCCTGTTGTCAAGGCACGAGAAGTAGAGATGAGTGAGGCGGGTGTGTGTAGGTGTTTGTGGTGTGTGAGTGTGTGTGTGTATGTATGTGTGTGTGTGTGTGTGTGTGTGTATGTGTGAGTATGTGTGTGTGTGTGTATGCCTGTGTGTGTGTGTGTGTGTGTGTGTGTGTGTGTGTGTGTGTGTGTGCTTGTGTGTGTGTGTGTGTGTGTGTGTGTGCGTGCTTATGTGTGTGTGTGTGTGTGAGAGCGTGTGAGAAGTTCGGTGAGCAGGTTTGTCGGATGTAGCAGGAGGAGGAGGCACGTATAATTGGCACGTCATCACACGAAACCCCTTCCTGCTTCTCACCTCTGAGTTAAACCGGCTTGCACAGTGACAAGCTTCTGTTTTCAAACCAGATCTTGTACCACATGACATCTGTGCATAGTCTCTCAGTAGCTGACACTAGTAATTTTGAGTAGGTAGCCCGCTGACACCAGAATTTTGTCATTTATTTTCTATTATACATACACACATTGTAAGGCTTTGTTAAACAGCCCGGTGTCAAGACACATAGAGAGATGATAGGGGGAGGAGGGAGGGGGCAGGGTCCATAATTGGTAAGTCATCTAAATAAATCCTTTTTCTAACTTTTGAGTAAAGCTGACTCATAAGGAGACATTACCCGCTTTGGATATAAGCCCCCTGTTCTGCAGTTCAGAACTGTGTATTAGTTTCAAAGATTGGTTATGATGTAAGAATATGTATTTTATACCAAACACAATTTGGGAAATTGATAACACTTATTGCATTAGAATTATGGTGGATGCACATTTTCAAAAATATATAGATATACTATTTAGGACAGTTTATTATATTTGGCAACAAGGAATAAAGGCATGAGGAGACGTGCATGGGCAAAGTATGACATTGAGAGTAATGCATAGGGTAGAGTAGCACCTGACTCTAACTAACATGGTCATGCCATAGTCGTGTGACACAAACATGCCCATGTCACAATCACATAATTACTGGGACAAGTAGGATGATACTGTATAAGTGAATGGACATCAATTGTTGTCATGACAAATTACAGGATATGACTTTTGTCATCATGGCATGTTCCCAACACAGTGTCATAAAGTAGAATGTATTATTAGTGTTACTAAAATCTGTATCACGTGAATATGTGTATTAAAATAACATTGCATTCGGATCATTTCTGTATTGCACTGCACTTTTAATAATGCTTTTTTTTACAAAGGGATTTGTAATGTGAAACTATTGCCTAGATTGTTATGATTTGTGCAGAGAAAATAGCCAACGTGTATGTGAAAAGATGTTTGTTTATGAGACTGTAAATTGATACAGTAATACAGTAAACCAGCAGATGTTTTCATCTTGATAAGGGCTATTATTTATGAAGTCCTTGGGAAAGCATCACAATCACATCTGCCATCACAGTTTAACACGGAGCAAATATCTTCATTAATGACCATCTACAAACACAAACAAAAACACAGTAGAATTGCAGTTTTTGCAAGAAAAAAAGTGGGAACATTCTCAATTAATCAGAGGAAACTAATTAGAACACAATTGCTGTAAATCTTGACCCTCTTTTGGGTGTAGGGAGTAGAAAAGAGAAAGAGAGCGAGAGAGGCAGAGAGAGAAAGAGGGAGAAAGAGACAGAGAGAGAGGGAGAAAGAGAGAGAGTTTTATTTGTCTAATTTGCAACTCTAAACTTAAACACACACACATTCATACACCCCCCCCCCCCACACACACACACACACACACAGACAAATAAGCTAGGGCATGCCGTAAATTGTGATCGCCGTGAGGCATGAGCGTTATTGCGACTGACATCCCAGTAGCCGGCACTTTCAGCTGAGGACTGATTAGGGGAAGTGGAGCTGACAGTTCGGGAGTCTCCCTGGGCTGCAGGGGCTCCCCACTGGGGACTGCATTAGAGTAGGGTGCGCAGCGCTGGAGGTGTGGGGGACCATGGCCTGGACCACTGGATGACTCCACTCAATAAAATCTGGCCATGACCTGGCATGGATCTGGGCCAAATGTTTTCTAAGAGTTCTCCTTCTCAGAGTTTTATGCTCTCTGTTGTAGGGTCCAGTTGGACCACTAGACATTGAGTGAGTGACAAGCCCAGGCCGATGTAAAAACAGTTGCTATGGGAACGAGTTCTAGGTGAATAGTTCTGTTAGTTCCAGAATAGTTGTGATAGTTCCATTGACTGTCAATGGATAGCTCAGAATGGAAGCCTTTCATTGGTTCTTGTTGAAGCTGCAGTGTTGGTTGGCTGTTGCTGGAATAATTCGTCTCTTTCTCAAGGGAGAAGTTAAGGTATTTGTGTCATAATAGCAGAGGCTTTGCAGCTTTGCAACATTTTAATTAGTTCTTTTTTTATGACGCATTATCAGAGTCCTTTCATCCTCCCATTCAACTTCCCATGGCCCCTCTAGATTGAAATATCTCTCTTCATTCCCTTTATCCTCTTGAAATGTCTTATCAAAAGAAGCAAATTTTATATGGGCAACATGAAAGCATGACGTTGTTAATTAAGTAGTTATTTTAGGGTTTCAGTTAAAGAGATTTTGTTGTCTTCATTGGCAAAAACGAAGTGGCTCTATTCCAATCCAATCTGCAGCCATAACAAGAATTTTACTTGTTTCAAAAAAAAAAGAATGAAGGCTGGACCAATCGAATGGTGGACGTGGGGGTTGGTGATTAAAAGCACAGCTAATTTTAGTTAAAATTTTCTTTGGTGGTTGCAAAACCTCTTCATCAAACCTCTTTTACCAGAAATGCTCCCTCCTGTTTCCCCCAAATCTATTTTGATGTTGCAGTCTTAATGAGACAGACAATGCCATACTATGCTGACAGTGACAGTGTGATGGAGTGACCATCACTAGGGTTGTGGGTGTGCTTTGATTTCCATATTAGTACCATAAAGCACGTTTGGTACCCCGTCAGGTGAATTCTCTCCCTTTTTCGCTACAATGACCATAACACTAACTCTACACTGCCATATCAATGAAATATTATTGTACATAAGTACATAAAGTACGTTGCACAAGTAATTAAATATAACTGGCTTAAGATGTAACTAAACATTAACATGACAGTGTTACAGCAGCACACTTTAAAACTAAAGGTCACTTCTGGTGGTTGGTTGTTTAGACAGAGAGGTGAACAGCAGGTAATGAATTCTTGTGGTACTGTACAGTATGTACACCGTTACCCAGCTTGCACTCCTATGGATACGGATCGCTGGCTCCAGCTTGCCGTTTGGCACCCAACTTGCATAATTCATCAGAACGCCGCATTAGCGAAAGGCCTTGCGCCGCGCACATGGGGGGTGTAAATGTCACCCGTCGGATCACGGCAAGTGAGCGAGGCAACATCCCTCCCTCCCTCCTGACCTTGTAACGCTAACGGAGATCAGAGCGACGGAGCCCTGACGTGACGCCGAGGTATAAATAAATTAGGCCTGAGTGAGTGAGTGTGTTGAGTGCCGTTAGGGAGATGAGAAGCAGAGCCGGGAGATGTGGAGCAGCTCAACATGCCTCAGCCCCTGTATGTGACAGGTGGCCATGACAGAGCACATGCACCTCTACCCCAAGGTTCAACCCAGTCAGGGTTACAGCATCCGCAGGATAGCAGGGGTGGATGGCCCCCTAAATCACTATGGATGTGTGTGTGTGTGTGTGTGTGTGTGTGTGTGTGTGTGTGTGTACATGCAGTGTGTGTGTGTGTGCACATGAGTGTGTGTGTGTGTGTGTGTGTGTGTGTGCACATGAGTGTGTGTGTGTGTGTGTGTGTATGCACGTGAGTGTGTGTGTGGGGAGAAAGGTGAGTTCACAGTGTCAGCTGGCTGGTAATGTATTTTCACTTAACCTTCAATGTCTTTTCATGGGCAATTATTCTTCATAGAAACTGGTGTCTGCATTTCCCTACTCCTCGCCTAACTCACAAGGAGTTCACAGCCTTGCGTCTTTTGTTGAATAGGAACACTGCGACAGAGCAGAGAGTGTGTACTGAGTGTGTACTCTATCTTGGATGTATCAAAAGAGCCAGTGACTCACTCACTCACTCTGAATCGCTCCGAATGGACAGAACATGTCAGTTGTAAAAACTCACCCACATCAAGTAGAAGCTGAATGTCGAGTTGTCGTGTTGTTCCTCATCACTCATTCCTTTGTCTATTTCTTTTTGACTTGTAATGAAGTCACTGGACAATGAACTGCTGTGACAGAGGAACCTTGAATGCCTCATGGGTTTGTCATACTGCAATCAGGCTATTGTCCTGCCTGTCTGCTTCCAGACCAAACTCTCACTTGACCTCAGATTGCGACTTGGCCTTGATTTCAATGGCGTCATTCACATGCTGGGGAGCAAGCAAGTAGAGTGGAAATCAAAGAAGACGGTGTACATCCTTGTTATGTACAGTAGTGATGTCTGACATTCACATTGTGGACTTTTCGTCCATCTTTTTCATTTTATCTTTTTTTAGCAGAAACACGAGGCCATTGTGTTGTTGTCTTAGATTTTGTTTAATAGGATAGTGTCATCTGAGCAAGACCAAGTAAGGGCTGATGGCATGTTATTATAGTCCAAAAACACTCCTGTGGCCAGATCAATACCTCAGTGGTTTATTAGGCAATCCCATGATTGCTTTATTAAGCATTCCTGTGACTGGGTTATTGAGCAATCCTTTGTGATGTTCTCATTTTAATGAGTAAATACCCTCTTCTGTGGCACGCCATCTTGCCAATTATTATCCAGTGTGTTAAAGGGGTTTGGATGCAAGTACTGTATGTGCTTTCACTCCTACGTGTCTTACGTGCGTTTGCAGGAAGTAGAAGCTCAAAGGATGTCAGGACAGTGTGAGGAAAAGTTTCATTCTGGCGTGCATTGAACATAAATAAAGAGAAAATAAACTTATTTAGTTTCTGTATTTCTTGTCAAGTTTATTTTTTTTTACAATTGATTGTCTGCAATAACTGTGGTGCAATACTTGCGCAAATCATGTAATATAACAGTATCATTATTTGACATTTAGTGACCATCAAGGTCCTCCACATAATTAATAGAAGTCCAGAAATGTCAGGGATTTTTGGCAACTGACCCCCTCATGGCACGTAGGTAGTCTCTTTGTCGAAGTGGCTTGTTTATTAACATAACATCCCTCAGTTTGGCATTTGAAGTAATTTCATTTTAATTAACGTTGATTCATCGCTACTACTGGTCCATAACGTTGGACGTGAGCCCAGCGTTAATTAAAATCGATAGGATCATCAAGTCTGATGTGTGTTGGTATTAGTTCCACATGGAACCTCATCGCAATCACAGGATGGGACACTTAACATTTGCATACAGTAACTTGTCTTTCATAATGAACATCCCTGCAGGAGATGTTGTCATTGTTACAGTCACAGGGCAATCTTTTAAAATATATTCTTTGTTTTTTTTTTGTTTTTGTTTGTTTTGTTCTTTAATCAGATTGGTCACTCATAAGCTTGGACCTGGATAAATACTACTGACACTCTAGCGGGTTACAGTTATGGTATTTAACAGATGCTTTCCTCCAAAATGTATGCCACTAAAAACACCATATTATTATTGTCAGACCTCCCTCATCAGCACCCACACACGATCAGCGTCACCTGTCTTCTAATCACCAGCCCTAGAATTCTCATCTCACTCCACAAGCTGCACCTGCCCCTCGTTCACTTCCTGGACTTTTTAACTCCTTATATTCCCCATTCTCCCTCACTCTAGCACGAAGCTTTCCATGGGATACATGCACTACTACACTTAATGTTTGCTTGCTAAATCCCTATTCATTACCAGTCTATGTATGTGCGAGGCAGGTAATTATTTGTTTTGGCTCTGCCAAAAAAGTATTTTTGTTTGCAGTTGTGTTCAGTGCTCTCTTGTTTATTTGGGCTGGAAGCCCAAACAATTACAAAAACATGTGACAATTACAAAAAGAAGACTTAGGTGAATTATAATTATAGGAGTAAGCATAAACATAACTACAAAGAATTACATGGGCTTTTAAGGACAAGAATATTCTAAATTGTCAGAGCAAAGAATGGTTGAATCCAATCTATTGCAGCACTAAAAGAAATAAGTCTCAACTGAAAACAACTCAAACTGACAGTAAGGCAACAGTTGCATCATTCTCCCACCCCCATTAAACGGACAGCATTTAGTAATGGGATGCTTGTAATGGTTTGTTTGGCAATGGTTGTTTAGCCACTTCAGTTATGGAATGTTCTGTTAGTCCTTCACTGTAGTTCTTGATAAAGTAAAAAGGTCATGCGAATAGCTAATTTACATGACGAAGCAATGTCTCATATCACCCTGTGCCATACTGGAGTGGTCTGGAGATGATGGAATAATCTGGTTGACCTTGGGGTCCAACCCTACCTCGAGAGCAAACTCGCCATTGGGCCTGGGCAAATTGAAAACGACTCCCTGACATAAAAAGGTAATGGACTGGCAGTGATGGGGTGCTAAATAACACAGAAGGTTAGTGGAGAGATGAGTCCATTTATTAGCACGTCTTGGAAAATATCCTCCCTTCTCGTCTTCAGTGCAGAGCCAGCCGCCGAGAGTGATCTTCCACCGATCCCCATCCTCAAAGACAAAAGGGTAATTACGGGCATCCACAAATGACTTTACTGTAAGTCTTCCCTGACTTCTCCTGAAGGATGAGGGAATATCCCGTTTCCTTAATTAACACAATAAATTTCACACGCTGCCTCATGTAAATCTCAAGTAGGAAAACTTTGACAACGGCGGGGTTTGGTTTTGATTATCACCTCTATCGCAGCTGAGAAGCATGGGCGAAGAAGCGAGGCGAGGAGAGAATCGCACACCAAATTTCTAATTTGCAAATTTACTGTTCCACTTCCCAACACTGCCCAGCTCCCTTGGAAGACTAATCGTTCTCTCGGCACATTACCTGCCTGTGTGCTTTATTCACAATGTTATCAGACATCGGCCATCATCACCGGTGAATACTGTTCTCGCTCCTATACATGTGTAAATAGAAAAGCCATGGCTCTCGCTGACCTGTGAGGGGCTGAAAAGAGACAGGGAGAGGAGAGGAGAGGAGAGGGCGAGAGACAAGAGGAGAGGAAAGAATAGAAGAGAAGAGGATAGAAGAGGATAGAAGAGGAGACGAGGAGAGGAGAGAAGACAAGGGGAGAGGTGGAGAAAAGAGGAGAGGAGAGGAGAGGAGAGAATAGAAGAGAAGAGGAGAGGTGGAGACAAGAGGAGAGGAGAGGACAAGAGACAAGAGGAGAGGAGAGGAGGGGAGACAAGGGAAGAGAAGAGGATAGAAGAGGAAAGGAGAGGAGAGGAGAGCAAAGAAGAGGAGAGAAGACAAGAGAAGAGGAGAGAAGAGGATAGCAAAGAAGAGAAGAGGAGAGGAGACAAGTGAAGAGGAGAGGAGAGGAAAGGAAAGAGAAGAGAAGAGAAGGGAAGGGAAGGAAAGAGAAGGAAAGGCAGCGCTGGGCTGGCTTGCCGCTGCCTCGTCAGCTGTGTGGCAGACAGACGCCCACACCGGCTCCCAGAGCCATCCCTTTCCACTCATGTGGAACTGTAGGAGAAGAGCGGTCATTACAAGGGTCTCTGTCACCATCATCCACCTCGACAAACAGGCCAGCTGCTCGAGCGTCTCACTGCTTGCTCTCAGTGCAACGTGTGTGTTTGTGTGTGTGTGTGTGTGTGTGTGTGTGTGTGTGTGTGGCTGTGTGTGTGTGTGTGTGCGTGTGCGTGTGTGGATGGGTGGGTGGGTGGATGTGTGGGGGTCTGTGTGTGTGTGTGTGTGTGTGTGGGCACGTATACGTGTGTGTGTGTGTGTGTGTGTGTGTGTGTGTGTGTGTGTGTGTGTGTATGTGTGTGTGTGTGTGTGTGTGTGTGTGTGTGTGTGTATGTGTGTGTGTGTGTGTGTGTGTGTGTGTGTGTGTGCGTGTACGTGTGTGTCTGTGTGTGTGTGTGTCTCTGACCATTATCCACCCTGAGAAAAAGGTCCCTCTTCACTCACAGTGAGCTACTCAAGCATCTCAGTGACTGCCCTCACAGTGTAGGCACAGAATATGACGTGTGTGTGTGTGTGTGTGTGTGTGTGTGTTTGTGTGTGTGTGTGAGAGAGAGAGAGAGAGAGAGAGAGAGAGAGAGGAAAACAGAGTGTATGTGTGTGAACAAAGGTGAGTGTATGTGTGTGTCTCTTCCCATGTTTGTTTGTCCATGTGAATGTGTGTGTGTGTGTCTGTGTGTATGTGCGTGGGTGTATATGTGTATGTGTGTCTGTGCTTGTTTATACCTATGTGTGCATATGTGTGTGCATAGTGTGGGGGCCAGGTAACAGCTGAAAGGAGTGTGTGGGGACGGCACTCTCTCTCTCGGCCCTCCATCTGCCTCAGCCTCTCCACACAGGTGGTGCGGCACTATGACACCTCCACCTCCCTCCTCCCTCCCTCCCTCCATCTCCCTCCTCTCTCCTCCCTCCTCCCTCTCTCTCTCCCGGGCCCCCAGATTATCCGCGTGCAAAGGCCCTCGTGAGTGCAGGATTGGCAGGGACCCCCAGAGGGGGCTCACCTGTTCCAGCCGGCTGCTATGCGGCTCGGAGAGCACAGACAGAAGCACTGGCAGGAAGATAGTGGCTGGCAGGCAGGCAGGCAGGCAGGTGGGCAGGTGGGTTGGTTAGGTAGGTAGGGGAATGTTGGCAGGACATCATGGCTCTCGCAAATTCAAAATAGAAAATTCCGACACAAAAGGTGGAGAAAACTGTAAAGTGCCTGCGCACACACAAAAATATGTGCTGTGAATTTTTCCAATGACAAACATAAAGCGGCGTTTATTTATTTTGTGTATCTGCTGAAGCACAGCTATCAAAACGTTGTAAATCCTAACTGTAAACATAGGCTAATTTATGAAAATGTTTAAGAGAATGCGCTAATGTACTGTACATATCACACTTTAGGTTAGAATTAGTTGCTAACAAAATTGCTACACTGACAGGATTTTACATATACAGTAAACATATGCATTGGTACGTAACTCAGACCTTTATCCTTCTTACCATTGTTAATGTTCCTTCTTCGTTACAATCTTACAGAACATAAACAACAGAAAAAAGTGATGTATTCCCTTTCACAAATGTCACCACAGGTGATTGTGTTCAGCATGTTCACTTAATGTAACACTTTTTATTCAATTTTTTTTTCTAAAGACTGAAAATGAAAAGTAGTATTTCTCATTGGTCATTTTCTTTTTTTATTTCAACATGCATCCATATTTCATTTGACTCCTGCTATTTCTATGAGTGGAGCAAAAATGAAATGTTCGGCGCGGTCAAAATGTGGAATTGAATTATTCAGGCATTCTGTTTTACAGAACTGTTTTTAGCCTATCAGCAGCAGAGGGAAAGAGAGAGAACAAGATGGAAAGAAAGGCAAAGAGGAAAAAAGGACAGTTAAAGAAAGAAGACATGGAAGTGAGACTAAGTAAGATAGACAGCAAGAAAGAGAGCTGACAAAAAAGAAGGACAGGACTGGAGGACAGAGAGTAAGAGACAAAGAGAAAGAGAGATAGAGAGACAAAGGGGGAGAGAGAGGAAGAGAGAGAGAGAAAGAGACCGACACAGACACAGAAACAGATAGGTAGACAGATAGATAGAGAGAGAGAGAGAGAGACAGACAGACAGACAGACAGACAGACAGACAGAAAAACAAACAAAAAGAGAAAGATAGATAGACAGAGAGAGACAGAGAGAGAGAGAGAGAGAGAGAGAGAGAGAGAGAGAGAGAGAGAGAGAAAGAAAGAACAGGATCTAAAGAATTGGCAAACCATGGTCAGGTAACGACAGCTTCTCCTCTGTCTCCAAGCTGCTCTTTGTGCTAATTACGACATCTGCCCTTGTGTCTGAGTCCCAGCCTCACTATGTCCCCATGTCCCCCCTCAGGGGGGGCTCTGACTCACTACTGCACACTGCGAGCAGCCTTATCTGGCCCAGATCTGGGTAAACGCCTTCCCCAGTGCGACAGAATTATGCCACATCAGGTCACGCCTGATAGTTCCACAGCTATCTGCTGCTGCTGGGCGTTGGGGTTGTGTTGCGAAGCATATCCGTGTTTACGGCACCATAAGGAGAACATGTAGCATGCACATTCTATCTATCTGTCTGTCTGTCTGTCTGCCATATTTAAAAATCTACACACATCTATACTACATTTGTGCATGTTGTTATTACAAGGTAGCATTACTTCTTACCATTGTAAGATATTATGCACAAAAGTGCTAAAATATCACATAATACAGTAAACAGATACATTTACTACCCGGTCATCTCCCTGCAAGAATTGTTTCACAGGCACAAATAACTAGCTTTTTTATTGAAGATAACACTTCACCAGGTTATTGCAACCAAATGTGTTCAAAAGGTTCAGGTTTTGAGATCATGCCACTACAGAGCCACAGATATGTATTACACCGTGATGCGGTGTCACAGTGTGAGTGAGGAAACCTGTGTTTTGCGGCCTTTCCACCTCTTTCCCAGCTGACACGTAATAATTTAGCAGCTCTTAAAGGCCCTCTTCTTGTGTTAGCTTCTTCTCCATTTTTTTTTTTACTTTGCGTCCCTGTTTTCTCCGTCATCAATCACTGTCTGAACATGTGCTGCTGCACAGTATGGTGCTGTTTCACTACACTTCCCAGCATGCCGTCTGGTTTCTTTAGTTTCACAACAAAGCAGATGTGAGAGGCAACTGTCAGAACCAGCAGAAGTTGCAGAAAGAGAGAAAAAGAAAGAACCCCCCAGCTCGTTTACTGATTTATTTACAAAAAAATTAACAACTTAAGCTCAAGTGGTATTAGAGTGGTGTTAAAAAAGAGAAATCAACAGCATAATCCTGTTATTAATGTAATTTCTCAGCCAGTTATTGACTAAGTTATGTGTCGCAGTGTAACAACGCCAATGGCAAAATGACAGAACAAAAACAGACCGTTTTAGCTCTGGTGCATTTAAAAATGTTTTGAAATGTGAAAACATTACATGCTGAACGTTTCGCACTTCTTCCATCTTGCCAAGACTGAGCTGGTTTTGGCCGGGACGGAGTGAAGTGGAGACGCTTATCATAAGTCCCACCATCTGTCCGCTTTTTACATCTCCAGGCTGCCTCTCTACATCTCTCATCTTTTGCTCCCCACACCCCCCGCCTCCTCAATCAAAAACCCCGACCCATCATACATCTGACTGCCAGTGACTCCTGATTGCCCCCATCCGCCTGCTTGCTTGTTCTGAATGGGCGCTGTAGCTGTAGTGTTGGCGTTTTTTTTTTCAAAGGGAGGGGGCTAAATCTGTTTCCGTAGCGACTGGTGGGGTGATGCACTAATAGGCACATGTTCCCCAGTTTCTAAAGAGACGCCACGCTCCAATCAAAAGGATTGGACTGCACAACTCCCCTTGGAGCATCCGAGTCATCTGTTCTCTCGCCGTCATCTCTCCCAGACCACCGCAGTGCCACTGCAGTCAGGGCCTGGCTGCACACTGTAATTTGAGCTTGTTTTTCTCCCCTTTCTATTTCCACGAACACAGAGAGAGCATCTTTAGTCCTTTTCCACTTTAGTTGGAGCTAACAGGAAGAGCCGTCAGATTTTGATAATTAGACATGATGACAGTGATGCACTTCCCCTCACAGCGAAAGGGTAATCAGCTGTTAATGATTTACAAAAAATCTGTCTGATCTGTCTGATCTGCCTGGAAAAGGACTGAAATGTTTGATAATGTTCAATATTGATTTATGAACATTATTTTCATCCTAAATAATGTGTCAGTGGTTTGGTGTATAAAAATAACAGTGTCAAAGTTTCCAAAAGCCCAAAGTGTCACACAGGAGTAAATAAAACAAAAAAATCTAATAAAAAATGGATTCCGATTTATTTTTTCAATTAATTATTCATTAAAATAATCAATTAATTGTTGCAACTTCAGTCCTGATTAAGCCTACTATTATATTTGTAATTTCCCTGTAGTCTCCAACATTCTTTCTATATTGTCCACATAACTGAACAGCTATCAGGGAACAGGTGCAAGTGGATTACCCCCTTTTAAGCAGTGCGTGTCTCTGTCAGTGGAGGCTTTCCTATTCAAACACAATGCCTCCCCGTAGAGAGCACTGGCTGGCTTTGCGTAGATTGTCTCCATGCCCTGGAGCTCAGGCTGATATGTATAATGTATAGGGAAGAGGGAAGGTCGCTGTCTGCCGTAGTCTGTAAAATAGTCTGTAAAATTCAAACACCTTTTCTTTAGGTGTGCACCACCACATGCTTCTGATCCCACATCTTCGTGCTTCCCCATTGGCCTTTATTTAAAATGTTTGAGGCCTCAAAGATGTTACTCATGATGCTGACATATAGAAGCATGTTTTGAGCATCGCAAATTTCCAAAGGGCCTCACATCCCCTTTAAATGGCACAGATAATAATTTAAAAAACACAAATGCACAGCATGTGCACAAATGCGCATTTTCTGAATGCCGTTCGCCTGGAGTCACACAGAGATATCCGCATTGGTAAAGAGATCAACAAGGAAAATATTCACTTGTAGCCTGGAGCAAAAGTGGAAGGCAAAGAGTTAATTTGTTATGTATGTATGGACATTGTGATTGTGGTGAGAGAGGAGAGAGTCGGTGTGGTGGTGATTGATGTCCAGCACGAGGAGAAGGAGACTTTGTAGTAATTACTCTTTGTGTGCGTTGCGATAAGGGAATTAATCAAGCCATTACTCTGTTTTGTCATCACAAGGCAATAATTGAATAAACCAACCAGGCTCCTCATCCCATTTCCAGCCACCCTGCCTCGCCGTAGGCTACCTGTAATCTTCACACTGAAGGTCTTTGAAAAGTTCCCAGGTGGGGCTAATACTGCCTGGAGCACTGGAAAACAGGTTGGTTTTTTAAACAAAACAGAAATACCACTTGGAAACTGGCCATGGGGCTGATCAACTTATCAGTAAAATACTGATTTACCTGGGAAATGTACCTCGGCACCTATGTCCTTGACCTATCAGACTGGTCTATTGACCTGTCAGAATAAAATGTGGTGAAACAGTGTTCAGCTGCTATGCAGTTCAGCTTTGGAAGCAACTTCCAGAAGACATCAAAAATGCTCTTACTGCTCTTAATGCACCATTGAGAAGTTAGGACGCATGTGCGACCAAATTGGTGGCACTCTAGAGCCCTGTAATTAATTTATTGTCAACATGAAGTATATGCATGTACGGTACAGTCAACAAATAGGTTTTGTATAAGAAAAAATAGATATCGTAAATCAAAATCTATCTCATAGAGACCGGATGCGGAACTCTACAAACAGGCTGCTGAAAAATGAAGAAACAGTCCAGCTGTCAGATGTTGCACAGTGGCGGCAGAATGATGTGGAGCAGGGGACCCAATGGAGGAGCCGGGGCTGGGAGACTAAATCTGTGTGAATAGGCAGTAAATCCTCGGTGTCCACTTGTATCATCTCCACAGCCCCTCACCCAGGGGGGAGAAGGATTGAAAGAGGGGGGCCCAGGCCCCCGGCCCCCCGACTCAGGCTCCCAGCACTGGGGCTCTCTGATAGATTTACATCCCCCATTCTGAAATTCAATTCGGTGCAGCCGTCACCCCAAATCAATTACCTTGCCACAGTCAGTTGGGGATTTGGTGAACAACATTGTCTTTGGCAGAGGATGAGTTTGTTCTTTCGGGCTGAGCTGTGTTGTTTATTTATTTGTGTGTACGTGTGTGTGTGTGTGTGTGTGTGTGTCCGTGTCCGTGTCCACGTGTGTGTGTATTTTGCCTGTGTACTGACTGTATGTCTAAGTCAATGAAGTAGCACTTCAACAGGCACTTAATTTGGCAAATGCTCTGCAGCTGTTGCCGATGTTTTCCTCTGCATGAGAAAGAGGCTTGGTCTTGCACTCTCATGGAAGAAATATGGACAAATCAGCCATTGTCCTTTTTCTCCATTAACATGGAAACTGCAGCCACAAAGAGTAATTATTCTGATGAGACAAATATGAGTTAACTGTAATCTATTATTATTACACGGCTTCACAGAATACTGATGAGAGTTTCTATTAAACTGAATGGGCCCATCCCAGTGTTCAGAGCTCCGATATCGTTTTTTGATAATGGCTGCTGAGAATGAGTAATGTCCACTGCTACGGATGCCAGGTTTGCTGCTTCTGATTCACATCTTTCATGTCATTATATGAGCAGTCTCTTGACTTATTGTAATGGAAATTTATTTCAAATTGATGTCATCAAGTGCTGTGTTGCTATGCAACACCTGAACGTTTAAAAGCTGTATTAGCATTAAGAACTTTTTTTTCACTCAGCAGGAGACACAAACATCAAAAAGTTTTGTTCTAAAGTTTTGTTTCTAAAGTTATTTTAGAAAAGTGGCTTTTATCAATTTGGTGAATAACTTTAGACTATAATTGTAGAGCTATTGGCTCATTTTTTCCCCTTTCAGCCATACAAAAGTAAAGGACCACATTAAGGCAAAAAATAAGAAAATAGTCAGGACTGAAATAGTCAGGAAGTAAAAACACACTTGACAAAATAATGTAAGGTGGCTTTCAGCAACATGTCTTTCAAACAGTATTTCAACTTTAGTCTCAGCATTTTAAAATATATTCTTAACATGTAAACGTTTTTTTGGGCTTGGAAAAGGCTCCATGTTAAAAGTACATAATGGTTCTGTGGCGCGTGTGTGTGTGTGTGTGTGTGTGTGTGTGTGTGTGTATGTGTGTGTGTGAAAGAGAGAAAGAGAGAGAGAGAGAAAGAAAGAGAGAGAGAGTATATCCTACCCATGTGAACTATGTATTAATAAAACCCCAGCCTTTCTTTCGACCGTCTTTAGTTGTTCTACATCTAAAGATATGATGTGCTTAGTAATGTTCGCCAAAGGCTGTCATCACATCTAACGTCAGCTCATCACTGCAATTATAAATCCCTTATCCAACTGTAACTGAGACACTGTATTAGTCTAAGTCTCGTTTTCCATCTCCGCTTGTTCGGCAGAACATGTACAGTACATACATAAGGCTGTTTAGAAGCTCTGCTCTCTGACAGTAACTATAAAACTGCCGCCTGAAGTTGTTGCAGTGTTCTTGTTCTCTATGTGGTTTACCTTCACCCCCCACCCCCCCCTCTCTCTCTCACCTGGTCCCCTCTTGTTCCATTTCTCCACTCTCCAAAGGGCTTATTCACCACATCTGCTCATGTGTTGTTATCTTACAAGCGTAAGCGTAAACGTTTGGGTTGCGTTTTTCTATATTATGCATGTGCATGTGATGGAGGATCATCTGTAATTACCCAGTCCCTAGACACGCCAAACCCTTAATCCAGCTCAGATTTCAGACCGTACTGCTCCACGGCGAGTGATTTAGTCTTGTTAAAGATGAACACACGACTACACCTGCAGTGCATAAAAAACACACAGAGGAGTCCCATTTAGAGCAACGTCAGAGCTATGCAGTCAGAAGACATCTCACCTTCACCTTCGGAAACGTGGCCTTGTAAACACGCTATGGGCCTACCTATGCGATTATAAGACCAATTTATCTTCTGATGCACCTGCTGTATCAATCTGTATTGGCTTTAGTGCTGCATAGGAAAGTTGGAGAATTTACTTATTTATTTCTTTATTTCTTGCAGTGCTGGACAAAGAGAATTGGTATTGGGGTGGGGGGGGTGGGGGGGTAGATCCTCAATCTATTCTTAATTACGGCACTTTATCACCGCCCTTATCCTCCCTATTATCTCTACCTCCGTCCCTTTTATGATAATGATTATCAATTGTACAGTGTGGCTGTGGCAGGGGTAATGAAAGTATATTAGCCTCTCTCTCTCTCGGCCTCTCTCTTTCTTTCTCTCTCTCACATGGTTTCTCTCTCTCTCTCTTGCTCTCTCTCTGTCTCTGTCTCTCTCTCTCTATGTCTCTCTCTCCCTCTCTTTGTCTCTCACTTGCTCTCTCTCTCTCTCTCTCTCTCTCTCTCTCTCTCCCCCTCTCTCTCCACTGTGGAAGTGCACTGGTGGACTGTTTAAATCAGGCTCATCTGTAAGGAGAATGGCCCAGACTGCCCTTTCCTAAACTCTCTCTGTGTGTCCCAGACCCTCTTTCTGGTCACAGATGGGTGGCACTGACCTCTTGTCACCAAATCATGCCATCATTCTAGAAGGACATTAGGCAGACACAGAACACTAAAATAACTTAGTATTGTGATCTTGTTTAATAACTGATGAATGTGAGGTTGATTCATGCACTTAATACATGTGGAGTGCATATGCTGCAAAACTGAATGAAAAACGCTTAAGGCGTATTTAATTCACTGAACAGTTCCAGGTGTGTGTGTGTTCTACAGCAGCTGTCCATAATCCAATCTTCTGCTCATCACTTTAAACCACATCACTGTGGATCATGCGAGAGTGGAGCCAGGGATTTTAAACGTAGTGGCTGCCAAGTGCCCCCAAAAGTTAATCGATAACACGCTTGATTAGCTGAGCACACCTGATTCAGTAAATCAGAGATCAATACTTGAACCAGACTGGCCTACGGGCTGATCTACCTAAAGCTGTGACATACAGACGTTCAGTTTGCAGGGGCATAAAGAGCAGGTCCATGCAGCTGATGGCTCCTTCAATTCACAGTAAAAAAATAAAACATTGTTATATCTTTATTTGGAGGAAAATAAAGGTACAGTAAACCAAAATTGAAGATGTCCTTAACACATAAGGATATATTGATCATTAACACATCAAGTTATTGTTTGTACAACAAAAAATATTCGCTTGTATAAGCAGGTCTGTGTATACTGCCTCATTTTCATTTAAGAATATTTTTTTACAACTTTTATTTATTTATTTATTTTTGCTAACCTTTACTTGTAGCATTATGACATGCTAAATTTCCATGTATGACTCCAAAGCAGCACCATACACATGATATACTGGGCGTCACTGCAAGTCACCATACAGTGCTGAGTCCTAATCTGACAGTTATTTCCAAACAATGTAATGGTGTATTAATGCCTCCTGTTGCTGCCCTGTCCTCTCTGATACTGCATTATCACTGACTGAAAGAGTTACAGGCTTGTAAATATAGCACAGACTTGTCCACTTGCCTGTGTTATGCTGTGGGAGCCTAACATGGACTAAAATTCATTTTCATTCACACCACGCATTCCCAGTGTTGTCATACACACAGAGGCTTACTTGGCTGGGAGCAAACCCAACTGTTCAGAGATGTTTAGAACCAGACATTTTGCTATTTGAAATTAGAAAACGGTAATCGATAGCTCCACTGGGTAGACAAAAACAAATTAATGGGGGTTGTTTTAGAATCTGAACATATGGAACAGTGGTGATTACACAACACGATGCACAGTGATGACACAAAATAGCTAAATTATATTAAATTTGAAAAGACTGAAAGGTCATCTTGCCCTGGCAGTGCCATACTCACTAATCATGCATGCACACGCGTGCGCACACATGCACACACACACACATACACATGCTATTTAACCAATTATATCAGCCGTGCCCTGAACGACCAAGCTGAAAACAATCCTCTTCAGAAAGACCCCGCTCTTGTTCCCGCTCCTCTTGAGAAGCAGTGGTCATTAACACAATGTCAACTGCCTTTCACCCCCTCCACCCATATTTATGACGTGACTTAATTAACCAAGATAGATGGACACATGCACCAATTTTAGTAGCCTCTCTAAGCTTCTCTAAGTGAAAATGTGTTGGTGGTTGTCCTAGTTCAGCCTCTACAACGTGTAGAGAAAAGCTTTTTTTATATAATCACCAATCTTGTCAGTTACCCCAAAAAACACGACTTTGTAAATGCATACATGAATATGTGTGCAAATGTGTGTCATTGGCTGTGTAAGATGACACGTAAAAAATATAAACTTTGCTGTCTACTATCTATACACTGTTGTATGGCTTTTCTAAACTAAACTATTGTTCCCAAGTCATGCCAAGATAAAACAAGGACAACAGAATTTGCTTTATAATGAAGCCTGTCAAATTAAGACTCACTAACAAGTGTATGCACAGCTCAGTATATCTTTCTATGGCAGACAATGTAGCAGTTATTTCTAAACTCTGGGGTTACTTGTGGAGCTATAATGTTTGCCACATTGTGTGCATTGCACAGCCAGCCCCTCTGATAGGTCAGGAAGGATGCCACTCACTGCATAACACTTCCTGTTGACTGCTCTAGCCAGCTCACTGGTGCACAGGTACACAGTACCAACTACCACAGCAAGATACAGAGAACTTACACTAAACATTTAAGTCTTTTATACATTTGTTGTTTGAGAAATGTGTGAGTGGCCCGATTTTACAAGCAAATCAAAAAGTAGTGAAAATTCCTTGTTTTTCTATCTCCTTTTCTTTCCTGGGTGGCTATATCACTACACTAACTAACAACTCAGAAGGCTGACTATATTTCTACTTGAATCGCAAGTTAGGCAAAGCTTCTGAAGCCTGACTTTGCCAGACTGAGATGATTGTCAGTGGATTGGAGGATCTTTCAGAAGATGGTTAAAAGCAAGAGGGATCTGATCACAAATGTGTGTGCTGTCCACTGGCCATCTGTGGTGTGCCTTAACAGAAGACGTGACAAAAATTGAGTAGATCAAAAAGCTTGCACGGTGCTTTTTTTGTGTGTTTTGAATTGTTTTCCTTCTTGCTGTAGATTTTAGCTTGATGTCCCAACATCCTGAGGCTATTTCTGTAACACAGTGTACCACAGTCTTTCACTTTTCTCTCCTTCAGTATCTGTCAGCAAAGCCCTTCTGCACAGACACTTGCTCAAATTATCTAGAAATCTTTTTGTTACCTATTATACAAACTGCATGAACTCTTAGTGGTAGAGAAGGAAATTATACAGAGTACCGGGAACAATTATGCGAGGGGATAAAGATTTTATATCCATTCCAGGGCAGATTTGATTTTTTTTTCTTGGGCCAGTGTTCGTCCTGCATCCTCGACCTTGTGCAGCCATCTTCTGAAAACACCAAGGTCACCACATGCCATTACTAGTTACATAGCACATAGCGAGTATATCATTTTTAAAAATATAATTATAAATCACAAAGCCCAGCAAATCTGCAGATGTCATCTTTGTTTTGCTGACACTTGTTTCTGTTGAGAGGGGGGGGGGGGGGGGCTACATTTTAGTCACAGGCTGCTTTGTAGACTGACATAGTCCTAAAAAAAACAACCATGTGCCATCTGATCTGTGCTAACAAATAACTGTGGATCGGTGGAAAACTCTCTAAAAATGTTTGTTCTGTCATTTGATTTAATAATATGGTTTGCTATTAAAATGCAGAGCTGATTGTGAGGAGAGGGGAAGGAGACGAAGGAGACAAAGACATTTTATACTCTCACTGTCTCTCTCACACTGAAGATAATCTGATTTTCTCACAAGCACTCAATCACACACATCCCCAAGCAGACACGTAGAAACACCTACTACCCCCCACCCAACCAACCCCACACACACACGCACACACACACACACATCTCTTTTTCCCTTGACCTCTTTTCTTCTATATTCTTCCTAGGCATTCACACAAAAGTATAACCCCCCCACACTCAACACACACACATGAAGACATGCACACACACACACCTATGCCCTCACCTTCTGTCTGTCTTTTCTTTTTATTCCTCGGGCATTCACACTGTGTCTGGTGATGTAAGCCTAAATCTCTGACACACCAGTCCCCTTCCTGTGTGTGTGTGTGTGTGTGTGTGTGTGTGTGTGTGTGTGTGTGTGTATGTGTGTGTGTGCGCTGTGAAGGCTGTGCCATCTGTCACTGTGTGCCCCCTTCCAAGCCATGAGAGTGGTGATGAAACACAACAGAGCCCACCACCCCCCCCACCCCCCCCCCCCCTTCCCTGCCCCCTCCCTCCCTGCCCAACCCAACCCAGGTGGCATGGCTCACACCCTAACCCTTGTACCTTTACTTCCCAAATAAATAACAATAAACAAACACAAACAAAAACAACAACAATCCTAACCGCCTCCCAGTGGACACATTACAGAGGAATGGTTGGCTGAGGGGAGAGCAGGGAGGCAGTGCTGGAATCATGGCTACATAAAGTGCTGCACAGGGGATGTTGCTACTGGGGGTGTAATGCTAGCACAGTAGTGTGTCTCTCTCTCTCTCTCTCTCTCTCACACACACACACACACACACACACATGTGCATGCACACATAGTTGCACACACACACGTGCACACGTGCACACGTACACACAAACACACACACACACACACACACACACACTTTGCTCTCTACCTGTTTATGTGTAATGACAAACATGAATTATTCATCCGCAGAAGGAACGCCGTGTTTGGTGCTGTGTGTGCACGTGTGTGTGTGTGCAGTTTCATGAGGACACAAGTGCTTGCTTCCAAGAGACGCATTAGGACCATAGCTCTCTGTTGCCAATGTCCAGAGTAAGGGATGTGTTTAATCTAAATATGTGCAAAATACCCCCACCCCCACCCCAACCGCAATGCTTGTGCTCACTTAAAAAAAAGAAAACAATGTCACCGTTTTTCCTCTCTCTCTGTCATTATTGTTGCTCGCGTCAAGGTGTGTCCTGAGTGCACATGTGTGTACAATTTGTGTGCGTAGTTGTCTCCACACTCTCTTCCGTCAGACACTAGACACTATTTACAGTTTTAAATCATGGATCACAATTGCAAAAGAGTACTACCTGTTGGGGGGGGGGGGGTTTGAGGAGGTTGGCAGGAAGTGATGGCAGCGTGGTGGTGATGGTGGTGGTGAGGTAGGGGTGGTGGAGGAATTGGGGAGGGGGGGTTGGTTGGTTGAGAAAACAGCTGAAGCACGTAAACAAGTACACACACAGTAAATCTTGGTGCTTAGAGGCAGAAAAGTTCCTCCTATATAATTCTTACCCTCATCCAGGGAGAGTGCCCCTCTGATGGGGAAGTCGATTTCATTTAGTGCTTCTCATCAGCAAGGCTTTCAAGTTGACAGGCGGCAACAAAGAACTTAGAGGAAGGGGGAGCAGGTAACAAGAGCTCTGTGGCCAGCAGAAGAAGACTTTTATTAGAGCAAACATGAAAGCAGCCATTACACAAAAATTACCTGGGCAATTTCCTTTTTCCATGTATATTTACGGTAATGTATGTCCTGTTTGTTTGTACAGTCGTTTTTGTTTTGTTTATGGGTAACTCTGCCAGAGTGCTTTTCTCTCTGCCATGTTTAAGTCTTTATTTACATTATCTATAAGTAAGTGTGAATGAGAAGGCTTCTCCACCCCCCACCTCACAACAGGACTGGCCACACCCAAAGGATGAATTGCAGGAAGAAGTAGGCAACTCAAAATGTAAAGTGATTAACAGTGATGGTTTATTTACAGTGTGCAGTGAAAAGCCTGCAACCTGTTTATGATGCTGTCATGACAACTTGGCATAGCGTTACCTCGTGTTTTTATACAGTGACCCTGTATGAAAGCCACTACAGTCCAGAGTGTTATTCCGTTGGTTACGTTATTATGAACAGGTCCACTGTGATGGTATCTGAAGGGCTCCTGTGTGACGTTTAACTCTTTTTTCTACACAAATACATTTTATTTTAAATGGTAAACGCACCTTGTGCTTTGACATTATTGTTTGTTCAGTAAAACACTGCACATGAGCAGAAAGGTGTGCTGCCATTGCCTGGTAGCCTCTGGAGCTCATCTGCAATAATAGGAGCAAAGCCAAGGTCACGGGCACCATTGCTAAACTCTGTACTCCGTACAGGATGACAGAGTGTGTTGGATGAACAAAACACTTAATGAATCTTTACATGGGGTGGGGTGGGGGTTGGGTTAGTGGTGGCAGTGGTATAATTGATAACCTTCTCCACCCCCCACAAACACATGGACACACACACACACACACGCACACACACACACACACACACACACACACACACACACACACACACACACACACACACACTCATACACACACCACACACACAGTCCTTTTTTGTGTCATGCAGTGATGGTGCTGTAACACTCTGAAGCAAACTAATAGCTGGACCAGCCTGATGTACTGAAAGAGGGAAGAGGGAAGAGACGAGCCAATCAGGGTGTAATCGCAGGTCCTGATACGGCTCTCATTACAATCAGACACAGACACTTGAAAGGCAGGAAGGAAGGGCGATGTATAATTATGGCCAAATCTGTCAAACCAAAACACAGTATAATGAGACGCCAGCCACCTTTGAGTCTGCTGCATGGGGCTGGGGAACAAAGAGAAAATACCTCGTGTGTCGATTTTTTGCCTATTTTTTTCTGTCACTTCTGTTGACCTGTATGACCTGGCAAAATAAGAAGAGAGAGAGAGAGAGAAACAGGGAGAGAGGCAGAGAGAATCACAGTCAAAGAAAGAAAGAAAGAGAGAGAGAGAGAGAGAGAGAGAGAGAGAGAGAGAGAGAGAAAGAGAAATGGATAAGTGATCATTAAAACATGCAAAGTTTTGCCTAGCCTTGCAGACCTTTCCCCGTGCTAAAATGTATATTTTCAGATTGTCCCCTAAAAGCCAGACGTTTCATTTTGCCAGAAGAAAATTGCTCTTTAAATCAAGCTGAACATCTCAAATGAAGGCATCAAGCCACATTGGTGTTGCTACAGTTAATTGTGGAGGCACCTACTACTACAGCAAGCCTGGGGGAAGTATTTCCAGCCAACCTTTTTTCATTATAAGGTTTAATAAGTGTGGCATTACGCGGACACATACTGAAAATATTAATCTTAGATAATTAAGTTTGTTAACCTCAGGTGACTGGGAAATGAGAGCTAGTCAAGTGAGATGACAGAAAGGCAGTAACACAGTGCTTATTTACAAGTGTGACTGCCCCATACTTTGTGAACCTTACCTACTTCGGCTTGAATTGCACAAAGGCTGAGTGCTCATAAGGCATCATAGTGCTATGTTATAAGCCTTCAGAACTTTAAGTGACACACTGTGTTATAAAACATCTTTGACCTTTTTCACCTCATCGTGGTCATAATCAAGAGGTCTGAATTGAACAAATGCTGGTTGCACATAAAGATTTTGGGAACACTTTCTATGAACCCAGTCTTTATAAGACCTTATAAACACATTCATAAAGGATTATAATGTATTTTTAAAGCTTTATATATAGTGCTACCAAGATTTCTATGCACATTGAGAAGTCATTGGGTGATTAACAAACAACATTAACAACTACAGTAAGCTAATTTAAGAGCTACAAGCTACAGGAGCTACACATCTTTGTCCTTGCCAATCACAAAACCAACTGATTTTTTAATCATATTTAGCTTAATTTGGGGAGCTGGGCTAATTAGTGAAATTGCATGTTTTTGGTGCAATGCCATAATTACTATATGGCGAAACCTTTACTTTCTGAAGCCCAGTGTCCCATCTCTGCTAATGAGTTTTTAAAAATGATGTCAAGGCTCTGATGGGGTCTGTGGTAGGTAGGATTAGAGTGCCACTGGGGCCGAGTGAAGGTTTGATTTGAGCCTGCATCCCATTAAAATATAACACCTGTTTTTAAAAATTGTTTTCAGTCTTTCGTAAAAGTTTTTTTTTTTTTTTTTTTAAAGCAGATAGTGGCTCTCCATATTTGGTTAAAATGCAGGAAATTGTGTCTAAGAAATACAAAATTTCTATGTGTATATAATTCCATGGCCACCTCAGACTATATTTGTGTGTCATCTTGGCCACCCCAGTAAAAAATGTTCTGGATACGCCCCTGGCCTGCATGCCTGTTGGCACTTGAAGCTACATGGTAGGGATGCTGTCACTTGCACCCCATCTCCCCTCCCTCTTTGACACCCCCCCCCCCACACACACACACCTCTTGTAAATTTAGTAAAGAACAATAAAAACTGTACACATTAAAGCCCATTATAAGCATGGAAAACCAAAACAAAAGGGCCTCAAGGAATCCACTCACGTGAAAACCAATTCTCTCTCTCATGGAGAAGAAGAAGGGAAGAGTTAAAAGGGCAGAAAAAAGCTCAAGGTGCTCTTGAGCGCCCGTCTAATCCTCCGTCATGCCTTCGCATTGACGCGGCTGACAACCTCCAGATGCAAATTGATGACCAGGGTGCCTGAGGCACGGAAGCATGCACTGTAAATAAACGCTTTCCATTGACACATCATTTGAGCTGGGAACAGCTGACCTCAAGGTTTTCTTTTTTCCTTTCTGTTGTTGGCAGACACAAAAGAAACGTCAAAATAAAAACAAACACCAGAATGGGAAGATTATGGTTGGCAGAGCTCAACCTTTTGTATGGAAATCAAAAACAACAGCGCCCTTGTGCTTGAATGTCCTTTTCAAATAACTGTCATTATTTGCTCACTCACAGAGACTATTAGAAACCAGTGGTCTGATTTTTGTCCTCCCTTAGATCCGACACGTCCATCTCTCTACCGGCCAAAGGCAGCGAGAAGGCTGTGGAGTCCAAGGAGACCGCAGTGGTCTCCAAACATCAGAACGGCCGCGCTAAGAAGAGGGGGCGTAAGCACCGCAGCCATCATCGAACTCGGAGGTGAGAGCCAACAACACTCTTTTACAACACTCAGCAGTAGTCCAACTCCTCTGGCCAGCCTACCCAGGACTACGGTTGGAAATCGTTTGGATTTTAATGATTTCGATTCTGATTTCGCTTCTGCTTCTCGATTTTGGGTCTTATCATTTCATGATCATATTGATAAAGATATTGAAAAATGGTAAAAAAAAAGATGGCTTAAATCTTTGCTAGAAGGGCACTTTTTAATTGTAAGTAATTACAAATAACCTATTACCATGAGATAAGCTGAGGTTGTGCTTCATTTGTTACATTGGCAAATAGCCAGGTGCGTACTTGCAGATTTATTGCACTTTGGAATCGGTAAGCAGAACCTAAATCAGAAAAAGGTTTTGGGCAGCCAGTGTCTGGAATTTTTAATCAGTTCGACTTGACGCTCGAATCATACCCTGGTGAAGAGTGCTCTTGTACACATCTCCTTCTAATCTTTCATCAGTTCCAAAGTAGAGTTTAAAGCACTGGAAACGTATTTGTCCTCAGGGGCTTAAAGGACACCAAAATAAAAATCTATAGTCACAAATGGAAAAAAAACTGTAAATGTAAATCAAGTATTGAAATTTGTTTGATTTTTTTTTCTATAAAAAACAACCCACACCCTAAGAGAACAGCAAGAATCTCAGTTTCTCAAAAACACACTTTGATGTTTTGGTCACTCTGTAAAAATCATAAGAGAGGAAAAGGGGAGAAAAGGCTGGATCTGCTCTGAGGAGAATGTAAACACTCTTATCTGCTTTGCGCAGTGTAAACACAAAGGTGTTGCTGGGAATTTAAAGAGGAGCTTGTGCCTTGGTCTCCCCATTTCTTCTTAGCTTCGCTAAGCATTTTTTGCATTCATAGAACGATAAGGTGACCGGATAGGACATGGGCAGGGCAGATTTCCTCGAGCACTGTGGTTCCTCTCAAACCATCAAAGTATACACCACAAACAGTCCCAGCAGGGGTCAGCCTGCTAGCGATGTAAAACACAACATATGCAACCACAACCCCCCCCCCCCCACCCCCGTCACGCACAGACATACACCCACACCCACAACCATGCACACACACATAAACACACAAACACTCAGGCATGTAAGTGTCCTCTGAAGTGCTATCAGCAACTCAAGCCACAACACGTGAGGTAAGCCCTTCAGTCAGACCACATGGAAGCACAGCGTCAGCCATGTTGAAAGGAAGACAGATACACAGGTTCAGGGGCAGCCAATACCAAAAGGTTCAGCCCTGCTTCAGCCTGAACTTGAACCCTTACTCTCAGCACCTGGGATTGGTAGGACAAGCTGTTATGGCGTGGGCTAAAAGCTGAGCTATGACCTCTGTCAGTAGCAGATTCCCTTCAGCTTGGTGGCAGTTCATATCCCCTTTGCAGCGTTGGGAGGCATGTTTACAGTGTAACTTAGGCAAAGAAAGTAGAGACCGCACACAGAGGGTAAGTTATATTAAAAAATGGAATTGGAAAAGTAAGCCGAAAACAAGAAAGACCATGCACAGAATACAGAAACAAACGTTTCACGGCACATCATCCAATACCATTTTTTGAAACTCAGCCTCTATTTGTGGTCTCTACTTTCTTTGCATTTGTACTATTTTTGGAGTTACGGAACAGGCGAAACACGGTAACACAGACATAGGCGCAGACACTGCTTCTACTTCCCTCTACAGTGTAACTTAGACCATCGCATGCAATCCAGCCCCAGGCTTAAATCCCCAACCGAATAGTAACACCAGATTGGGAGTCGAGTGCGCTAGCCAGTTGATTAAAAAGCAGGCTGCTAGTCTGCTAACTAGCATGTCTCTTAAGACATTAAATAGGAGGAAGGTTTACTAAAACTCCACATAAACATTAGAAGGGAGGGAGGTTTACTAACACTCCACATGCTCAGCAAGTCTAGCTTTCTTCCGTTACATACACATCACATAGGTACCAGCCGTCTAACTGGTCTAATTATATTTACACATCAATCACATTTAATATATCACAATTTTTTGTTTTGATGCAATGAAAGTGATTCAATTTGTCATTGTAATTATACAGCACACATAAGTAAATTTTAACCTTTTTGTGTAACCCAGGGGCGATTTTAGCATCTGGTCTTTAGGGGTGCCTGGCCCCCAGTGCTTATCACACAACACTATTATTATATATAATATATTATTCATTTTGCACTGAGCCAGGGGGTGCCGAGCAGTTTCACGGGGGTGCCTTGGCACCCCTAAAAATGGTCTAGATTCGCCCCTGGTGTAACCTATCACACATGAGCAGTGGGCAACCAACAGTGCCCAGGGAGCAGCATGTGGTGACGGTACCATGCTCAGGGGCACCTCAGCGAAAACTTCTGTCAGTTTGTGGATTCAAACCTGTGACCCTCCAGTCCCAGGTCCATTACCTTAACCACTGGACCACCACTGCCCCCTGCTATGTGTCTTCACTTGCGAGTAGCAGCCATAAAACATGAAATGGTGGCTTGAAGCTCAGACAGTAAGTGGGGTGCTCAAGCAGTAAGTGGGGTGTTGTTGGTCTTGGTGATGTTTCTGGCCCCATTGCTCCTGCTGGCGGCTGGCTGGCTGGCTGGCTCAGCTCTTGGTCCCCTCCACCTCATGCCTCACCTCGGCCACTGACAGCTAAAGTAATAGGGGCCATTAGACGCGTGTTTGCCACTGCTTTGCCCTCAAGGTCGCAGCGGTCGGTCAGGCAGTGCGACGGACGGCTAAAAGCCACTCTGACACTAAAAACACACACAGAACACTGGTGCTGAACGTGCTGGTTCTGCGGCAGAAAAAAATGTACAGAGAGAGAGATTTAAGCACACACACACACCACAGGCTGTCTGGCTGAACACCGCTAACCATATAATCAGAAGAAGAAAATGGGCATAAGTGGTCATAATGGACATAATGTCTATTTCATAACACTAACGACACACACGTGAATACACATACACACACATAGACACAGACACTCACACAGACATACAGATGCACACACACCCACACACACACACACACACACACACACACACACACATTTCTGTAAGTGACTTGAATAAATCTATTGTGTGGTAGGGTCCATACACCATACATACATACTCTAAATGTACTATTATGGAAAAATCTATATTAGACAAATTGCATCTACTATATGTGAATATGTGATACAGAACACTGCATAAGTGGGAAGAGTAATGCTCACTTAACTGTTGATGTTTATTGACAAGGCTCTGAGTGAATATCTTTCTGACTGTGTTCCTATGATTACATGTCATACATATGCAACATGGCGCTGCGTATCACACCAAACAAGTCAATACTCAGGAAATGAAGCCATGCTACTCTGAATGTTAATAAATACATGACATGCAATAGACATGCAATTCACTGTCTCTACAGTTCTTCCTTAGAACATTCCTTGGCTATAATTAGCATAAAAGTGCCAGATATTCTGTCACCAACTCCATGGTCATTGATGATCGGGTTTAAAGGGTTAATAAGTACAGAAAATACTTACAGGTAGCCATCAAAGTCCTGTGACAATGTGAGTCTTCATGGCATTTCAGGATTTCTGGAACTGAAAGAGGATATTATTTTTTTCTAGTCTATACTTTGTGAGTAATCCGGCAGTCCTAATTGTGCATAAGGAACAAATGTTGCTAATTAAAGAGAAGTTTGTGGGTGCACTTTTCAGTATATAAAAATATTCATGCTTAATTACATCACAGCAGAAAGTCTCTCTGTCATGTTATAGTGCTCAATGGGCTGTGCTTGTGGGCCCTTTTTTTTTCTAGACTTCTGCACACTCAAAGTGCTTTTCCTACAAATGATTCCCCCCAACTCAGCCATTTATACAGTCACCCATGCCAAGTCAGTGGGCAGCCATGCAAAGTGTAAACCGGCCTGTATTGGCATCCTTGCGAGCAGAGATGATTCTCCACTTCTTGGGGCCCCCGGCAAAAACTGACCACTTTTATTGAAAACTTTATTGCCACCACTTTGGTTTATGGTAGGGTTGTCAGCCTCTTCGATGCTTTGGTCAAAATCATGGGAAAGCTGCACTCGAACAAGTGGCCTTTATGTCTGTTTACCTTCTGAAACAACCACTGCTACCGTTTGTGTAGACAACAGAATTTTATGAGTCAAATGCAGTCTATTTCTTGGTCTATTGGTCTGTTTGTCTATATACTGTTAGTATATAATACAAACCAAAAGACCAACCACATTCTGTATTTAAATTCTTCAGAAAGACAACAAAAACTGAAACCAACGTCCATGGGACAAGGGACACAAACAATGCCATTGCACGAAGGCAGCTTTGAAAGTATTCAAATGTCGGTTGTGCTGGGTGGTGTTGTTTATGCAGTACTTCCAAAACTAGAAGCTCTGTTTAAAAATGGCCACCTGCCTCACTCAGCACCATAAAGATGAAACATGAAAGCTGTGACTTTTACAGTGGCACTTTTACAGGGCTAGCCTCGTACTGCATCATCTTCCATTGCAAAGCATTTCCAGGATATCTGCCAAGGAGTGGTGTTAATGCGGAAGACACAATGTGATACAAACAAACAGAACAACCAATGGCTGCTTTCGTCTTTCGGCCCAATAATAACTACATTTTGACAACTTGTTTGTGTGTGTAGGCGTTTGTCTGTGTGTGTGTGGCTGTGTGTGTTTGTTTCTGTGTCTGTGCCTTTGTGTGCATGTGTGTTTGTTTGTACGGTGACAAGTGCACGATAAGATGAAATCTATTCACCAACACTGACTCAAAGCTATGCGGAGGTCTTCAATAAAAGGCATCCGAGCCGCTTGAGAGAAATGGTTAGTGGAGAGTCAGGCAATAGCAGTGGAGCCGGGATCTTTACCAGGGGAATGTGGGAGGATCTCGTTCAGTAACACTTTCTATGAAGCTTGTATTTATAAGACTTTCTAAACACGTTCATTAAGACTTATATGCATATAAGTATTTAAAGTATACATAACTATTTATACATACTCATGACTGTACTCCTAAGGCATTATAATGCTATGGCATAAGCCCTATTCTAACTTCAAGTGACACAGTGCATTTCTCGACTATAAAGCTTCACAGTCATAAAGCTTCACTGCAGTCATGATTATGTATAAATTGTTAATTTCAACTAATTCTAACCATTACCAAGTTATATGAAGGCATTACAACCCTTTATGGATCTGTTTATAGAGTCTTATGAATACAAGCTTTAAAGAAAGTGACTTTCTTGACCGGTCCCACTGTCTCTGGACAGAATACCACGTTTGCAATATCTGGATGTCCATCCCGGCATAATCAGACTCACAAAGTCTACTCTACTCAAATGCTACTTTCGTATTCGCCAGTTACTCTGATCAGTTGAGTTGAAAACACATCTACAGAGTGAGGGAAAGGAAAAACAGGCCATTTTTACGAGAGTGTCCATTTACTTGGAAATACTAGGGGAAGCTCAGTTGAGAAAAAGCACTCAAAGTTACATAGTATTTCTTTAATACATTTCAACTATCAGTATTCCCATCTCCACTGCTACGGGTGTTTATTCAGTGTCTTCTGTAAATCTATTGTGTGGGTTTTTCTGCAGTGTCTCAGACACTTTTGACACTTTTCTCAGACATCTGCCTATTTTCTTTAAAAGAAGAACTTTTTTATTCTTTTTATCCTTTTTCCATCCATGTCTCAAAGTGTCCGTGTCTTGCACTTAAAAGAACAAACAATCAACAACAGACAAAACAAGGGCGATTGTGTTGTCATATTTAACTTGCACTTTGTAGTGCAGTTGAGCAAGAAATCGATCAGGACCTCCCTTTGATCTGTTTGGCAAAAGCCAAGAGGAAGAAAAACTCACAGCCACAGCACACTGATGGTCTTTGCGACTTTAATGTGAAGGTTATCCTGAAAAACATCACACAAGTCAGATGGCTGGCGAATTTGAAGGGATTAGAGCGAGCTGAAAGGGCACTGTTTGATCCACAACGACATTTCCCCTGTCAGATGCTGCGCTTCTTTGTGCACACCATAAATCCCCCTCCGCCCCGCCGCCACGTTCAGGCCCGTAAACTGCTCGGCGAAAGATTCGCACGGACTCAATTAGCCTGGTGAAGACGCACTAAATTGCATTTAAAGAGAGGGCAAATGTCTGTCCGACCTCTCTGTGTTTTATTCAAATTTGCACACACACTTACTTCTCAGGACACACACTAATGCCTCCTGCGGATCCTTGTTCTGGGTAATGGATTAGAGGTTATATTGCTTTTCTATTGAATCAGAGGGAGAAGAGCTCTCCAAGTCCAACCGTGATGTCAATATGATGCTCAGGCAGTTAATGAAGCATAGCTTGCTTTGTGTTTGTAACCGCTAAAGACAATGAAATACAAAAAAACAGCCACCCATCCCTGGCCAAAAAAAGTTCCTTTAACTGTACTACCATGTTCTTTTTCTGGTATGTTTAATAAGTCCATCATCATTATCATGCCACAAAGGTGCAGAGCCCTGCCTCCTATCCACGCTCCTATCTAAGTTCTAATCAAATCTGATTGGCTGATCTTTATGGCTGCCCTATAATTATGGTCATATGCGGTTCATCAAGGCAGCCCATCTAAAAGACGTGTGGAAGGTGCAGAGATGTCACACCCAATTAGCCCCCGAGATGTCCATGGCACGGTGGCTACCCGGGCCAGTTCCGGCTCACGTCCGGTCCGGACCCGGCACAGACCTCTGCACTATTTAACAGGGCCATAAAGCAGAGATGCATGAAATGGCCTGATTTTAAATAGCACGGGCAATTAAACCTTTCATAATATGGGCATGGAACAAAGGAACATAGAAGAAGAAGAAGAAGAACAGAGCGCTCTTTTAAGCGGCTGTGCAAATACACCAAGTTTAATATTACATGACTTTCACAAGGGCCAGAGGGGCGAGCCCTGACTAACAGAGTGAAGCAACATTAAGGTTGCATAGCCGTCCCATTGTCTCATTATTTCCAGACTTTAGATTGAGAGTCTTGCAGGCACGCCGGGCACTGAATACTAAACGAACGAACGTGAATATGCAAAATGAATTTCTCAGAACACGTCTAACATGATAACGTTACAAAAGGGTGGGTAATATGTAAGGTCAGCAACAGGATTATCTTTTACCGGAGTACCAACGAAGAAAACATAAGAAGATTTAAGTAACTTGATGTGTATTTGTGTTGTGTAAAGTGCAGACTGACACTGGGCTGGAAGCTGTACCTATGGGCATAGGAGGTGGGTGGAGGGGGCTGACATGACATGGAGACTAAAACTTAGGCTTCTTAAGGTGCTACTTTATCTCTCTCTCTCTCTCTCTCTCTCTCTCTCTCTCTCTCTCTATCTGTATCATTTCCTCTACTTCAAATTAATAGCAAATAGCACATAAGTAGTTTCTCAGCAGTGTGTGTGTGTGTGTGTGCGTGTGTGTGTGTGTGTGTGTGTGTGTGTGTGTGTGTGTGTGTGTGTGTGTGTGTATGTGTGTGTGTGTGTGTGTGTGAGTGGGCAGTGGGCAGTGTATTTATTACCAGCATAGCCAATAAACCCTAAAAAAACAGTGCGGTACGGTATTACCAGTAAATGTATTCCTTTTAATTACACCAGTACATAAAATAGAATGAGCATATGTTATCATCAATTATCAATGTTACTTTCAGTTAAAGTTTTATTTCTAATTTATGCAGACCCCAAACCAGCAAGAGTTCATTTATGTTATATTTAAACACAAGCAGAGAGAACTGCTGAGGCAGTAACGAAAAGCATTTTAATTTTTTAGCGCATGTTGACAATTTAATCAACACAATCCTTTCTGTAAATAGCTCTGAATATATCAGCATCAAATTAAATCAGCACTGTGAAATCTCTGTCTGTGGATTGACAACCTCTCTCCCCCCTTTGATGCTATGCCTTGATATGGGCTGATAAAAATGTCTTGGAGCATTAAAAGCAGTAACAAATCAATTACACAATAGCATGCTGTTAGTTGTTGAAGGTCAAATTGTCCTCCATGTCTATCCATCCACATACAGTCATTTCAAGAATATTCCTCACATGCATGCGCGCACACACACTCACAAACACATACATACACATGCACATGCACATGCACAAGCGCGTGCGCACGCACATGTACACACACACACACACACACACACACACACACACACACACACACAATTAGACCATTTCAGTAATGCATAGCAAAGGTACTAGTTCTGTTACACATATCACATTCACACAAGTATATATGCACACACACACAAACACACGCACATGTACATGCACACACATACACAAACAAGCACGCGCACACTCACACACATATACTTGCACAAATTCAGAATTGCATATTCTCATAGTCATACTCAAATACAAATAGTAGACCAGGTGAGCTATTGTTTCTACAGTACTCAGAGCACAGTTTTGGGCACTATAGAATGCACACACGTCAGGCAGTTTATTGTGTATGTGTGTAGGTTTGCTATACATATCCCTCCTGTAATAAGTTGCCAGGAAAAGCTGAGCTCATTGTCACTTGTCAGCATGATTTTTTTTTCTTTTTCGCTGGCGCTTACAGCGCTTAGCAGCATATTTACGTCAGTGCCACCACTGTCCCGCTGTAGAGATGTGGGCTGACGCCTACCTCACTGAAACCCTCTAATTTAATCTCCTCCAAACACCCTCTCCAGTTTCAGCGATAACGCTCATTTTCGCCCTCATTATTGTGCCAGCCATGCCACCGAAAATGAATTGTTGAAGGTCCCCCCCCTTCTCACTACATCTCTCTCTCTCTCTCTCTCTCTCTCACTCCTGTGCACGGTCTTTCTCTCCAGCTTGCTCACTCACTTGCTCATTTTTGCTCTATCTCTCTCTCTCTCCCTTACCTGAGAGGCCAATTTAATTAGGCTTAGAAAAGAGAGACAGGCAGAGTATTTCACATTGGCACAGGCCTCTCGAGTATGTGGTCATTCTATCAACATCAAATAGCTTTAAAAGCTGAGCTCAAACCAGCTCAAAAGACTGAGAGTGGGCTTATAGTACAGTGCACGTGATGTATAACCCTCAGAGATTCAGAAAAAGCATGCACATGAACCACCTGTAAATTCTGCTGATAGTATTCGATGTCCTTTTACTTTTTTAGTGCAGTAGTAGGTCGTTGCAGTGCTTTATTGGGACTCAGCTGCCTGTATGTTGCAGTGTGTAAGGGCGATGATGATTAGTTTTTACTAAATTTATCCGTTTAATATATCAACAATCACTTTCAATCTTCCACTTTTCTCTTGCAGCACCAAAGGTCTCAGCATGGCTTTCGTCAGCATGAAGCCTTGACATTTAAATTTGACTTACTTGTTTGATGTTCATCATGCATTTTAATTCAGTCTCGTGCCTTTTTGAATTGCTGTTAAATGCATTTATCTATCTTCTCTATCTTTTTTGTAACATAATTGTGTGCAAGAAAAGAGGAAGATCTAATCATTTGATGTACATCTAACCTGTATCATGATAAATGAGTTTAAATGATTTGAGACTGAATGTCCTCTTTTATTAATCATTTCTGTTTGAGGTTTATTACCCAAAATATATCACAGAACAGTTCTTATTTTCATATCTACAATTCAGTGTATTAAAAATTTGGTAATGTATTTTCCAACATTTGGTAATCAATATATAAAAAATGGTCATATGAATAAACAAATTGTGACACTTCATATTTCAATTTGTGAGGATGAATGTTGAAATCATTTGATGTATTTAAATGTAGGCTTGTATCTTGAGGCAGTATGGCCATTGCAAAAAAAGAGGACATTCGGTGTAAAATGAACTTTGGGTATGTTAAAACATGATAATGAGTTGGTAAGTTTGCTGAGGAGCAAAACTACTCTAGACGTTATCATGTTTAAACATACCCAAAGTTCATTTTACACAGACTTTCCCATTTAAGACACCTTTGGCAACAGTATCCTCGAGGAGACCTGCACAGCACAATAACTGTATCTTCTTTTTTTCCCCTCCCCTCTTGCAGTGGATCTTTTGATGGCGACCTTTCCCCCCGCCCTAAGAGGAAAAAGAAGAAGAAGAAGTCGGAACGCAAGAGGAAGAGGCAGAGGTCAGTTGAGCAGATAAGTGGATGTGTGGAGGCAGTGTGGATGTGTGCGGGAGTGTGCACCCAACCGCTGTGGATGGCTTTGAGTTTCATTTATGGAACAAGGAGGAGGGGGAAAAAAGCCTGCATTCGAATGCAAGACGGTGATACAGGGCTTTTTTTTATAATGAAATCACACAGACATAAAAGAGCAGGTGTTTGAGAATAAGACCCACATTGTGTTTATGGTTTCCAGGGCACCATCATATAGCCCCTCCCCGGTGAGGAGGAAGAAGAAGAAGAAGAAGAGCTCCAAGAAGCGTAAGCAGCACAGGTACATATACCAGAAACTGGGGAGCAAGTGAACAATAGATCTGGGAAGATGTTATCATGATTTCTCATACGTGACAGCTAGTCTGGGGTGGGGTTTCGTGTGGAATACTGTAATGTGTTTAAAATGACATATTCATAAATGTCTTTCGTTTCCCATCTATTTCCAGGACTTCATCATCAAAAAAAAGAAGACACAGGTGTGTAACTTAGACTACATAGGCATCAATGGCCTCCTTATTTAACGTCCTAATCACATTATTACTGTGGCAGTTTTAACTTGTGACAAAATTTATTCTGAATGTTTGTCGTTGATCTTGCAGTTCTTCAACCCCTAAACGTAAGAGGAAGGAAGAGAGAAAGCACAAAAAAAGGTTGGTGATGGCTGATTTCCAGGCCCAAGCACAAGCACAAAACAAAGCTCAACTAACTAAACTAAAAAAAAAACTGCTGTCAGTGTTATGGTATTACAAGTGTTTAACACTGTTACACAGACCTTTGCTGTGTATCATTTTACTGTGTGTTATTTAAAAGTGTGTAAGAAATGAATTATAAATGCACGACAAGACTTCTGCAGCCACATAACCCCATAACTGTGGCCCTCCTCTCCTCTTGCTGTAACCTTATTTATATGCAAGCACCAAGTGGTAGGGTGCTGTTTGCCTTTATTATGCCGTATATAACACTGGCCTTAATGGTGTCGTTACACTATAACAAGGGCTGGGCTCAGCAGTATAAAGCCTGGCCAAGTACTGCATGTCTCCCCTAATGCTCCACAACCCAGGGATGTCAAACTCTCTCTCTCTCTCTCGCTCTCTTTCTCTCTCTGTCTCTTTCTCTTTCTCTCACTCTCTCTGTCTCTCTCTGTCTGTCTCTCACTCTCTTTCTCTTTCTCTCTCTCTCTTTCTCTTTCTCTCTTACTCTCTGTCTCTTTCTTTCTCTCTCTCAACTTTTCTCTCTGTCTTTTTCTCTCTGCTGACCTCACTCCCGACTGCTTGCCAAACAATCTTTGTCAAGATTATAGAGGCAATATACAGGCACAAAGAGGTCTCTCTCTCTCTCTCTCCCTCTCACTGTTTCTCTCACTGCCCCCCCCATGCCCCCTTTTGCTCTCTCTTTTCTCTCTCTGTTTCTTTCATCCTCCACCTCTCTCTCTCTCTGTCTCTCTGACTCTGAACCTCTTTGCCCAGTGCAGTAGAATGGAATGTTTCAGATAACATTGGGTGTGGGGAAGACGGACGATTTCTCTCCCTTTGCCTTTTTTTTGTTGTTTGTGTGCCACTGAGGAACAAGATGGGTGTTTGCACCAGGGTCAGGGAAAGTGTTTGGTGTTTGTGTGTGTGTGTGTGTGTGTGTGTGTGTGTGTGTGTGTGTGTGTGTGTGTGTATGTGTGTGTGTGAGAGAGAGAGAGACAGAGAGAAAGGGAGAGAGAGAGTTAATGTGTATATCTGAGGGTGTGTTAGTGTGAGAGGGAGGATGAGAGAGTGTGTCTGTGTGAGAGAGATTTAGCGAGAGTTAGAGTGAAAGTGAGAGAGAAACATAAACCAATTTCATGCCCTGAGCAGGCTGCACTTACAGCTCTGCTGAGGGGGACTACAGTGTCTCCCCCCCAACACACTCTTAGGTGTGTGTGTGTGTGTGTGTATGTGTGTGTGAGTGCGCACGTTTGTGTGTGTGTGTGTGTGTGAGTGCGCACATTTGTGTGTGTGTGTGTGTGAGTGCGCACGTTTGTGTGTGTTTGTGTGTGTGTGTGAGTGTACATGTGTTTGTGTGTCTGTCTGTCTGTGTGTAAATGCATGAGTCTACATACATGAGTCTGTGTGTGTGTGTGAGAGAGAGAGAGTGTGCACGTGTGTAAATGTGTAAATGCATGAGTCTACATATAGAAAATGTACTGTGTGTGTGTGTGTGTGTGTGTGTGTGTGTGTGAGTGCGCTCCACCAAATGCCAGCTTGTGCGCCTGCCTCACCCTGGCCTTTGGCTGTCTCTATTTCCGTCTCCATCAGTGGAAATGCCACTGAAAACCTTATCAAGGTGAACTGTGTCTCAGTTATGTAAACACCTGCCAGTGCTGCCCAATTCATTTCCAATTCAACTGGACCTTTCCTCACAACGAACACTGCACAGGGGACGTGTTCACCACCGGCACTGGTGCTTTTGTGCAGTGCTTTTGTATGCAACTGAGAGAAGGACAGTCCCTGTTATAACAGACTAACCATGCTATGGCGTTTATGCCCACCAGCCGTGTGTTTACTATGTTTTCTTTTTGTTTTTTGTTTTCCTGTGGTATCTTTGAGGTAATATTATGTGTTTCTCTTTTTCTCTCTCTCTGTTTGTTCCTCTGTCTCTCCCCCTCCCTTTCCCTCTTCTCTTTCTCATTCCCTGCTCTCTCCTCTTTCTCTCTTACTGTCCTCCCCCATCTCTCTCTGTGTCTCTGTCTCTGTCGCTGTCTCTCTGTCCCTCTGTCTCTCTCTCTCTCTATGTCTCTCTCTCCGGCGTGGCGGTGCTTGTTGTGCAGGTCACGGAGCCACACACACAGGAGACGACGCCACGCGAGGTCAGGAGCCGAGAGGTCCACCTGGAATACATCCACCACTGACAGCAGGTGAGGGAGAGGGATGGATGGAGGGAGGGAGGGATGGATGAAGACAGAGAGAGGGGCAGATAGAGAGGAGAAAGATTCAGTAAAAAAAGGGATTAAATGGAGTGCAGGATATGAAGGAAGAGAGAGAGAGATGAAGCAAGTAAACAAGTAAATGGAGATGAGAGAGGTGGAGAGGGAGAGACATGTTGTGGGAAAAGAAGTGAAAATGAAGCGAGAGGCAGAGAGAGATAAAGAAAAAGAGAGAGAGATCTAGAGGGGGAGACAGACGGAGTACAGTGAGAAATGAAATGGGGCAGGTGAACAGAAGGAAGAGAGGGATGACTTTGCAGAGACTGAAAATGAAAGGACAGAGAGGTAAAGAAAGAGAGAAAGAGACAGGGGAAGATGTAGAGGGAGAAAAAGATGCAGCGAGAGAAAGGATGGTAAGAAAAGATATTGGAGAGAGAGAGAGAGACAGAGGTGGTGTAGGACCGATCGAATGAAGAAAGAAAGAGGGAGAGTTGGAGAAGGAGAGAAGTAGGAGGGACAAAGAAAGAGAGTGATATAGAAGGAAGGAACGGTGGAAAGTGTGAACGGAAGAAAGAACCAGGTAGCAAGAGAGAAAAGGTTTACAAAGATGCCGTTATTACAACCAAAATTAGAGGAACAGAAGGGGCCATAGAAAGAGCGAGAAAGGGAGGGAGGAAAGGAGAGAGTGAGAGAGCAAGTGGGGGGTGTGTGTGGGGGGGTGACAGCACAGCAAGAAATGCAGTCGCATAAGGTGATAAAGATCACATATAGGAAGACAGAGATGGAAATGATAAAGTGCCACACACACACACACACACACACACACACACACACACACACACAGTCAGTCAGTAAGAAAGACCCATGCTGTGGTCACTGCGGGTTTTCTTCCTCTTCCTCCTCCTCCTCCTCTTCCTTGATGACTGATAGAGGAGGTGACTCGGGGGACTGAGGGTGAGAAGTCTGGTTTATCAGCAGCCCCACACCACACTTCCGGCCAGGGCCACTGATCAATGATACCTGATTAGCAAAGGGACATCAGCAACCAAAGACACAGCATCACGTCTACAGTATTAAGGGACCAGTGGCATAGGCTTAGCTTAACCCACCCACTTGTCAATCAGGCCCACCCAATCAGAAGGCTGCCCCTTTGTTTGATTGATTGTTTTGTTAATAATGTCGAACTATATGTTTTGGGCTAGACTCTCCTGATTTTTTTGCTAGGCCGACCCATTTTATAATTTCTGGCTATGCCCCCTGACCAAGTAGGTGAGGTGTTTTGGGAGCTCACCTGTACTTTTTGTCTCTTGCTTAACCTTCAGCGGTTGTGCCCCATGCTGTGTAATCAGTAATTAAATATCTTAGCGATGACTAATGCTAGACCACAACCTGAGACACCAAGCTATCTATCAAAAGAATGGAACACGAACCTTCTGATGATGCCTTGGCTTATATATGCTAATTATACTACTCAGAAAAAGATTTAAATATTTGTAAAATTTTAAAAATAAAAAGTTTTATGGAATATTTTAATCTGTTTTGTTTTTATCTACAAAATCTCCATCACTTGTCAGAAAACAAAATGCTGCTTTGAATCTAAATTTAGATTAATTTTACTGACCACACAGTGATCTTAACCAATCGGACCCCATACACATTATGATAGCTGTTACACAATTATTTAAATTACATACACTTTCATTGTCATATGGCAGACAGGGTGGCCACTGTCCACTATGGTATTTTACATGATGAAAGAGATGTCATGACAGTTGCCAGTCATAGTGACATGAAAGGGGTATGTCTTTGAACACTATTCTTTGATTTATTCATCCGTTTGTTCATGGATTCATTGACTCATTGATTCATTGATTCATTCATTCATTCATCCATTCATTCAGTCATTCATTCATTTAATGTCATACATTCTCAATTTCATCTATTTACATGCTTTTACTTATACTTTCATATGATCATTCGTTCAAGGATCAACGCTTTCCTCTCAGAGTGGGAGTCCGCTCTTGCTGTGTATTGAAATCATGTAAGCCAGAGATGATTGCCTCAGAGTCCTCGTTTGATCCCTCCATTATGCCCTGAGTTTCCCAGGGTTACGTGTCAGAGTGAATCATAACGCAGTGGAGAGCTATGCTGGATGCCGTATGAAGCCCTGATACATCTGACAGCTATGAGAACCCACTGTGGGGGCTAGGGGTTGGGCAGGGGTGGACTTAGCCCTTTTGGGGCCATGCCTATACTGTAGTACCACAGTAGTAGTGCACCGCAGTAGTGAGGGTGAAACTACAGCATTACAACAAAGAATTATGTGCCCTAAAAGCGTAGCCACGTGTAAACTATGGCCACAATGGTCTTCAAAGAAAATGAAGTTTCAGATAATACCAGCATATTCGAAACATACCAACATTGTTTACTTTTTGGATGGAATCAAATTTAAAAACAATCAATTCAGCTTAAACATGGTCTTCAGGTGTCCACAGAAGACCACCTCTGAGGGTGGGGGATGGGCACATAGTCTCTTCTAGTCCTCAAGGGTTGTTGTAGCAAACAATTTGAAATTAAATAGACCATTTTTATACCTTTGCATGACAACTAGGTTCTCTGTTTGACTGGGGGAATTAGTGTGTGTATGTGTGTGTATGTGTGTGTGCGGCGGTGTGTGCGTGACTGTGTGTGTGTGTTTGTGGGAAGGGGAGGTGTCACCGACATCTTGACATATACTTGTTGCGTAGACAAATCATAGAGGTGTTCGTTCTTTTCCACACAGCACAAGTGTTTGTCTGAGTGCTGGTTAAGTGCGAGTCTGAGTGCTCCCCCCAGCCCTCCTATCAACCCCCTGGGCCCAGAGTGGTGCCAACAGCCCTGGCATAACCCTTTTACAGAGGCTCGCTTCTTCTCTCACCAAGCGCTGGCACACTGCATGTTTGAACTCTCTCCCATGTCTCCAGGCAGGTGGCTGGATTTGGTTCAGCCATCTCCGTCTGCTCTCCCTCCTTCAAAAATATGCTGGACGACAACCTGGCAGGGTGCATGTTTGAACTTTCGCCCATGTGCCGAGGCAGGTGGCTGGATAGTGTTCAGCCATCTTCGTCTGCCGTTCCTCCTTCAAAAATATGCTGGACAGCAACCTCTGTGCTAGATTACGGCTTTTGTGCTAGATTAGGGCCCAATGAATGTCAGCTGGCACAGCTTGGAGTAGAACGTTCCTCCCGACACCTCAAAAGATACGCTTCTGACTGAGCTAATAGCCCGGCTTTTTGCTTACTTGGTAGCACGTCTGTCTCCCATACCGGAGTTTCTGTGAGGTCGTGGGTTCAAGAATTTGTGTGAACTGAGCAGGAAGACCTCAGTTACAGTGGTGCCATGACCCGGATGGCTGTGAGGTTTAGGGGGGTAAGCGTAACAAATGGCAGCTAGCACAGCTCAGCATAGAACGTTAGTAAACCTCCCTCTCGACACCTCAAAAAGAAACGCTCCTGACTGAGCTAATAGCCCAGCTTTTTAGCTTACTTGGTAGCACATCTGTCTCCCATACCGGAGTTGCTGTGAGGTTGTGGATTCAAAATTGGGTCTTAACTGTGCAGGAAGACCTTGGTTACGCTAGATTATGGCCTCTGTGCTAGATTAGGGCATTCATGCTAGATTAGAGGTTTTGTGGTGTTTTAGGGTGTTTGTGTTTTCATACCCTGCCCAAGTGGCAACGTTCCAGGCTAAACAATGGGGCCAAAACTAAACCTTTTAAAGTTTCAATACCCCCCATGTCCATTGGGGGCTGGCTGCAGAAGCAAGCACCTTTCCCATGGACTTCCATGCTAAAAAGTAAAAAAAAAAATGTAAGGACAACAGGTGCACCCTACTCCTAAAATAAAGCATGGCGTTGATGATGGCCTAGTTCTGAAATGCGTCCGTTTGTGGACATGGTCCAATAAAACAGCATATACAGAGAAAGCGAGTGCACAAAAAGTCAATTTTCACAGCAAAAGTAAACGTATTGACAAAAATGTGGTTCAAAAAACTTTTTTGTGTGTGTGTTGTAGTTGATGTTTTTGGGTCCTGAGGTATGTGATGTTTTTAGAATTCATTAGTTTAATCCCAAGATAATGTACATTGACATACATAGAATAAATTGGCAAAGCTGACCTTCAATTTACACTAGACGTGAACTACCATGACGTACTGTATCTTGCTCTTCCTACCATCTTTGATGTAATCCCTTGCCAAACCCCAGCCATTGCCATGATCATGCCCATAGCCCTCCTCTGGCTTTCTCTCTGATCTGATCCCGGGTCCATACCACAATATAGAGTACGTTATTTACGATTTACCACCTGTTGGAAAGCTTTATAGCAACATTAAATGTAGTATTTCAATTTTATGGCATTTCATTTTATTTCTGCCGTGGTATTACCTCTCCTGTTAATAAATTAGTATAGTATAATATATAGCCTGTCATATATCATTTTTTCTTTCTTACCAAACAGTGCAGTATCATTTAAAGCCTATTAAAAATAGGTTCATCATAATCAATTATTTTGCTGTGTCATTGTCCTTCACATCATCATTCATTAGAACAGTTTGCTGAAATATATGAAAAAAATATTCCACAGCCAACACACAAAATCCAATAAATGTAAACAAGTATTCATGCCCAAAAAACATTTCCCTACTGCATGATGGGTAAACTCTTAGTGGCTAATCCAAGTGTCCTGTTTTGACTGTCCTGTGTCTCTAGGCAACATCTCCACGCATCAGATCCATTCCAACCGAATCTAGCCAGCCTGGGGGACCCCCGCCATCTGGACACCGACCAAAGAGCTTTAGACTGGGGGACAGCAGTCAAGTTAGCCAGTAAAACGTCCCCACATTTCAACTGCAGTGCCTCGGACAGCACAGTAAGTGTCAGCTGACTGACAGCCAACTGACTGGCAGCATCACCTCACCTCTGAAGCACTGGTCACGGCCAAGGAGAAAAGAGTCACGAGAGAGACAGAGAGAAAGGGGGAGGGATGGGGAGGTGAGAGAGAGGGAGAGAGAGACAGAGAGAGAGAAAGGTTGACTGTGGCAGTGACACTAACCTGAAAAGGCCCTGGAGGTCCAAATATGCCCCCCAATAGAATGGTGATAAGCCAGACACCAAAATGTCAGTAGTAGTAGTAGTAGTTTGAGAACAATTGCGTTTAAAGTCACATTGAAATATCTAAAGGGTAGTACACTCCATCCCAACATGCACAAACACACACACACACACACACACACACACTGAGGCAACGAGACAGATAATAGTGATGAGAGGTATAAGCTGTTATGAGTGAGAGCGATAAAGTAAGCTGAAGTTGACATGAATACTGAGGTTAATATTACCCACTGCGGTCATGTCTACTGCCCTTTTTGCTCTGCAGTCTAGCCAGCTGTCCTGCCCTGACATTACAGCTTTATTTTACTCCACATGTTAATTGACGTCCTGTATTATCATATATCAGCTGGCCCAAAGCTTTTCATGAAGCTTCTGATTAATCGGCCAGCCACAGATCGATAAGCAGCGGCTTACATTGATTTTTTTTACTCAAGACTTCACATACTTCTGTGTGGTATAAATTCAGCGAGATAAACCTTTTTATGAAAAGTGATTCTGAGTCATTATACAATAACAGGAGAAGACATTTTTATGTCCCGGCAACAGGGAAGTAAAAAAGTCAAAAACTACAACCTCCTTTACTTTCTCTCCAGTGCTGCTTCTCAGTTAAAACTATGTTTCCGCTAAGTCATTGTTTTGTGCTTGTTGGAGCGTGAAATACCTTTCATTTCTTTCGAGCAATCATTAAAGTATGCTAATTACATTCTCAGATGTTTTTTAATCAGAATCTACAGCTGGTAATTGAAATGCAACAAACTGTACTTTGAAGCATTTCTTGCGTAACAGAGCCCATAAATAGGTGTTATCTGCACCTCTCTTAATCCCATCTGGTGGAGAAATTGAAAGGGATCATTTTTCTTCATAATTTGGATATTTGGAATTAAATTAACGAAGCGTCCGGCAAATTTTCTGGACAATAAGAACCAAAAAACCTCACATGCCTGTAGATGTGGTAGCAGTAAACACTGGCATTATTACATGAGTTGGATGAAGCTGAATTGGATGTCTGCATATTTTTATAATGCTGAGTCATGCAAATAATTGGAGATATCATGAGGGAATTGGGAGTCATGTATGGCTCTGTGATGGGACCATGTTTTGGTTTGTTTTGACCAGTAAATGTTCCTCGTTACATCATTAGAGATCTACCAAGAGAAATAGGTGGGTATGGAACTTTAATGGATGGAAAGCGATTTTGTTTGTTTTCCCCTCTTTCCTTCTTTACACTAATACTGATCATCAATTATTTTCATAGTACGCTAATTATTTTACAAACTACAATCCAAGTGATACTTATTTTTGTAATCACTTACACCAACACACACACAGATAAACACACACACACACACACACACACACACACACACACACACACACACACACACACACACACACGCTCATGCACATGGCAAAAAGTGGTTTGTTTTTTTAAGGAGAAATACGTATCACTGGTAAATGGTAAAATGTAAGCATGTGAGTATAAACTTAGACAACACATTATCAGGAATTTTACCCTATGTAAACCAAAATCATGAAAAACTAGGGCCAATTCTACAATTTTCACTCATTTACTACATAGTGCAGTAGGTAGGGGATAAAACAATGTACTGCACTATGTTATGAATAAGTGAACATTTTCAGCCAGAGCCTAAATCTTTGTTAAGATGGGCAACAGTTTAATAACGTTTTTTTCACATATCAGAACAGATGTTTAAGTTCTGTAAGATGAGACTTGACACTTATAAAATATACCTCAGTTGAGAAAATTATTTTTAAAATAGCCTAACTTAGCCAGTGGGATATACGTAAAGCTTTTTAGTTGACCACAAAAAAAAGACATTTTCAACTAATCACTAGTCAAATAGGAAAGGAAGAGGAGTCTGCCAAAGCTGGGCAGTTTGGCTTTGGGTTTGAAGAGAGGGTGTTGTCTATTTCTTGTAACCTACACGTCTGATGAATCACTTATGTTGCCCGCTCTTCCTTTTTTCTTACACGTTACCTACTTAAGGAGGAAATCTTGATTGGTAAGTGGATGCCATCCGCAGACTTAGGGGTTTTTCTAAAGGCCGCTAGGAGAAGGATACTTATGCTCTTCTTGCAGGGGGAAAAAAAAGCTCAAAATGTCGTGTTTTTTCGTTTGTTTGTTTGTTTGTTTGTTTGTTTCTCTCTGAAGGCTTCCTTAGTTAGAGTGAAGGGATATCTATTTGTCTGCAATCCTTTTTTAATTTGTACACATACCCATTTTGTGATGTTTGGTCAATGTTCTTTAAAAGAGACTTTATAATGGGCAAATTGTTACCCTTAGTTTCTCCCGTCTTCCCCTCTTTTCACATAAAATAGCTCATAGTTTACACACTTTCTTTCCACTTTTTTTCTTTAGTTAGTTTTCTTTGTAATTACTTCTAGTTATTATGTTTATTTCCTAATATTTTAAGTTTTGAAACCTTCTCTTTTTGTAGGATTATTTCTTTAAAAATATTCTCCTAGTTTATCCGCATGTGACAAAATATGCATGACCTTTTTTTTTTAAATCTCTCTTAAGTTTTCTGTGCCCTAAAAATAATTCTCTCTCTGTGTTTTGTAGGGAAATACTTCTTGCCTTTTTGTAGAATACCCACAGTGAGTCATGCAGGTAGCTGCTTAAACCTGTTGCAAAACTTTTCCTCAAGTAAAGCTACATCGTTTCATTGTCTGATTGCAGATTTTACAGTCCAAGCCTGGAGATGAGGTTGTGCATAAACAGAGCATGCTCCACGACTCGCTGTCGTCTCAGAGGAGACCACAGGACTATGACTCGGGCAATGACACTTCTTCGCCACCGTCGTCTAAAACGAGCATCTCCAGGTCAAATGTCGGCAGGATGAAGTCTGCCCTGGGGCGTGTGGAGGGAGACAGTGCGTCTGACTCGGGAAACTCAGTGACCAGCTACGTCTCGCTGTGCAAGCCGACCGAGAGCACACTCTCCTCCTCCCTTGGCAACACCAGCAGGTCAGCTTCTCAAAATGCTCTTTACTTTCTTTCAGTATTTTCATGTATTCTTTCTTACTGGTGTTTTACCTCCTCTTTTCTTCTAGTCTTTTCATTTATTTTATCGTTTTAATTCCCCCCCGTTTATTATTCCTTAACCAAACTGCATCAAACTAGCGTAGAAGAACTGTCACTTACACTGCTTGTACACTGTGGTCCATGGTCCTTTTCTCCATGAAGTAATATTGTGTTGTTTTTAGTTTTGCATAATGTGTACTGTACTGCTTCACTGTGTGTGGGCTTAACTCTTATGCGATGGTCCCTACAGAGAGGTGAGCTCTGCCGTGTGCAAGTCCTACGTGCGGGCGTTCAGCAGCAGCCTGACCCCCCTGAGAGAGAGCCACAGGGCCCGGTCCCCCAGCAGCTCCAGCAGGTCCCCCTCCTCAGCCAGCTCCAGATACTCAGGCTCCTACCACTCCAGAAGCCCCTCCAGGTCCTCCGGGAGGAGGTAAGTGGTCACACATACATAGACGATTCTACTGTAGAGTCCAGCGTTGGGGCCCTAAACAAAAACAAATTCTAATTTCTGTTGAAAACTGTGTTGCCACAACTGTAGTTTCAGGTTTGTCAGCCCTTGGGGTGGCCCAAACAGCTGCCTGTGTTACCTTTTGACAAGCTACACCTCTGCATACTTTATTTATGGATTTATATTTTTATTAACAAATGTTATAAATATATCAGATATTTTTTGTTATAGTATATGTTCCATATTAGTCTTTGTCTTGTCGTACTCAGATTTTTGTAACACATCCAAGATAAATGACTTCTATATAAAGGCTTTCAAAGCAATTAATCCAATTCTAAATTTAAATGAAGTGTAATTATGACCATTATGCTGATATTTAATGATAATGTATTTTCTTGGCTCAGTGTGTATGTCCATGCTTTAACACGTTTGCTAGTTGTAATATAATTGTGGTGCAGGTGTAAATTTCACAACCGACAGCACAACATTAGTAATTTTGGCATCACCACCCCCTCATTACGATAATGATTTGTCACCAGGTCGTACTCCCGGTCTTCGGCCTACTCTCTGGACTCCAGGGAGGGCAGTGTGTGCAGTGATCGGCTGTCCAAATACTCCCCCAGCAGGTAAGCACAGCTAGGCTGTCTACTGACGTGCTACCTCAAGCATCTAATGACAGCAGATACCCGAGACAGGATTAGATTTGGAAAGGGGGGGTGTGAATCATGGCTGGATGCCCACTGCTCCACCACTGACACTCATTACCTAGTTTAGCTTGATCGGCATCTTGCTGACATATCGAATGACTGTTAAACTTACCTTAAAGATCTTTAAATTTGTCATCGTAAAGTTTACATTTTTTTTCCCCCCAAGCTATTTTGGAATTGTATCATAAGATGGTATGGTGCCGTTCCGGTCACACTATTTGCCATTACAGATTTTACGTCAATAACAATATTACCACCCAAGATGTTTTGTGATATCTTCAGGATGTTACAGTTTGTTTTTTTCTCATGCTTGTACAAAAGGGATGTGGAGCGGAGCAAAAAACGGAGCTCCAGTGACAAACGGTCGAAACACGGCAGGAAAAGGCACAGGAGAAAATCCTACTCGCCCATGCGGAAGAGGAGGAGAGACTCTCCCAGTCACCTTGAAGCTCGGAGAATCACCAGGTGCGTTCTCTTCTGCTTCTGGCTGTTACAAAGAGAACGAGACTGCACACTGTTGTTCAAAAGAATTATGTACATTTTGCCTTTGACTGTTACTCTTAAATGGCACATTTTTGTAATCAGAAACAGGAGTTCAACTATGAAGAGAAATAAGTTGCCTATACTATACATAGTTTACATAACAACCTAATCTGATAATTGTCTACCATTTCCTGTACTGTTTCCCAGAAGCTCTGTTAAAAACATTCACAGGAGAATATTGTACAAATGTTGTTGGTCCTTCTTAATTTGCTGACTGTTTTCTCCTCTGACCTCCGACCTCTCCTAGTGCCAGGAAGAGACCCATTCCGTACTACAGGCCCAGTCCTTCCTCCAGCAGTCGAGCCAGCAGTGTGATCTCCTTGACCAGCCTCTTTGGCATCATCCGCAGCCACAGCCGCAGTCGTAGTCGGAGTCGCAGTCGCAGCCGGAGCCGGAGCCGCAGTCGAAGCCGAAGTCGCAGCAGCAGTTACTCCAGTTACCGTAGCTACAGCCGTAGCTCATCCTGGGACTCTTCATGTGGCAGTAGAAGTCGGAGTCGTACCAGAAGTCGGACCCGCAGCCGAAGCAGAGGCTACAACTCGCCAGGGATTTACAGCAGGGCGCGTCACTGAGAATCACAGCAAGGTTTATTACTAAAACCTGCACCTTCGACCGTCGCCTGATACCACAGCAGAACCCATGGAATATGGTTGAACGCTGGCTATACTGTTACAAACATGATTGTAGGATATTTATAGCATTGCTTTAGGACTTACATTACACTTAGATACATTTTGTTTTCTGTACTATTTATTATTTTTTTAAGTATGTTTCATTTATTTATGTATTTATTTATTGACTGTGTTTTGTGGCCAAAGGCAAAATGATGTGTGTATCAGGGGAAGGATGGACAGTCGAAATTGTTAGTTTTTGGTTACTCTATGCTACTGTGGTTTATTTTTTGTGTATTTTTCTATAATGTTTATTTTCAGGGATAGTGTCAAAAAAGCACTTGGGAAAAACCACAGAGGACAAAACACAAGGCTGTGGTAATGGCTCCAATTTGAGCTTATGACACTCACAACACGTACACATCATGTCAGCTTTGAAAAATGAGCCGTTCGCTATCCACACTGGTAAACAAACACATAAACACACACACACACACACACACACACACACACACACACACACACACACAGATCAAATGCCACATGTATTTATCTTTTGTGCAGTAGGCACAGCAATTCAAATGTCATCAGATATGATAATGGCGATAACCCACAGTCAAAGGAGAGAAAAACAGAGAACACTGGCACAGCACACTGATGGCATTGCAGTGGGACCCCATCTGTTCCTGACACCATAGATTGATTGGGATGCATTCTCAACCACGGACATCCGGGAACCTGAAGTCTAGCTAGGTGAAAATAGAATGTTTAATAGGGATATGTATGTTAACAGGCTATGGTGAAAACAAACCTGCAAGCCATTGGAATCAGCTGTTAATCAGCTGTCAAAATGGCACATGACATTATTGCGATTCCCTAAAGGAGAAGCAAAACAGAGATACAAATTAAAATTTGATGCTGTGCAAATGGGATTCTGCTCATACAAAACACCAGCAGGTGCCTGATTTCAGTGGCTTGCAGTTGGGTTGCAGTTTTGTTGTCACCTAGCTAGACTCACTGCCAAAGGGGAGAGCTCTAAGTGCCCGGATGTCTGCGGTTACGAATAATAATAGGCCCTCCCCATAGAGACGGAACATCCAATGGGCCTCTCCAGATTGTTACTGATTCTGGAACTGATCAAAGGCACAATGTTGGCCATAACCTCCCCAGAACCTAGCTGGAACTACCTGGTACCTGAGATGGTTCCATGAGCTGTTTGGCAAATCTCAAGAGAGCCACTCTTGTTCTGTTTTTTTTTTTTAAATAAACAAATTAAATATTTCATCTAATCATCTGAGGTAAACACACACTATTTGCATATGACCGTATGTGTACCCTGGGTCATCGTCTTTAGCTGACAACGCTGATAAGGCCTGTGTTTGATCAGTGGCTTTGATGAGCACATAGGTGGAATTATAATCGGTGAAAATTCTCCAATTATCATGCTTTGCCCTCCCGTTCACAAGTGATGCACCTCCCAGTGGATCTTGAGTGAGCTGGCCCTTGTCCATTTCAGAGGAGCGTTCTGTCTACTGTGTGGTTCGACATTAATATGGAGCACAAAATACGGAGCATGACTGTGGATTTTCTCACTGGTTGGCAGATATTATTGTGTCTTGTGTTGGCAAGACACAGTGACACTGCAAGGGACGTCTACTGTGGCACTCTGGTGACAGCTCAATATATTACTGACAGAAGCACTTTTCATGTTGCTTGAGCCGTTTTCAATGAGCCTTCTTCACTGGATGTTCCCAGGCCTGCTATTTTTGCTCGCTTGTTAAGAGTATTTTGTATTATTTATGAAAACATCTTGAGAATTTATTCAATCTGTCAGTAATCCATTATTGCTATTTATTTTTGTGTCAATTTCATTTCAACTCGCTGTCACATTTAAACCTATGTGTTATTTATTTGTTCCATATTATTTATTCTACAGTTCAGGTTGTGCAAGTGATACAATATATGGTGTAATTCACACCTACTCTTGTTGGATTTTCATGTATGCAGTTATTTAAGCTACCTGGCCTTTTAATTTCATCTGATGGAACTCCCTTTTAATAGTCAATTTCACATGTTAATTAAAATGATCATTTTTTATTAATCAAATTTGTTATGGGAAAAAACATTAAGATAAGTTAGGCCAATTAGTATTACTGGCTGAACTGACAACATCTGGGCAACCAAATAATGGTATGTTTAGATGTCTACTTGTAAACATATGTAAATATATACAGTCAGACAATATCAGTACTGATGTTCTTAGACAAAAACACCTCTGTTCAGTAAGTAGAAACAATTTTCACATACCAAAAGTGAATTCCAAAATCCATAGCTTTTATATTTTTCTACATATGTTGCCTTTGAACAAATAACCTTGTCAACTATCATTAAGAATGGAATAAATGAGTAGCATCATATCCCAATACTGAACTAGACAACAGCCTGATTTGGCCCAGGTCTGGCCTGGATCTGGCCCTAAGATGAAATGGACCTGACAATCTGCATCGTAGCCAAGCTGTAGTCGGTAGTACCTTTTAAAACTTATTTGGCCACTTATGGCACTTATAGATTGTTTCCTGTGGGTGAATCATGTTTTATGTTGCATTAATTGGGTCTACGTACAGACAAACAACAGCTGGCAGCACGAATATGAAAGGAGGGTTCTCTATGCACTGTATATACTGTACAATGTCAATCTGTAAAGAAATGCATTGAAGATAACAAGAGAGAGGTCAAGATCATACATTTTATTTATTACGTCTCAATGGAATTGCAAAGTACCCTTCGCAGCCCAACACAGTTTCCTCCCTTTGAACAAAGTCTGTACATGAGGATAGTATGTCAAATTGATGTTATGTGACGAGGTTCTGTTTTATTTGCTGTGTGTGATGCTTTTATGATACAATTTACAACCACAAGAAATTCTTTCATGGCCTTTATATTGATTTTTGATTCATAAAACATGAAAGGGCCATATGTAAAAACAAAACAACAACAAAAAATGTTGGTACTTGATTTCCTTATTATGCAGAATTTAGATGCAGCGCTGGATAAATGTATCATTTGAAAGTTATGAGCCATGAAAATAATAAATTGTGACAGCCTCAAGACTTGTCTCGGAAGACAACCATTTTGAGTCTTCAGCAGTTTTTGGTTAATCTTTGTCGGGTGATACAATGGGCCAATATAATGGAAGCAGAATCCCATTGCCAATGCCCAAAGTGACGGTCTGACAAGTTGGTTTTGGGACAGAAATTCCCTTTTACAGTCACGTAAAGTTAACGCTCCTTAATGTAATTGATGTATTAGTTAAATTTCAAAGGATTAAAAACGATGAATATGTACTTCAAAAAACAGTCTGTCTCATCCCTGTGTTGGTGACTTCGCAAGTATGAATGTCTTTCCCGTAATATTTTATTCATGGTGTGTGAATCTGGGGTTTCCAATAAAAGTTGTGTTGTTCGAGGGCGGATCCAGGCGACATTTCCTTTGTAGTTGGGGAACCATCGACAAATACCAAGGTGTTTGCCTCATGCGTATTTGTAGGTACCTTAGAGGAAGACCGTCGGGGGAATCCTGTAGGCTACATGAGTGATTTTAAGCCGTAAACATGTAACAGTTGCGTGCTTACAACATTAACTGTGTTGTTTTATTCGCATGGTGACATCATGTTGCTACCACTACTGTAGCTAGGTTAAAGGCCGGCGTCAATATTGATGCGATGTGCTGTTTTCTATTAAAAAGAAAGTGAGTCATCAGGGGTTATGCGGAGTATAGTGCAGCGTTGCTTTGGAAGTGACACACAGCCCATGTCCAAACTTGGAGGGAGGGGAGGGTCTTCGGTCAGCTGTTGTGTCGGGCACTTTCTGGACTTTGCTATGTATTATTGGGTGAACTCGAACTCGGGCGGATGTATAAAACAGCTTAGCTATTTACTGATTTCATTTATCTTTGGTCAGACGGAAACGGAAGGTCACTCCTGTAGTCTGAAAGTGTCTTGTAGTGGGAAAAGTTTTTGAAGTTGTCGAAGCAGAGCGCTTTTTTCTATTTGGGTTTTTATGTGGTAATGAGCAGAGCCTGTCTACCTCTGGTTGCTGATAACGGATTAATTTCAAAAGTTTATAAAAATATTTTCTCTTAAGATTTCCTTATTTATCAAGGCGTCTCATCATGGGAGATGGGGATTTTTACACGTTGGGGAGCAGGCAAAGGGCACCGAGAGATCCGTTTAGGGATCAGTCTCTGGCATCTCGCTTTATGGAAGAAGACTTTGGAATTCCCTTCCCCGAAGACCTCTCAATGGACTGGCCTGGATGGGCACGGCCGCGACTGAGTACCCGACTTAACGCACCATGGACGGGCGGCCTACGCACAGGGTTCCCCCGCACATCCATGGGCTCGCCCACAGTCTACAGCACAAGGTACAGTGAGCCTCGCAGCTCCCCTTCGCCGAACCCAGACGAGCCATGGAAAGTGTGCGTAAACGTTCACAGCTTCAAACCAGAGGAGCTTAACGTCAAAACTAAGGACGGTTTTGTAGAAGTGTCAGGTGAGTATCATATGTTAATATTCTAAAACAATTTGCATGTTGGAAACAAGTCCCGAAAACTTAATAATTTTTAATAACTAAGAGATTTCCTAGGAGTCACGTGTAAGTGTCTATTTGGGGGAGTACTTGTGTGTGTAAAAGACATGATTGTGTGTGTGTGTGTCTGTGTGTGTGTGTGTGTGAGAGAGAGAGAGAGAGAGAGAGAGAAAGATCGAGAGATTGTGATTGCATGTTTGTGAGTGCATTGCCACAGGCCTGGGTTATGACTTGCACATTTCCACAGCACGTGTCACCCTCAAACACCTGCTCAGATGCCTTCAGTCTCACCCCATCAGCAGACCGCCATTAGTCAAGTGGCGCTTTTACATGTCACCGATGCCTAACAGCAACCTTAAAACCCCCTAGTCACACCACATAAAGGAAAAATGGGCTGTGTTGTAAACAAAATCAATTCCAAGTTGCTGAAAGCAGTACAGCAGTTCTAAAACGCTTCAGGGAGAGAAGCAGTGGGAGAGGGAGGTGGGTAAAGGCATTGTAGGGGTGTGAAAGCCTCGTTTAAAGAGGGGGCACATGGGTAGGCCTGACCAGGGGGGCTTTTTATAAGCACGTAGCTGGTATGCCAGCTGGGTCACTCTGTCAGGAGGCCTAGAGATTGCTCACGTCACTCGACCCTGTTCTAAAAGCAGGCTCAGCAACCCAGCGTATGCACAACCCAGTCATACATAGAGAGACAGAGAGAGAGAGAGAGAAAGAGAGGAAGAGGGAGAGAGAGAAAAAGTCAGAGCACACATGCACACTTACACACACACATGCACACACTTACACAGTGTTTGTGGAATGTTGTATGAAGAGGTTCCTGCATGTTATAGTGTGCCACCGGTAGTGCCTGTATAAAAAGGGGGTGAAATGTCAAGGCCACCTCAGCTACTGCACACTAGAAAGGCTTCAGCTTCAGGAGTTTATCTCGCCCGTCTCTCGACGAGGGGGGGCGGTATAAAAATGGGGCCTCGGTGGGAATGGAATTTGACATCTTGGCCTGAAGAGATCACTTGGAGATAACAGGTGGCTCTGTGACTGATCTGGCTCAGGCCCGGCCCAGATCTGGGGCAAATCCACAGTCAGCTGGTGGAAATTTAGAGAGCGAGCTGAGGAGGGTGAGAGAGAGAGAGAGCGATAGATTGAAACAGAGAGAGAGAGAGAGAGAAAGAGAGGGATAGCAAAAAGAGAAAGAAAAGGGAGCAAGGGAAAGTTGGAGGGATGAGCAAGAGATCATTGTCCCTTTTGTACTGCCCCTCCCTCCCTCCGTCCCTCTCTCTCTCTATTAGCAAGTTCCACAGGTGAAGAAGTCACACTGGGGGTGTAGAATTGCAACATAACTGGCCGAGGCGCAGGGGCCTGGGGTGTGGCGCCACTGACATTTACTGCCAGAATGCAGCTGCCCCAGCGACGTCCCAAACAGGACCTTGAGATCTGGCCCGGACCCCGGATCTTTCCAGCGCCCACAGTCGCCCGCAGCTGAGCTTTAGTAGCATTCACATAGCTGCAGCCATCTGGCCTTACTACTACTACTACTGTTAGCTTCACTGTTACACTGTGTTTGAATTTGAGAATCTTTCAAGAAATGACTGAGCTTGGCAACTGAAGTGGGCTCCTTTTGTGTTCACGTTCTGCATGAGGAGTCCTCCTTGAAGTGAGGAGGCTGGTGTTATGTGTGGGGCTTTGCGTTAAGGTGTGTCTTCTTTTACAGGGAAACATGAAGAGAAGCAGGATGAAGGAGGCATCGTGACTAAGAACTTCACAAAGAAAATTCAGTAAGTATCATGTGAAAAGCTTTTATCTGGTAAAATTATCTTTTAGGGCAAATATTCCACCTTGGTACAGTGGAACTAAACTCTCAGAGATATAAACAGGAGGATTTGAGGAGTATAAAGTGGCAGACACAATGCAATCTTACATGAACACACAAGGATTTCTTACTTTTGTTATTCATAAAGAATGGCAGAGACTAGAGCAGTAGACGTGAATGTGCACACATTAAACGCTAGAGAGATCATTTCTAGAACATTTCATACCCCCTTTAAAGGCAGCCTTGTTAGCCTTCATGAAACATCTTGCACACACACTCTGACTATGCTGCAAAACACCACCCAAACATGACTGGAATGACTGCCATGCTTCTGTGTTTACCCGTCTTCCCAAGAAGGCTCAAAGTGGGCAAGGGCACTTTTTTTTTTTTTTTTTTTTTAAACTCGATTTCTGTAATTGGACCACAGTACTTCAGACAGTCCTGTTAATCAGCACTTCTGCCTTCCGGGATCGTCACATCAATGTGGCTAATTTCCTGTCTGGTAATTAGCAGTTAGCTGGCCCGAACCACTGCTGCTCCTCCTATCGCCGTCCCTATAATTGGAGTCCTTCAGATACTGTCTTAGTTTTGGGGCAAATGAAACTTGAAGCAAAAGACAGACAGAATTATAAAATCGGTCCTGAATACATAAACTCTCTAACTGCAGAAACTCTTTGAATATTAGCTTCCAATGGATATTGGGTGTACCAATCATTTTACAAAAGGCACTCAGGTCTCAGTTGCTGGGTTACCAAGTGTCTGGGCAATATGTGTAACACTTTTTCACCTTGTTCAATCATGAACCATGAGTTGTGAACCATTCTAGGGAAGCATGATTTTAATTTTATGAGACATTTAAGTGAACTTCAGAATATGCTTTGTAATAGCTGTCCCACAGTCCTCTCTGCATGTCCTTTGTTTTGTTATATCTTGTTTTTTAATTTCAGCTTGGACAGGAGATGGCTATTGTTAGTTATGTTTTTTTTATCCAAGAGAAAGAACAATAAGAGAGAAGGAGTGTTTTAGACTAAGACAGTGTTGACCACGAAATCACTCAATTTCTTTCTCTCTGTCCAGGCTATGTTATCCTGTCTTCCACAGCAGCATATTGGGTGGTTGTTGGCAGTCATCCACAATCAATGTATGATATAGACTGAAAAACCCCTATGTGGGTGGTAAACAAAATTCAAAGCTGGATAGATAAGACCCTAGTGATGCCTCTAACATAATAAGTTGGCCGAGACTTTTCGTGACTTTGTCAGAGAGCAAAGACTTTGCTTTACAGCAGTTAACTCTCAGTTGAGTGTTGAATGACCTCTATAAATTCTTGTTTTTTAAGCATTTATGATGACTGTGAAGATGGGTGCACTACTGATTATTAAGTGACGCTGTGGAAAGGATGTCTGTTGGAATGACGAGTCATAGTCTTACTGACAGGGGCAGTAGCGTAGCTGTGCTAATTAACTGCAGCCAAGGCACAAAGTGGACTGTGGCCCCTGAGGTTTATGTAAGCACCATGGCTGCTTGGCAGCTTTTACGGAAACCCCAGCAGGGCCATATTTGGCTATGGCACTTGACAAAATCCAGTCTCTCACTCCCTCTGTCTGTCGGCTTCTCTCTTTCTTTTTTATCTCTTTCTCTCTCCCTCCCTCTCTTTCTCTCTTTGTCTGTTGATCTTTCACTTTCTGTCTCTGTCATATTGTCTCTCTCTCCCTCACTCTTTTCTTTTTCCTCTAGTTATTGTCTTTACATCCTCTCTCTTTTTCAAACCTAGAACCTTTTTAAAATTTGTTTATGTCGTGAAAACACACATTCAAAACAACACGCGGGTGCCTCTCACAACATTTTTAAATTACGGACTGAGGGCACTTGCACGGCAGCTGCGTTATCATAAAGCTGGAAACAGCCCAGATGCGTAAACACCAGTCTCCTGAAACTCTTTTCTGTGGCTGTTATTATTGTTTTTCTCTTTCGTAATCTGATCAATTCCCTGTCCTGCCCTTGCAGGCTATTTCTCCCCTCTCTTTAAAAATGAGCACAGGAATAACACTGTGCGTCTGTATCTCTTCCAAGCCAGCGCACAGCTCGATTCCATCCCCCTTTTTTACATGTCGTGTGGGGATAGGTAATGCAAATGTGTCCATAAAAGCGCCACATTGACGGCTTTAAAAAAATGCAGGGAAAAAAAAGCTGTGAGGTACTGAACTCAGCGATCTGTCATTAAAATAGGTTGTAGGCTGGTCTGCCTAGCAAGCTGATTAGAGAGAGTGCGCAGATGGAGAATTCGGGTGATAAACTTGGCATCAGGCAATGATTTGTAATAATTGGAAGCAGCCTTTGTTTCTCTCGGAATTGCACCTGCAGCACTCTCCATCTGACTTGGGTCTCCTTCGTCTCCCTCTTCCCTAAACTGGCAGTGGCAGGCAGAACATTTAAATGAAGACCAAGAAATGCATTATAGAGCATCTTTCATGCAGGGGTGCTTTGGGAGTAGTTTTTTTTTCTTTGGCAAAACAAATTCAAGCTTTCCTTTTCCGCCGCTATACTATTTGTCTTAGAGGCAAAGGCATCACTAGAAGATTTTGTCCCTATGAAGAAATATTATATTGTAACCCCCCATTCCCACCCCCCAGCAGCCATTATGTCATCATGTGGTATTAAAATTCTTGGAATTGTCTCATCTTTCCCCATCCCCGACTTTGCACTGTGTTTCTTCTGCTTGAAGGGTTGATGTTTCGGATGTATCAGCCCAATACACCCATTCCCAACTACTCCAAAAGTGCCACCAATAACTCATTTTTGTGTATGTAGTGTAACCCGAGGTGTATTTAGAAGTACTATAGCTAAACACACTTAATAGAGAACACTCGTTTTTTTTGTAGTCTGCCACTGGGTTGATTTTTGCAAACTTTATTAATCTGTTTTGTTTTTACAGCCACATTAAACTGACTATAACCTGAGAGGGATTTTTTGTAAATTAAATTGTGTATGATAGGGTATGTAATAATACATAATATCACTGTATGAACAAAGTAATTTTCTAAAACATCAGTACAACTTGACTTAGACCAAACCAATAGCACCTAGTTGTCAGATATAATCCGGATTGTCTCTCCGCCATGCCACGACACTGAGATCATCTGAGGTATTTTCATCTGTTCCGCCTGCAGGCTAAAGGACACACCCTTTCTGCCCCTCTGGCTTTGCTATTTGCAGCCATCCCACTTTCAACCCCCTATTGCTGTTATTCTGGCACAAAATGTCAGCCTTTTCAGTGTGTTTTTAATCTCAGAGGTGCACAGCCAAAGTGCACTGTCACTCTGCCCGGCGGCCACTAAAATGTGTTTCCTCTCGTCTCGTTTTTTGATTTTTTTTTCCTCCCCAGGATCCCGTCAGATGTTGACCCTCTCACGGTGTTTGCCTCGCTCTCTCCCGAGGGGGTGCTCATCATCGAGGCGCGGCAGGCTCCGCCATATTACCTCTACTGCAGCGAGATGCCCAGAGACGAGTCGATGGCAGGAGCGGCGGCGGCGGCAGCAGCGATGACAGGAGACGCAGAGCCCAATCCTCAGGAGGCCACCGTAGTGTAACTTGGCAAACATCACCGTGTCCCCTGCCATATTAAAGGCCATCCAGCTAATCCAATATAGGCCTATGTTTTTCCCCCCAACCTATCTCTCCCTCTCTCCCACTTTTCCTCTCTCTCTTTTTTTCTGTCTGCTGCTTTTTTTCTTTCTCTTCTTCCCTTCCTTTCTGTCTCTCTGCCTCCCTCTCTCTCTCTCTATATGACTTTTTTTCTCCCTGTGGCTGGGACTTAGGCCCACAGCATGAGGTGAATGGCTTTCTTATGAGCTCTGAGCCTACGCACCTCTCACACAACCTTTTGATCCTCTCCGAGCAAAGCACAGCTTTTCAAGCCCACTAAGGGCTCGATTGGATTTGAGCTGGAGGTCTTTAGATTTATTTATTTATTTCTTCCAGTTTGCCAACTGTGTATTTTGACCTCTGTCATAACCCTTTTTATAGGCTTTTAAACACCAAGTGGGCTTTCATAGAATGGGGTGGGTAAAAAGGCATTTGGGTGAACAGGAGCTTTGACACACGCAGAGAGATATGACATTACATACAGTATGTGGTGTATAACAGTAGGCTGCATATGGTGCTAATGTCTGTTGTCACTGATGCCTAGTTTGTGAAGACTGCAAAATGTTTTTAGGGAAGGAAAAACAAAACAATCCAGAACGGAATGTAATACCAAGGGTGTCAGTGGTTAGAAGTTAATTATTCATTATCACCACCAATCAGTCAGAGTGAAGCAACACATGAATGAGTCAGACTGAAACAACATATCAATGCTGAGATGTTGCAATAGCTGGTGTGCATCTGTGTACCCACAGAAAACCGTTAGCTCTGCAGGTCAGCCCTGTTGAGTCAGGGCCAGATTGGGGCAAGATCAGGGTTAAGGTCTATAGCAGTTGGCACGAATAAAAAAAGAAACAGAAAAATAAAAAATATCTTCCATGACGTCGTCACCAAGTGTACCATGGGAATGTTTGTCTTTCCTGCTAACAGGGAACTCCATCTGCTGTATGCTGTGTGTGTGCCTGTGTGTGTGTGTGTTTAACCTTTCTAGCTTTGTATTCTGTGAAAAGACAGAGGCACATAAAAATCAATGCCCCACTGGCCAATTAATAGGTTCAGTTGTGAAGCAGATAGGGAAATATTCCCTCACTGGCAGTGCATTGATGCTGTAAATATATAAATCCATACATATACTATTAACCAGCCTGGTCACGGGAGAATATAAGATTTTTAATAGAGGTCTTACAAAATGATGTTTTTCTTTTTTTTTTATTACGTTTGGCAAAGAGGTATTCTCTGCAAAGTGAATGACAATGTTATCAGATTTCTTCTATCAGATGCCTTTGTATTGTATGTGTATGCAATAATTCTAACAATAAAAAAACCTTTCTCTCACTACCCTCTTGCCTGTTGTGTGGTCGCATCTGTGTGCTTTTGTTCCATGCTCAGCCACTTCTGGGAAGTCTTCCAGTAGGACTTTCTTTTACCCAGCAGTCTGTAATTGGTAGGCAGATTAGCGGAAGGCTAACTTATGACAGCTTGGCTGGGCCTCAAACCCTCACTTCGTGTGAGCAGGAAAAAAAAAGGAAAAATTGTTAGTGGGTGTTTATGCTACAGTGATCATTGGTCCAACACAATAACTGAACAAGTCCTATTTCTAACACAGCAATTTAGGGGGTTCAGTTCGGTTTTTTAAAACAAGCACTAAAAATGGGAAAGTGCGGGGAAAAACACATGCGAAAACTTTAGTGCGCACTGATAAAACCTCATAACATAGAAAATAGAATCTTGTGATATTGTTGTGATATTGTACAAACATTATTTGATGCTCTTTCTCTTTCTGCTCTTTCTTTCTTTCTGTGCACTTTGAAGGGCTTTTGCAGTGTATTCCAACCTAAATCAGCAACAGGAAAGTTGAGTTTGCCTATCCAACATATAAATGTACTCCACCAAAATAAATTGGAAGGTGACACTAAAAGATGAGACTTCAAAAAAGTGTCAGGTTATTGCATAGTGTTGTTTTGTATAAATAAATGGATTAGCTTTTGCTGCATTAGGGTTCATGATTGTCTCCCACTGCTTTTTGTTGACTACAACAGAATCTTGCACACCGAGATTAGTCAGTTTATCACCGCAGGCATGTTAGGGAGAGTAGGTGATGGAGACAGATTAACAATGGCAGTTTGGACTGCGGTGTCTCTATGCTTACGTGGGCACGCGTCCAGCACAGCTTGATGAAACATACAGCTGTGCTGCCACCACCGCTGCCACTGCCGCCGCTGCTGCTGCTATAGCTTCCGTGTGATATGCCAAGATTGTGTCAAGGCAGCTAGCTATCCAACACACACCCATGACAAGGGATAATCCATCACAGGACCGGATTTTTGAGTATTAGTGATGACTAAAAACTTCACCACACAACCCCTGAAAATGATTAACTGAACACCCACTTGTGAACTGTTATTGTTTTATTAAAGCATCAGAGTTGCAAAGTTACACAGGACAGTAGGTTGTGTCATGTGACGGGGGCTGGTGACAGGTCAGAAAAAGGTTGTTGGGCATTAAGAGTCAGCAAGGCAGGCTGTCATATCAGGGCATTCATGTGAAAGTGTGTCATTGCTTCTCCACTGTGCTTTTACTGGGCCTCTTGTTCTTGGGCTTCCTGTTCAGGGATCACGTACTCCTGGAACTGGCTGGATTCAGATTCTTGTTCCTTGGACATCTCCTCCCCCTCTTGAGAACCCTCTCTGTGCAGGCCCTCCCCATGCCTCTCTCCGGTTGCCTCGCTATCTTCTGGTTGCTGCTGTTGTTCCTGAGGATGACCATCCTGCGCCACATCACTGGATTCCTCCTGCTCTGAGGTCAGAGTGTCAGGTGTGGCCGGTGCCTCGGACAGGTCTGTGAACTGATCCTGGGCGTCATCTGCACTGGCCTGGGTCTCTGTGCGACTGGCCTCAGCAGCGCCTGCACTGGTGCTGAATTCAGTCGAGCCTCGGTCCCCTTGCCCCCCCTCAATGTAATCAGCCTTGGGTTTCCATGCCTGCCTTGTGGGGGATGATGGGGAGAGCTGCCTCCCAGTGAACTGAGAATCCTGACTGTCCCTCTCCCGCTTCCTTTCAACGATATTTTCTGACCTTGGGTCTTCTTTCTTCTCAGCTCCTGGCATGAGGGGCTCTCTTTCAATCTGCATGAAAAGAGAGGCCTACATATTTAGTTTAAGTGAAGAGCTTTTTGTGTGTGTGTGTGTGTGTGTGTGTGTGTGTGTGTATGTGTGTGTGTGTGTGTGTGTGTGTGTGTGTGTGTGTGTGTGTGTGTGTGTGTGTGTGTGTGTGTGTGATATGAATGCCAAACTGAAGCTCTTTCGTAGACACCCCAAGGCCAGTGATCAAAAGTCAAGTAGCTTGCAAATAATAACTGACTCAGTCAATGGGTCTTATGTAGCAATCAAAAAGAGGAAGAGAAGCAATGTAAGCTGGTCCGTAAAGCTTTGCGAATAATTTAAATTAGGCTGTAGAGAAATGTTTGTCTCTGAGTGGAGGGAATAAAAAGTTACATAATTTTAAAACTATTCAAAAATATGACTAAATTTCGAATGAAACTTTGTTGACCAAAATTAGGATAAAAACAAGAAACTGAACTTTGTAAGTAAGACTCATAATGAAAAAGAAAAGCCAGAATTACTTAAGCAATGACTGCCATTATTTCTATTCAACTCAGATGTTCCCTTTTTTGTTACCTGGACAGGGATGATCCTATGAGGCTGGCATATTTTAGGCAGTGGTGCCTCCACTGTCAGAATTCCATCAAGGGAGAGAGAAGAGCGGATAGTCTGAGCATCTATCCCTATAGGAAGCCTAATAGAGAGTAACATGTTACTGGCTTTCAGTCAAACGCAACAGTCAAAAAGCTTGCTGCATTACTGTAAGTGTAAACCTACTTGTACTTCCTGGTAAAACTTCTAGAGATGAAGCCATGCTCATCCTGTCTCTCCTCATGCTTGCCTTAAAATAAAACCAATTCCATACATCAATACACACAAATACCACATCTGTTTTTTTACATGTCTTTTGATGTGACTTTCCTGTAAGCCCCTTCAGGTGTGCACTTGCCCCTGCATTCCATTACAATATAGGAAAGCCTCTTATATGCACAGAGAAGCTCTCCTACACCCAAATCCACTCAAAGACATGCTACAGAGAATGGTTTTATAAGCCTTCACATAAGAAAGATTTCCACTTTAGGGAACAAAGTAAGAAACCTGTCATGCTCATGTGCAATGCCTCACCATTGATCTCCACAAATCCATCTGTAGTTTTGACAGAGAGCTCCTGAGGGAAGAAGTGGTTTACATCCAGGCTGACTCTCCACCTGTACTGTTCCCCTCTGACATCCGCTGCCTTGCCCCAGAGCTCCCGCTGAGCCTTGGGGTGCATGGTGGTGCTCGGCTGGGGGCACCACGTGTACCCTGGCCAGGAGGACAGTGCTGCCAGCTTCCTCAGCACGCTCTCCATCCAGAGCAGGTCGCCGGGTGCCAGGACAGGCGGCATGCCGAAGTGCTGATTGGAGATGTAGCTTGGCTGCCAACCGGCTCGCAGGGGGTACCATGTAGCGTCGCGGCAATACTGCGGACGGTCAGAGGACTTTGTGCTGTCAGCCATGGTTGGCTATCTGTGAAGAGAATGAAGAGGAGATGTGATCAGATAGAAAATAAAGAGGGCCTCGCACAGATCCGGCTATTGGCAAGATTGTCTCCTGTCTTCTCTGAGGTCTCACAAGTCACTAGCCCCTCCTTGGAACTTCAATTTTAGTGTGCAATTAATATGGACAAGCCAAGCAAGTGGGGAAATCACCTGAGAATCAATAGAGGCAGAGGGCTTGCTTAAGCTCAGCACAGCTGGGAGACGTCCCTCAGTCTTTTTATACAGCCTCCCTGTCTGTCTGGCTGCTTATTAAGCGCTAATGGTTATCCTATGTGATGGGAATGTTGGGATGAGGTGACGGCTCATGAGGCCACGTCGTTGCCGCTGCCGCTCTATTCTTTGGATGCCAGGCAAAGGGACGTTAATTGGCGGTATTTATAGCTCTGGAGAGGGAACGGCAAATAGCTGTCGGCTGAGTCGTGGTCATTGTGGCTGCCGGGCTGCAGCACTCTGGCTGACGGCCTCTTGAGTTCCTTCACATATTAACCATTATTATTCTCTGGAATGGGCCCTGTTTTTTTTTTTTTTGAAAAATAACTGAGAATCAGGAAACCTTTTTTTTTCTTTGGCATCCATACTCAATTATTTCAGAAATAAAGTGCGAATAGATGCCCCTAACTTTTTGTACATTGCACTTTTTTGTGGTTAATTAGGGGAGAAGTTGTCAAGTTGTAGTAAATAGCACAATAATTTTCAACAAACAACACGAGGCTATTAAACTGTGAAGGCGTGTGTCATAACAGCCTAATAAGAGAAAGAAACATGGCCCCATTAATTACCCTCAGATTGTCTCCAAACCAGGCTATTATCAGCCCTTACATTGCAATTACACAGATTTGGAAACATCTGTGGTCCCACACTGATAACAGAATTTTCCTGATGATTGTAGCCTATTATTCTTGTGTATTCTAGAGTTCAGAAAAAAAAAACAGGAGATCAGAGCAAGCAAACAGCAGATATAAGATGAATTGAGGATACATTTGGCTCCAATCTGGGCCAACTGTCCTATTTAATATTAACTGTCTTTTCCTGTGAGGCGAATGTCCTGGGCGAATGTCCTAGGCGAATGTGTTTAAGTAACCCCAAGTTAACTGGTTTTAATATAAACATTGCTCCAGACATTCATGTTTTGTAGTGCGTGTAAATGTAAATGAATAACACATAATAAAAACACATTTGGTGCGTAGAGGTTGGGGGAAACGGGAACGCCAACTTGTTAGACTGAAAACTGCCTTCTCTGAGGGGCACTTTGCATGTTAATTCGTTACCAAGGGAAACGGAAAGCAGACGTAGCCCAACATGGACGACCATACTTGTGAGACAACATAAAATCTTTAAAATGTTAATGATTTCTTTCTAGCCAACCTCTGAATTGGTAAAGTTACCACATTTGCCTGAAGGTTCACGTCAGAATGGACAATGGCGATGCCTCGCGACATACATTTTGATCCGCGTGAATTTGTAACTATTAAGCCTCTTCCAAGTAGCTCCTCAGAAGAAAAGTTACAAGCGCGCAGTAAGACTGTCTATGTCACCTGCCGTGACAGACAGGTGTTCTGGGAGAACTATCGGCGCAGACAGCGGCAGCTAAGTCGGCAGGGCTACCGGGCAGCGACCTGGAGACCCTATGAGGAGGTTGGAGAACCGCTGTACTTAGAACCAAAAAAGCTAATCCTTTCTTCGCTGGGACAACTTGATGAGGTAATGCCAACAGACGGCGTTTCGTGTAGATGTAGGAAATTTCTTTTGCTGAATTTGCCAGGAGTTATGCAGCTGTGTGGTGTTGTTGAAAAACAACATATTTATTTAGGATGTCTGAAGATGAGGAAAAAATGTCACATTATTTTAAGATAAGGAGAACCGTTCTGGTGCAGTTCGTTCCGAATAAAGTCGACATATTGAAAGGGAATAAAACATTGGTGTAGACTTTGTTTGAGATATTGTATTGAGATCATGAGCAATGTAATATTGTTGCGCTTGTAGCTGGTTGATGCATCATATTTGACGTGATGAAATGACCAGGTGTGGTGATTATTTTTTCTTTGTCGAAGTCGTGTGGCCTTTCTGGGTCAGTCTTTGATGGTATGTGATATGTTGGCGAAGACTTATTTTATGGCAGCTTGTCTTCCTTTCATCCATCACCGGAGCTCCATTGCAGCACAAAGATCAGTCTCATTCTGCCCCAAATGCTCCTTTCACTTTTATTCCACATAAACGGTGGACACCGAACGGATTAATGATGCATGGGCTGTCAGAAACTTGGCCGCGCGAGCACACACGCGCACACAGCTCTTCCCTCCCTCCCTCTCTCTCTTACACACACACACACACACACAGTCTCACAAAGTCACATCCAAATGTAGGCATGTCTCCTCACACAGATACACACACATACACACAGCATGTGTACTCACACAAACACACACACATACACACACCACATCAAATATCTTTAACTGTCTGGTAAGACAGACAACCCTTGTGTGTGGTTCAGTGCTCAGTGCTTGCCATCCCCCTTTCTGCAGACGGCTTTAAAAGCAGGTCTGAATTGAAGAGCTACCAGGGACAGCACGTGTCAGGCCTCATAAAGGTAAAGCGTGCCCCCAGATTCAGGCAATTAACTGAGACAAAGATGGAGGAGAGGCTTGGGCTCTGCGGTTTGTCTCCTCAGAAGCAAATTCGGCCGGCAGAAGACAAAGTGAGCTTTATAAAGCAATTATGCCCCGTGCTGCTGGCTTTCGACGAGGCCATCCCAGCCCACCGGTGAGCCCTAAAAAGCAATAACACACACGTGGGATATCGGCACCTAATGCATTAGAGGACAGGCGCTGTCAAAGTGGAATATTAATGCCGGTGAACGGAGGATTCATCAGAGTCGCTGGGGCTCTTTGTCTGCTGAGGTAGGCAGTTTTTGCTCAGCAGGTGCCACCGTGGACCAGATTAGATTTGACACTTTTGGATGAAAAGTCTTGTATTTTGTAAGTGCCTGCGCATGTTGGCTTGGCTTGTACAACTCACTTGCCTGACCTGTCTTTCGAGGTGTACCTTCTTGCATACGCACAAGGTAGAGTGGGTGCCTTAGCAGCACGTGAGTTGTGTGTTGCATTTTCACTCTGAGCCATTGGAAGTTATTGAAGTGACTGTCACCGAGAACACTCCCTTTTAGCTTAACATTACGGGCCACATAAATCACAGAGGGGTCAACTGCACAGGTGCCCCTGAGCTAGTTTCGTCTTTGTACAGCTTTCAGAAGTTCAAGAGCACATTCAATTAAATGTCAACGGGCTGAGCTGAGTGTTAATATTTGCATTCATAAAAATTATACGGCGTCCACAGGCCTTGCAGGGTGCATAGGTAAACAAATGCGTTTGTGTGTGGGGGAAGGGGGGGGGGGGGGGGTCTCGTTGTGAAGCGGAGCAGCTTTCGGGGCAAGTGAAGTGAGAAACTCAGCGGTGGCTGGGCCTAACGCGAGCAGATTTACTGCAAATGAGATCATCCATCAACAGGGGGGTGTGCAAAGGCTGGAGCGCAAGGGCAAGAGTGAGGCGATCCTGGGGGGGTGGGTTGGGATTGGGGGTGTGGGGGCGGTGGGCAGGGCGGTTGTGTGGAGGAGGGGGGGGGTTACAGGCGTTTCGCTGCCAAAAAGACATCCGGCATGAAAAATGAGTGGTTTGTCAGCTTAAGGCTCTCTCGTCTGCGGCATTCTGGGATGGAGCTCTTTGCAGGTCCCCTGTGAGAGAGGCTCTGTTGGAAACATAAAGATCTATAGGGCTTCCACCGTGTTCCCCGGACTATACCGAACACAGCTAACCTGTCTGTCAACTCTGTGAAGCTACAGATGTGTGTGTTTTTGTAAACAATAACTGACATGCAAGCACATTTTGTTCTGTCCTCTTTTTGACCTTTTGTGTATTCTTCTTTTGTTGATTGATTTTATTATTAGGCTTTGTTTTGGGCCTTTTCCCCCCGCTGTTATATCCACAGGATTTAGGTTTTGTTTCATTTTCTTCATTATTTTATTTTATTTTCAGGATTTCAGCACTTTTTGTGAGCCTCCTTTTCTGTGTCCGCAGGCACCCAAGGCTACATCATTGCCATCTAAGGCTGACCCAGTGAGATTTTCTGCTGCCCCAGACACCCCAAAGGTGACAAAGGTGTAGTCCTCACTCACACAAACCCCCAACCTTTCTCTGACATTACTCAGGTGACAGTGGCTAGTCAAGGTCACACAAACACAAGACCAGGTTGGGTTGGGCAACACTGTCCGGGTATTTGCTTCTCAATAATAGTTGTTAACTGGTTATCATCTTTGGTGGGTGAAAATGGGCAATTGCATTACAACCACCAAAGTTGGTAACTTGGTTAGCGACTATGATGTTGGGAAATGCTAGTCCAGTAAACCAGCCCCTCGTACTACACTTCATTTTGTACAGAGGGTCTGGCTGTGCTGTATTGAGAAATGAGAAATGAGACTCTGCTGAAGTTTAGAACAATTGGATCTGCCTTTACCCAATCACTAACATTTGGTTGTGACATGCAGTTAGCCTGCCTATGCACTACAATTCAAACAAAGTCGACGTCATCGCTCACAAACACTCCCTCTGTTCGCTGATTGGTTAGGCAAGATTTTGCCTGAGACAACAATGTTATTGAAACCTTAGCCAGACCCTCTGTACAAAATGAAACAACGTACCAGGGGCTGGTTTACCAGGCTAGGGAAGGGAAGTTTTTACCCAATCACATGACTCCTCTGAGTCCGATGGCCTCTGCTGCTCCTCTTTCACACCATCTGACTGGTTTGGGATCAGAATGTGCCGGAACTCACTAATGAAATGTTGTCAATTGGTTTCCTGATAAGGTGCACTTTCTGCAGGCCCTGTCAGATTCTAAATGAGATGTTTAAGATGGGCTCCCAGCCAGCAAGGGCACCTCGTAGGTCAGACAGGTGCGGCTGGTCTTCTTTTTATGAACCGTTTCTATCGGTATAGGAGTACAGAAAATAAATGCATGTCCTTCATGCATGCAGTCAGATGCTCTTGTTGCTTTTTGTTTGTCTGTGCAAAGAGACCTTGAGTTTGAGAAAGGAGATATATTAGTATAAGTTTTTGTTGTATTCTTTATTTTTGATGTTTTCAGAGCTTGTCATTCATTGGCCCAAGGACAAGAAGTAGAGAAGATGTTGTCAACCTCAAGAAGCATCTGGGTCAAACAAGGTGAGAGACTGCAACATTGTAGTGTTAACTGATGACCACACAGTTGTTTGCGTATACATGATCAATGACAGACAAAAACAGGAAGGTAGAAATTCAGTGAAATGAGCATGGTTGTCCGTCATAGCCTAGTATTATTAGGGGAGATGATGTATCATTCCAGTGTATCATTTTCTGCACATGCAGGATGCTATCTCTAAGCAGCATAAGGCAGCACAAGAAAAACAAAACTAATACGGATACAAAAAGAGAACATTAACATTGAAATACTCTAGCCAACACTATGTTGAACATCATGAAAATGACTTTCTAAAGGTTAAGCCTACTAGTCATCTTTAGTTGATGCACTAATTGTCTTTGTAAGCAAAAAACATGGGTTGTCTATCAACTGCCTCTTGCTGTGAAGAGAAAGGGGGAAGAACAGTCTGTTTTCATTGGACAGTAGATGGTGTTTTTGTTGGACAGTAACAATGTCCATCCTTTCCAATTTCGTATCTCTGAAAGGAGAGGACAAGCAGAACAGAAATTCAAATGCCAAAAAGATAGCCAAATAGATTATTTTGCAATAGCACAACACTACTTTCCGTGTTTACTCTTTTAAAACAGGAACACAGAGCCTCATACATCACTTGAATTGAGTGTTTTTCCTAATCTGACCAGGTCCTGCAACAAAAGCTACCTCAAGGGGGGGTTGCACTGAGAGTGTATTTTCTGTGGGTTTTGTTAAGGATTAGTGTGTCCTGAGGTCAGCTGATTATTCATCAGGACCTGGCTGTTCTTGTAAGTGTATTTGTCTCAGCCAGGAAACGCTGAACCCCACGTCCTCCAAACACAAACACACACACACGCACACATACACACACACACACACACACACACACACACACACTATTTGCTATCGCCTAGAGAAACGCATTAGCGAGCTGCTGGAACAGTTATCACAGCCACAAGATCAGACAAGGATCACGAGTTTGTGTGTTTCACCTGGCAAGCTGTGTGCTTGTGTAGCAGCACTGGTGTAACATTTTTTCATTCCAGTTCTTGGCAGTTCTCATGACTGATTTTGACTCAGCCACCTACCTCCTGGTACTTGACTGTTCTCTACGAGTTAATAGTCACACTGCTGAGTGAAATGTGCTGATGGAATGCTGATAGCACGACTGTCAGATGGGGTGGGAATCTTTCCTTTGTGGGTGTATGTGAATGTGGTAAAGTGTGTGTGTGTGTGCGTGTGTGCGTGTGTGTGTGTCTGTCTGTGCGTGTGTCTGTGTGTGCGTGCGTGCGTGCGTGTATGTGTGTGTGTGTGTTTGGATCACCCACGAGCCACCCATACAGACTGTTTGCTCTGGGTGATATTTGACATTGGTCTGTATACACGGTAACAGACATTCACAAGCTGCCAGACAAGCATTGGGTTATTTATTTATTTATTTATTTATTCATTTATTTATTTAGTTGGCCGTCTTTTAGCCACCTCTCTAGCCTGGAGGGAAAAAAATGGGGCATGCCGAAAAATCCGCGGTGGCATTTAGGTAGGTGGGCGGTGCCCAGTGGCCCTCTGCAGGGGCAGCTGGTCAAATAGCAGCGAGGCGCCGCTTAAATGGCTGACATTTCCGAGACACTCCTCTCGGGCTTCTCTGGCGGGTCTCTGATTTGAATGATTAATTATTTATCACGGGTGGAGGGGTTGCTGAGGAGGAGGGGGAGGAAGAGGAGAAAGAGGAAGCAGATGACGAAGAAGCTTGGCATTTATTTGAAGCCAGTAATGAAGGAGCACTTGTCCCTTTCCTGTCGATGTGAAGTGGCGTTGGGAGTGTAGTTCCATTCCCAGAGTACTAAGCGCAGTGACGGTAATAAAAAACTCTTTATCAGGTGCCACTTAGGACAACTGGAGGACTATAGTTTCAGAGTTATGCCTTACTCAACTCTTTGGGGGGGGGGAGTCTCTGCTAAGTACTGTTTAATTGAATGTAATATAATGCAGTGCAGTGGGCTTAGACCAACGATCATGTCTCCAGTTATTAACTTACCACTGATGCTGTCTATAAGTTTATCATTGACATGTTCTGTGTAATTATTATAAATGTGTTTTTGCTGACAAGGTCGTTCACATTATTTCACCTGCCTAAAATCATTAGGAGGTTGGTGCAGCATGACGAGTCATTGTTGTGTTTGTAAGATTATGTCCTCTTGGGATGGCTGTGGAAAAAAATAAAAACAGGTCTCATGTGGACTTTACCTTTTAATGGCCCATTACAAAGACATCCAAATGTTTTAAATCTGTCTGGCTGGTTCATGCCACTCTGTGCCAGCCTGGCTGTGACTGTGTCTGGCATCAAAGCAGGAAGCAGCTCTGGTGACTCTGGGGTTTGTTAAGCCGAACAGCTTTTAATTCCTGCTATTGAGTGGGCCGATGTGCCTGCAGGGTACTGATGCCTTTATTTTGTCCTGAATCACAAAGCTACTCTGTGGCTTTCAAGGGGTTAAATCAAAAGTGTGATGCATTCGGTGTCTACACAGTGTTCAACACAGTTGTGCTGTAATCCGTGATTGTGTTGTAGTTACATTGTAATCCTTCCACAACTGCTCCGATCCTGCTGTCACTAGTCAATTTACCTACAACAACCCCTATCTGCCCTACAGCTGCCCCATCACTACACCATCTACCTTTTGCTACCCCATCTACACTGTAAAACCGGATTGTCAATACAACTCAAAACTTTTGATGTAACTGATTACGTCAATAGTTTTGAGTACATTAACTATATATTTTAATTAAAGTTAATTTAAAAGTTTAAGTACAAAATTCATGTACTTAAACTTTTGAATTAACTTTAATTAAAATAGATAGTTAATATACTCAAAACTATTGACGTAATCAGTTACATCAAAAGTTTTGAGTTGTATTAACTTATTCGGGTTTACAGTGTACCTACAACAACCCCATCCTTTTATGACTCCTCCACCTTCTTACGATTCTTACTCATCCTCCTACAAAAAACTATCCTTCTACAACTACCACTATGTCTTGCCACTACTCCGTGCTCTTCTACATACCCCACTCTCCCGTTCTCCCATCACGACCTTACCGTCTCAATATTAGAAAGTGATTATGAGCTTGCTGTTTGGGGATTTCCATTTCTTCCTTATCAGACTGCACACCCAGCTCCAATTTCATGCATAAAGCATTTTGCATACAACATCTCCGCTGCTGTTTTCAGCCATAATGGTCAGTATCTTCACAGGCACGCTTGTGGGTAGAAGATATACAGGATCTGAATATGTAGCAGAGTCGATCTGCATTACTGCAGCACATCATCAAACCATAAACAAATCTGCATAATGTATTCAAACACACACACTCACACATACATACGAACACACATGCATACACACTCACAAGCACGCACACATACACACACATAGACACACACACGAACACACACACACATACACATTCACACAAGCACGCACGCATACACACAGACACACAAACACACACACACACCTGTGATATTGTTTGTAGGCAAATTGTATGTCTCTTCACTATCCCCTCCAGTGTCAGTATTTTTTCCATGTAATTCGTATGTACATGAGTGTGTCTCCCAACATATCTCAATCGCCCAGTTTGCCTATTTCCTTAGCTGTGGTGCTAAATTGTCTTACAAGAAGTAATAGAAGTGGTATTAGCCATGGCCCTTTCAGTGGTCTCTTGAAAATTGAATCGAGACACTGTATCTGAATGCGAAAGAGCTTTGACAGATATTACATTAGAAATGCAAAGAGGAGATAATTTCACTGTTCACCATACCCTCAAGAAATTAGCTGCGTAGTCAGTGTTGCCAGGCGACCAGTAACAAGATCAGCTGACCTGGAAATGTTATACAGCCATGAAGGGTGTGTTCAAATCAGTATATCTGTAGTGATATCCAGAAGTGTGTCTGTGTCTGTGTCTGTATGTGTTTGTGTGCATGTGCATGCATGCAGGTGTGCAAGCATGCATGTTTTTGATAACAATTGTGAGATTGTATTTGGATGGTAGTATTGTGTGTGTGTCCTTGTGAATGAATTCATGTATGCATGAGTGTTCTGAAAATGTGCAGTTGTATGGTCAAAGAAAGCTCTTGAATCTGACAGATTCTTGATGGTGTGTCTACACTAAGTAGGTTTCAGTAAGTGTCTATGGAAGGCAAACAAAGTCAGATCAATTAAGGGACTTGTCTTGCTATGTTTATGTGGCTCTACCAAGGAGACAGAGGCAACCAAATTCACACACACACGAAGAAGTGTGTGCACGTGCACACACATACACACTCTCTCTCTCACACACACACACACACGCACACACACACTCTTAACACATATACACATACACATGAACATTACCATATGCATACTCACACACAAACACACTCACATGCACACCTGTACACCCACACTCATACTTACCGATATAGAGAGAGAGAAACTTACACAAAGGTGAGAGATGATTTAGCATGGCATATCATATCACGTCTCTACCTAACAACCCACCACACCCCTTGGAGACAAAAAGTCTCGAGGAGCTCTTTGTGGTTCGCTCGCTGTATTGTTTAAGATGCAGACGAAGTGAGCCATGGTGGCATCGTTAAAGCCATACTTCACCCACCCCCCCACTGTGCCGTCTGTGCACCCCCTCCTGAGCATGAAAGCCCTTGACATGATTAAGCAAAACAGTGATGAATTGCCGTCTTAATGCTGCAGCCGAGTCAAATGATCTTGCTGACATGCGCCAGGGTGGCATTTTTTTGCCCTTTTTTTTTTTTTTGTTAGATTTTTTTTTTTTTTTCTGCTCCCACTTGTGCCGTAATTTAAGGTAATTATGCATGCAATCTGTGAAAAGCGTGCAAGCACACTCCGGAAAAAGGTTGCGGACTGGAGCTGCCGTAAATTGCTGTAATGAAGTAATTAATCTGTTGTTGTCAGGCTTTGTATCGCATAATTTCTAGTCCAGGGTAATTTTTAAGGCACTTTTATGTTTGTTTCTTAAGAACTAATTTGATGTCTGTATATTTGTGTGTTCACATTTGTACGTGACTCAGAAAATAACTTCAAAATTTTCACTCACAAATATTCTGGTATTTTGAAGATGTGACTTGATAATTCATGAGGGATAGATAATGTGTATATATATATATATATATATGTGTGTGTGTGTGTGTGTGTGTGTGTGTGTGTGTGTGTGTGTGTGTGTGCACGTATGTGTGAGTGTGTGTGTGTCTGTGTGAAAAAGACCATCTGGTCTTTCTTTGAAACTGCCATATCACAAAAGTGGCTGAGGAGAGCTTTTGAAGTAATCTACCCCATGGTATAGCAGGTGTTTGTGAGAGGTATGCTAATTTGATTCATACATTCTTTCAAATAAGCATTAGTTCAGCATTTATCCGAATACATATTAATGCATATATTCTCGCTCCTGGAAACAGTCTCTTGTTGTTTGTGACCCCCCTCCATTATGTGGCCTACCTTAAAGCAATGACACGTGTTCATTAACCCCTTTAGGGTAGAGTTTATAGGTTGGACTGCTGACCAAAAAAAAAAAAAACGAATTTATTCTCCGACAGTTTTATAATACATGTCCACACCGTTTTGGCATGGTGCCATGATCAGGCAGGTGTTGGAGGAGTTTAAAACCCCTGGACCCTTTCTCATAAGAAATACACAATTCCCAAACTGCATCTTTCATTTCTTCCTTCCTTCCTTCCTTCCTTCCTTCCTTCCTTCCTTCTATCCCTCCTTCACAGCTCAAACAGTTTACTGTAGAAACTTTGTTCCAACTGCGTTGCGTAGATCTTCTACTGGTCGCGTAGATCTTATTTTTGTAACATTTATACTTTTTGAGATATTAATTAAAAAACAAAATCAAAATGTCCACATATAAGTATCCTGCTCTGCCTATCTACCATCTTTGCTACAACTACAGATCCTTTTCAGCTGTCTCCTCTGCCCACAACTGGTTCTGACTGCAGTCCTGATTGCAATAATTGACTATTCAATACTTTACCTATTTAAACTGTTTCAGTGTTCAGCTAAATAAAAGTCTCACTAAAGAATGTACTATTAAATAAAAAAATATTTAATTGTACCCTAACATCATCCTAGCAACCACTTCCACAGTGACAGTCCAGCAAACAACATTGCAACCAACAAGAATACCATAGCAAAGGCATACCATAGCATACCATTTGAAGAATTAACTTGCTTTTTGTCCCTTTTAGATTCGTAGCGGATTAATTGCCTGGCAGTACACTGTGTTGCACAGTAGGCATGTTTGAAATTCACTTCAGTTAAAGAAAAGCACAACAGCATGTGCATTGTTATACACTGTGCATTTCCCTGGAATGATGTGTTCTCTAGTTCATTTTGTAGGTCATTTATCCATCCATCCATCCATCCATCCATCCATCGATTTATTCATTCATTCATTCATTCATTCATTCATTCATTGCCCTACAGGCGGCTGGTGCGTGCGGTCAGGCAGGGGAGAGGTTACTTCCAGCTGCTGCAGAAGGAGGAGCAGGAGGCGCAGGAGGCCAAGGAGAAGGAGGTGCAGGGTCGCCCAGGGCCACAACTACCCTGTCTGTCCTCGGACAGTGACACTGACTTAGAGAGGTGAGAAGCAGCAGAGGCCAAGATTTATTTTACCCCCACCTTTAGCCAAACTGCACCAAAGCAACTATCAGTCTTTCTGTCTGCCTATCTATCTCTGATGAAGGGATAAACAGCAGCTGTTTGTAAGAATGTGTGTATGTATGTATGTGTGTATGTGTGTATGTATGTATGTATGCATGTATGTTTGTATGTATGTATGTATGTATGTATGTATGTATGTATGTATGTATGTATGTATGTATGTATGTATGTATGTACGTATGTATACATGTATGCATGTGTATGTACGTATACATGTACTGTATGTGCATGTATGTTCGTACCATGAAAAGGTTGGCATCAGAACAAACTTCATGTGCAGAGGCCTTTGCTATAGCAAGCCGACACATACATGCCAGTTTATATCTGAAAGTTATTAGTTATGTCAACATGTACTGAATGCAGAGGATCAGCTGACCTCATGACTCAGGCCATTACAAGGGCAATGTTATGACAGCACCGGCATATAAAAATATATTTACTTGCATGCTTCTGTTACGTGTCCACAGAGATCTGCCAAGTTGCCCTGCCTTACTTTGTCATCGGTGAAGGGAGTTTTATATTGTCAAGGGGAGCTGTGAATTGCCCAGTAACTGGCAGACTTGTAAAGCCGTGCTGAAATGTAAGAAGTGCGGCCGTGTCAGAAGCTTTAAATCACAGTGATTGCCTGGCCAGTGTTTACCGGTGTGTCCGTCACAGGACAGAAGCCTACTTCAGCAGTACCAACTGAAGTCGTTTCTTCAGGGTTTTCTTGCCACTAAGGTCGGTGACAACTTGGTGAAAGCCCTGACGGCATTTCACGAAATAATTTATTGTTTTTTTTTCCCTCCCATTTTATTCATTGATTTAATCAAATGATTCAGGCAAGCTACAAACTTTATCAGCCCAATCACGTGCTAGACAACCACTGAGAGTGCTCATAGTGCCCATGTTGCAGTAGCAGATCTTCTCTTGATGGAGCAGTCACAGAGTGTCCCATCTTTGTCATTCTGAATGCATCAGCATGGTAGTCTTGGCTGCTTCTCCATCAGATGCTGTACATAGCCACATACCGTACCTCCATATTTTTAGCTGGCAAGTCAAACTGATATATTTCATGGGTATGGACACAATCTCTGTTTCTTCTCTGGTCTCTGACTTCAAGAGACGCAGTGTTGCTGTGAACATGCTCGGTTGGGCCTGGTCTCTGTTCGTTCGACCAGAAAGCAAATTTGCATGTTGACCTTGAGCAGTACATGGGAAATAGTTTCATAGTTTGGAGTGCACTTCTCTTTCTTTTACCACAAAATGAATAATGGAATTTGAGTAAAGAAATGTGAGTGAGAAAAGTTTTCCTTTTTCATTACAGAGTACATGGTCTCTTTTTATTCATGGGAAGTGTAATCATTGCTTCAGTGCATTACTACAGTATCAGGGCCACCAACCAACCCCCACACACACCTCTCTCTCTCTCTCTCTCTGTCTCTCTCTCTCTCTTTCTCACACACACACACACACACACACGCACACACACACACACACACACACACACACTTCATTCCACCCCACCCTTTTCCATGACTGACTCGAGCCAGGGTGTACAGTGTAAACTTAATACCCAGTGACATTATTAATAATGAGAGGCATGTTGCAGGTCTGTGTGAGGTCCCCCGTCCGCATTCATTATAATATTTAAATAACATTTGATCACATGTACAGCAGAGGATAGTCATTTCCCATTTGCTTCAAGGGGGGACTAAGTTTATTCAACTTGGTTATGATTTACATAAGCCTGGCCCGGGTTCTCTGCAGCAGTTTAACTACAGTAGAAATTGCATTATAATATTGGGTAATTGCATATTCATTGTATCATAATGGAAGAATGAATTATGACTCCCCCCACGTACAGTAGCATATTGTAAGATGACGTCAAGGGCAAATCTGAAATGTTCATTTATTATGTTCAATTACAGTATACAGTGCACTGCATAGTGTATGAGTAAACATTTTTGACAAGTCCTTAAACACATTGAATTGACCTATATAGCTGTTGTTTTAATTGCTGTAATGGTATTTGTTGCGTGAGTTTGGACCCATATGATGACCCAGTTGTGGCTAGGACACTATGTTACATGTTCACTACTAAAATATGCCTACGGAATGTAGCTGTGGAGAGAGTGCATGCTTTTACTCATAATATATTAGTCACTCAGTAGAACACATCACCTGTAATAAGCATGTAATGTGCAATGTTGAGTGTTACTCCCATTGACTGTATATAATATAAAATAATATATAGAAATTATACAGTCAACAGTCAACATCAAAATGGCTGAATCACTTGACTCACGTCACCAGTGAAAATCTATGACTGTTCTCTCCACCTCTGCTTTATTTTTAAATAGTTTCAGTTTCAATTTTGTTTCATACTTGTTTCTTGTTATCATTCTCCTTGGGCTCTGCCCACTCTGTCAGTTCCCTGAAATATGTCCCAAAATAGATTTCCATGAATCTTGGATATATCTGAAGAGGCTGATTCATCTCCTGTCTATGAGAAGGAGTATACTGAACTCCTTCACACCTTCTTATTTCTGTCAGCTATCTACTCTTGTTCCCACATACATACTTATAAGACTCAGATAAAACTGACTTCCTGTCTTTAAAAAAAAAAGTATAAAACGTCTGTGTCTGAATGTTGCGGTACACATTAGGTCTCCTGGCAACACTTATCTCCTGCCTTAATGTCGTGACATATTGTTCAATTAAGTGCATTTCTGAGGTTTTTTTTTTTTAAGTTGTTGCATCAAAAGTAATTGGGGTTGAAGTGACCGTGGAAAAAATAGGAGCTGTTAAAATGATTTTATGCAGAACTTAAATGTCACGCACCTCACTGTGGCATTTTCCACCAACTCCTGACTGTTTATCAGATAACTTTAGATAACTTCCCTTTTGGGTGTCTCTGCAAGGTGTTATTCAGAATGTAATTAAAATCATTATATTACATTAACTTTTTTACTTTATCTTAAGTCATGTCTTAAGTCTAGTTATGATCCCCTGTAGCCTGCTAGGTGGTAAGAACTGCAGAGGTACTTTCATTTCTTCATTTGTTTTATTATCAGTTATATCACCTGCTGAGCATTTTAGTGGTTGTACAATCATTTTTTTGTAGAGGTCAAATATAAATTTTGCAGGTGTGTATTCAGTAAATGTCAGTGGTAGGTATATGGCTTTCTGCTGTTTTACTGTGAGTGTGGCAAAGTCAGTAAGTAAGAAGTAGAGTGATGGTGGTACTTGTGAAAAAAGTGAGTCATTCCCATTTTGTCTTTGTAATCACACAACACACCCTGCACACAACAAAATGTAACACCGCTCAGGGAACAGTGTGTAGGGATGGTGCCATGCTCAGTCACAAGGGGAGGAAGGAGGAGAGCACTGGTCATTCACTCCCCCCACCTACCTTTCAGTGGAATTGAAGCTGTGACCCTCCAGCTGCCAAGTCCAGCTCCTTAACCGCTAGACCGTGACCGCCTGTGTGTCTCTCCTCCAGCCCTGTGTCGCCTGGCCTGGGGGGGCATGGCCGCAGCCCGTCGGAGAGGAAGAGCAGAGGGGGGCGCAGGACCCAATCAGCACAGCCACGTCCCTTCACACCCATCCACCACTCCCTCACCTCCCCACAGCTGCACCAGCTCCCACCGTGAGTCACCAGCCCTTCCTGTTCCTCTGTCATAATAACGGTGACTACAGATTCCAGTGTCTTCTTCAGTCTACTCCATGATGACTCCCCAGTCTGTATTAGTCTACCCCAGTTTGAGTCTACTTCAGTTTGAATCTACTCTAGTTGCTGTATTCATTCTATTTTGACCTTTATTTGTACTGGTCACTGCCAGTTAATCAGCCGAAGGGCGTTATGCAATGTAAAATCATGAATTTCTTTAAGTCTGTAGTCTTAAGTATCATTATTATTGCTTACTCCTGCTATATCGGGTGCTAATTATAATCATAATCATCAGCACAAAAACTCCTAGAGATATAACTCTACCAGTATTTGTATTCTGTTTTTGTTTGTTTGTTTTTTTTCCTATTCTCCAACCCTTTTATCTGGCCCCTGGGCTACCCACAGGCATGCCACGTTCCACAGTTAGCCGTCGTCTGCCCTTATTCTATTTCCAGCCCTGTGTTCTGGCATCCGGCGTCATCTGCGGAGAGAGCGCAGAGGCCACAGACTAAACAACACCTCCTCCCCTCCCCTCCCCTTCCCACCCCTCTCCACCCCTTCTCTCCCCTCCCCTCTGGTCCCACCCCTCCCATCCCCGTCCCCTCGTTCTGAGGCGACACAAACGAACAGCTCCCTCTCGGCTTTTTAATTAGTTCTCTTTCCCCTGAAGGAATAGCTGTCCTTTAAGGTAGCACTTTTGGTTCGCTTGCTTAGTCGTTCTCTCTTTCTCTCTCTCTCTCTTTCTCTCTCTCTCTCTCTCTCTCTGGCATAACCTCTATTTAGTTGTGGAGAGTGCAGAGTTTTGGTGGCTTGTCTCTTGCTGGCCACTAACTATGGATCCACCATGGTTCAGAGCGAGATCAAGGGCTTTGTCAGCACAAGGCTTTAATTATACGGGGAATACTGTTTGTGATCTTCCCCGCACAATGTCATTAAAATACATTTGATTTTTGTTTTTCTCTTTTGGACGAAAATCCTTAATCCTCCATGCATCACACTGTTATTTACTCCGAATTTTTGCGGCATGTCCTTTGTAGCAGAGCTGTCTGCCTCACAGTGTGTGTGTGTGTGTGTGGGGAGGGGGTATGTTTTTTTGCAAACCTTTTCATTTTAATTATGTTCAAAGGTAAACAAAAGTTATACTTTCATAGAAACTATGATGGGTGCTACTGCTTAAAAAACTGACTTCAATCTTCAATCTTCAAGCTTCAATCTCTTGCTCTTATGTGCTGAGACTACTTTGGCATTCTCAAATGTTTTTTCTTGAAGGCTAAGGATAGCAGCTCTGGTTGAAACTGTATGAAATACAGAAATTATAATTCAGATATGTTTCTTTGCACCAGTTTTTTTTTTCAGTTTGACTCCTTAGCCTTGATGCTTGACAATTTCCCTCTTTGGATAGACACATCAAAAGGCTGTCAGTTGACACTAAAAGCGGTTAGGGACATTTTAGATTCAAATTGTATTGCATTATTTGCACATCTAGCGCTGTTTGCGGCACGGGTTAGTGTCTGATCCTTCAAAGACTAGTGGATTTGTAGGCAGGCACTGTGGAAATGAATGTCTTTGACCATTTCCCTCCAGAGCAGAAGTGCAATATTGGTGCTTTGAACGTTTCACTACACATAAGGCTGTCACCCTGATTTTCAGCCAATCTCCCATTTTAAGTATCAATCACTTAACAGATGGCTCTTTATTTGGCTTTTTTTGTTGCCAACATTACTGCCTAGCAAGTTCCTTGCTCTGCTCTCTGGTGACCCGAGAGAGAAAATAAGAGAGACAGAGAGAGAAGGAGGAGAGGTAGGGAGACAGATAGAGACCATTACAGAGAAAGAGACCATAAGAGAGAGAATGCTGCAGTTTTATTTGCATCGCAGCAGCCCAGCTCCAGAATGCCAGCACTCAATTAAACTGAAGCCACTGGCACTGGGCTGAAGACACTTAAACTATCTGTGGACCCAGTTTTAAAGGTGTAGTCCACTATTTAACTATTTGTGGACCGAGCCTTAAAGGTGCAGTCCGCTATTTAACTATTTGTGGACCTAGCCTTAAAGGTGCAGTTCACTATTTACCTATTTGTTGACCAATTGTTAAAGGTGCAGTCTGTTATTAAACTATCTGTGGACCAGCTTTAAAGGTGTAGTCCACTGTTAAACCAAAGATGGTAGATAGGCAGAGCAAGGTACTTAACGGTAGGTCATGTCTATCTGCGCTAAAGGGGTATCAGTTTCGGGCTGTATAAATAGCCATGCCATTGATGTGCTTGGCTGTAGTAGCTAGTACCACACGCTAAAAATAAACTCAGTGCACACCTGTATTAAAGATGATTTTCTTTGGAGAGTCATACTATCATGCAATTTCCCTTAAAAGAGCAGGGTGGTTTGGAGATCATGATACCATGTCTGAAATGTACATCTATTGCTCAAAATAAGGCTTTTAACTATTCTGTGAAATTCTAGGGTTCTGTCATAGACCTCAGTGTTATAGAGCGTGCCTCAGGGGAGTTAGTGGCCCCCCTCTTGTGTAATCATGGTTTCAGGAAGTGGCTCATCATGAAGGATCTTTGCATATCTACCATCTTTGGTTAAACTAATCTGTGGACCCAACCTTATAGGTGCATTCTGCTATTAAACTTATCTGTGGACCTAGCCTTAATACTAGTACCTCTCCCTTCTAGTTCAGCTATTTACAGTCTTTTGGTGGTCCATACTGTGTGTGTTTGAGTAAAAAAGCTCTGGTGTTCATACACAACTGCTTTTTTTTTACCCTGGTACAGGTTCCAGTTGATGTCCTCAAAGTCTTCTAGTTGCCTATTCTGTGTGTGCTGTCTGAAAATAAATAAAAATAAACAATAAATAAATAAACAAATAAATAGACACCCTTCTTGCATAGTCTTACTGCTATAAATGTGAAAAATGTGAAAAATATTACAGCATAAAACTCTTTCAGAAACTGACAAATCATTCAGCTAATCAACATGAGCACAAAAGTCAGTCATGTAATTTCATTGGCTGTTGAGCTCAAACATCTGCAGCCCCTCTCCAGAGATGTGGGCTGCATCTTTCATGACAGTGGGGCTTTGGCGCGAGTGAAGGACAGGGCTTATGATGTAACCGCCCAAGAGCTCTTTGGTGAAAACTGCACTGTTAGATGATGTGTGTTCCTGAGCCAGCAGACTAAATCCCATCCCACTGATTTTACTGCGCTCAATGTGCTGCAAAGCAACATGCTGTGAGCTTTTCTTTACGGTTTTTGGGGAGCCAAGTGCAATATTATATTTAACGCCAATTCATCTTCTCTTGTACCAATTTCAAAACACAATGCCTCTAATGCAGTGACCCATTTTGGGTGCCATCATCAAAAATAAAATCCTTAATCAGCCGCCTTAAAAGTGTTAGATCTGGTGGAACAGAGAGTCTTGGAGCCCAACCTCAAGAGCGTGTCCCTGTCTTACCGGATCTGAGATAGATAGCCCAGCCCAGAGTCAAGCTGATGCACACCCAGCAGAGCCTCTGATTAAGGGGAGATACATTTTCAGTACGAGCGGCTGATTATCATAGAAATGGCTTGGCAGCCCAGAGAAAATGTTATGAAGCTTGAGATCTCACCATGGTTGGGGCGTCTCGTAGCCACCTGGTGCCTCTCCTGACGTGGCTAGTTTCGCTAGATGCCGGGTAGCAGCTGGTGGCCGGGCAAAGATGTACTCTGTCACCCAATTCACTATGGCAGAGGATCCTCGCCCTTTTTTTCAAAGCCCCTGTTATCCAGCCCCATTATCCTGTGTAATTTTGTGTGATGCCAGGTCTTTATGGCTAGCTGTCACATCACGGTCCTCGTGACCTTCTGACAGATTGCCCTTGATCTATTTTAGATAATGACATTTGCCAGTACAGAGTTATTTATTTTTTTAATGATTTTTTTTTCTTTTTTCTTTTTTTTTTTTGTAACCCCTTTTTAATGGGTGCTAGTCACTCAGCGTGATACAGCAAACTTATGAGTTACACTAGGTAGCAATATAAAATATTAATACAAAGCAGTGACGCAACAGGGTTCTGAGGTTCTCAGCGGTGGTATGGTGAGTTGGCTGCACTGACGGCTTACCAGTAGGCGAGTGTGATTACAGCACACACTTTGCGAGTATCAATAAATCAAATAGCATGGTGCCTCCACTGTAAAAATGCTAGACATACCTTTAGGCTAGTGTCTGGTGCATAATCACAGAAGTTAAAGTATAGTGGTAAAATCTATTGATTAAATCAGCAGTAAATGCAGAGCAATTATACAGTATGGGTCATGTGCCTTGTTACTATACCTAAGTATGATGGTACTCTTCCTGTAAAGGAAGGATAAAAATAGCTGCCACTACCCCCATGTTATAATTTAACTGAATAATAAAGAGTTAAAAAATAAGAATATTGTGATTATAATTAGGAAATAAAATAGTAATAACAATAATTAGTTCAATCAAATAATCCAAGAGATAAAAAGAAATCAGCCCCTCTCAAATTGTGGACAATAACTGGCAGCAGCCCACACAAAACCATTAAGCTCATGTTTAGCTTTAAGCTTCAGCTGGCTTACAAATTGAATAGCTTGTGCTGCTAACATTCGTTCCAAACCAGTGCCTAAACAGATAAAACACAGATATCACACCATTATTATCATCAGTACTTAGAAGCAACATGAAATATCAGACAATCTCTGAACACATAAACGAATTGTTAAAGTATCAGAACAATAAAAGAAACAAACCACAAGCACTTGGCATTGAGGCCTGGTGGTGCACTGAACAGCTGCAAGCACTGCAGCGCCCATCGTCCAACTTGCCAGCCAGAACGAGAACGAGTCTGTGTGAATCAGTGTAAGTGTACGTTTACATTACCCATGACTGATCAGTCATACAGACCGGAAGACCTACAGTCCGGGAGGTGGCGGCTATTAACAGCACCAAGGGATGGCTCTCTGGTGGGCCCAGTACCAGAGAACAAGATACGCAGTGTCTCCTTCTGTGTTGGTGAGGGGTGAGAGCTAACGACAGCCCTTGTCGCAGCAGTCCAACGCAAACAGCAGAGATGATCTGGTTGGTCCTCTGGTAGGCCAAGCACCTGAGGCATAGCCGAGTTAGGAGGCAGACGATTCTCCGCGATTTGTGGCAGCAGCTAGCTAGTTCTGTTGACTGTGTAGCCACCACAGCTAAGGGCTAACTAGTTAAATAACTGGTGGTTACATTAAAAAAACATACAAACAAGAGCTATGTACAACAAACAGACCAGCTAATTGGACAAGTACTCTGACAAGATGTGGACCTTCATACACTGTAGTAGTGGATGTTCATGGCAGTGGTACTGACCCAGAGCAAACGTGACTTATCCCTTCAGAACACGTAGCTGGACTGTTGACACGTGTTCTTGCAGAGGGGATTGTGAGTTTGTGTACATAACAATGTTGTTAAAATAATTTAAATATCACTAAGTCAAATGAACAAATCCGATTAGTGTACAGTAAAAAAAATTGCAATGAAGGCACCAACCCTTGTGATAGATGGAGAAAGTTAACAGAACAAACAAGGGCAGCACAATAATCATTAGTCCTGAACAGTACAATATACAGTTCAATATACAGTTAATAATTCCCCTTGATTTTACAGGTCCTTACATTTTTCTTTTATGTTTTTTTCTCTGAGACTTTTATAATTTTGCTGCAATTTCTTTTGCTGCGCTACATAAATGACACTATTGATCTTCTTTACTTTCTCAGATTGCTTTTCCTTTTATACTGGGCAAATGGTATTCTCTGCTGCAGGTCTTGTCATCTACAGCCCACGCACTTTAAAAACCATCTTAGCTGAGGCTGGCGACCAGTCTGGATTTGTCCAGAGAATGATTATTTTGAGACAATAGGTTTCTTCTGAACACATGCAGCCCTAACCCTGCACATGTCACACCTGTGTTTACCGCATTCAAGTTCAAGTTGAAGGCTTATGTTCACAACTGTTTTCAAACTGGTTTCCTTTTTGTCTGTTTTGAGCTTGCTATGAGTGTTTACCAACTAACACAAAAGGTGTAAGAACAATTTTGAATATGAACATGAAAATGTTGAAATTGTAATTGTTCAGAGTTTGGAATTGTCACATCAGATGTTCACCTCTTTGTTGAATGTGAATGCCCCTCTATCATCTGACTTAGAAACATCAGCTGTCTGATTATAACCATGGCAACAGCTGTAGCAACAGCAGAGCTTAAGAAGAAAGAACTTTGTGTAAGGCAAAGTCATTCTTACCTTTCTGCCAACAGAGTTTGGTCAGCGCTTATCACTCAGCTTACACTTGAGGGTTGGAGAATAGTGAAAGTGTGCTTTTCCTGTTGGTTAAAATCTTGTGCAGTGGTCTCATAATTAACCTCAGAGAAGTGAGGTCAGAACCTTTGTACAAAGTGAATTTGGGTCTGGTCATACCAGACTTGGGTGTTCATGTAACAGGAACATTACAGTTTTTACCAATCATTTTCACGCGTTTTGCAGGGCAATGTTCACTTTTGCAAAACTCTTAACACATTTGCATGAGCCAAAGTCTATGGGAGACAAACTACGTTCTCTTTCGCATTGCTTTCACACAATTGTGTTCAATCACCACTTCAACCAAAATACATAAATACTTCTCTCAGTTAATGTTTACCACCAACAAAACTATGTACAACTGCAGCTAAATTTGCAGACATTTGGATACTCTTATCAAAACAGTTAACTCTAGGATCAAAACCTAAAAGCAATACAATACAGTGTAACAAAGCACAGCATTTTGCATTTTGTCACACAAAAAAGAAATAATGTGCTTGAGGCATCTTTTAGCCAAATAATTATTTATATTTAGCACTTTTACACTTACGTGTGTATTTCTTCATAATATTTTTTTAATTTGTATAGCTTGTTACGTAACAGGTAAACAAAGAGGTTACATTTGTGTCACGGTGTTCCTTTGGGGTTTTTTGGCAGTGCTGTATCTTTCCTTTGTTTTCCCCTAATCACATTATTGGTTTGAATTATTCTCCCTACACCCTGCACTGCCACAATAACCTCCTTCACCTGTGTCTCCTTGTCTTGTTAATCTGTCCTAAGTTAGTTCACCTGTCTGCCTCGTCTCCTTGTCCCTCTGATTAGTCCCAGCACCTGCACTCCCTCGTTTACCCTCGTTAACTCCTTAGTTTGTGCACTATTTAAACCCTGGTTTTTCAGTCTGTCCTTGTTGGTTCGTTTGCCACTCACGGTATGTTTTCACGGCATTCTGTCTCCTGACCCTGTCTTGTCTTGTTTTCTGTTCTTCCGCCGGTTTTGAGTTTCTAGTCCAGTCCCAGTGTTTCCCCAGTATCGTGTCTTGCTTTGTTCTATGGATTCTGTCGTGCTTGTGTCTTGTGCCTTGTCCTGTTTTGCCACTCACGTCTTGTCTCCAGTGTGTTCCGTCTCCTGTTTTTTGGACTGTTTGCATGGCTACGACTCGGACTGTCCCTGACAACGCTGCGATCCCCAGCCCTCGCCTACCGATCCGGTTCACCAGTGACGATTCGTCTGCCAGTGGCTCAGGTGGTAGAGCGGCGGACTACCACCCCTGGAGTTGCGGGTTCAATCCCCGCTCAGTCCAGCACCACCGAGTCCTGCCTGCCCGTCCCCTGTCTCTGTTCCGTGCCCCTGCCTGTTCCCAGACCCTGTGGCTGCAGCATCTGTTCCCAGACCCTGTGGCTGCAGCATCTGTTCCTGACCCTGTGGCTGCAGCATCTGTTCCTGACCCTGTGGCTGCAGCATCTGTTCCTGACCCTGTGGCTGCAGCATCTGTTCCTGACCCGGCGGCCGCTTCTGTTCCTGACCCGGCGGCCGCTTCTGTTCCAGTCCTGTCTGCCCAGCACCCTGACTCTGTTCCTGTCCGCCCTGACTCTGTTCCACTCCGCCCCTGTGTGCCCTGTCCAGTGTCAGTCTACGTGTTTATTGTTAATAAATGGCCTCTGGGGCTACGTTAATGCAATTGGGTCCTCTCCTGTTCTGTCTGTTTTCCTGGTTCCTGAATCCGTTCTCGTGACAGAACGAACCGACCACAAATGGACCCAGCAGGCTGCCCCAGAGGCCTGCCCCCACCTCGGACCCTGTACCCGCTGCCGAGGAGGGCAGCCACGGACCCTGTACCCTGTACCCGCTGCCGAGGAGGGCAGCCACGGACCCTGTACCCGCTGCCAAGGAGGGCAGCCACGGACCCTGTACCCGCTGCCAAGGAGGGCAGCCACCCACGGGCCGTGTACCCGCTGCCGAGGGCAGCCACCCACGGGCCGTGTACCCGCTGCCGAGGAGGGCAGCCACCCACGGGCCCTGTACCCGCTGCCGAGGAGGGCAGCCACCCACGGGCCCTGTACCCGCTGCCGAGGAGGGCAGCCACCCACGGGCCCTGTACCCGCTGCCGAGGAGGGCAGCCACCCACGGGCCCTGTACCCGCTGCCGAGGAGGGCAGCCACCCACGGGCCCTGTACCCGCTGCCGAGGAGGGCAGCCACCCACGGGCCCTGTACCCGCTGCCGAGGAGGGCAGCCACCCACGGGCCCTGTACCCGCTGCCGAGGAGGGCAGCCACCCACGGGCCCTGTACCCGCTGCCGAGGAGGGCAGCCACCCACGGGCCCTGTACCCGCTGCCGAGGAGGGCAGCCACCCACGGGCCCTGTACCCGCTGCCGAGGAGGGCAGCCACCCACGGGCCCTGTACCCGCTGCCGAGGAGGGCAGCCACCCACGGGCCCTGTACCCGCTGCCGAGGAGGGCAGCCACCCACGGGCCCTGTACCCGCTGCCGAGGAGGGCAGCCACCCACGGGCCCTGTACCCGCTGCCGAGGAGGGCAGCCACCCACGGGCCCTGTACCCGCTGCCGAGGAGGGCAGCCACCCACGGGCCCTGTACCCGCTGCCAAGGGCAGCCCCTGACCCCTGGGCCGAAGACGGCCTTCTGTTCCCCTGACCCCTGGGCCGAAGACGGCCTTCTGTTCCCCTGACCCCTGGGCCGAAGACGGCCTTCTGTTCCCCTGACCCCTGGGCCGAAGACGGCCTTCTGTTCCCCTGACCCCTGGGCCGAAGACGGCCTTCTGTTCCCCTGACCCCTGGGCCGAAGACGGCCTTCTGTTCCCCTGACCCCTGGGCCGAAGACGGCCTTCTGTTCCCCTGACCCCTGGGCCGAAGACGGCCTTCTGTTCCCCTGACCCCTGGGCCGAAGACGGCCTTCTGTTCCCCTGACCCCTGGGCCGAAGACGGCCTTCTGTTCCCCTGACCCCTGGGCCGAAGACGGCCTTCTGTTCCCCTGACCCCTGGGCCGAAGACTGCCTTCTGTTCCCCTGACCCCGACCCGTGGCCGAAGACTGCCTTCTGACCCTGTCCCTGTGGCCGATGGCGGCCTTCTGACCCTGCCTGTGTCTGTCTGCCTGCCTGTCTGTCCGCCTGTCTGTCTGCCTGCCTGTCTGCCCGCCTGTCTGTCTACCTGTTGGTCTGTCTGCCTGTGTGTCTCCCTGCCGGTTTCCCTGTCTGCCTGTCTGTCCGCCTGTCTGTGTGTCTCCCTGCCGGTTTCCCTGTCTGCCTGTCTGTACGCCTGTCTGTCTGTTTGCCTGTCTGTCTACCTGTCGGTCTGTCTGCCTGTTGGTCTGTGTCTGTGTCTGTCTGTCGGTCTGTCTGCCTCCCTCCCTTTTCTTGCTTTTTTTTTCTGGGGGACGTCTGGGGACGTCCCTTGGGGGGGGGGTCCTGTCACGGTGTTCCTTTGGGGTTTTTTGGCAGTGCTGTATCTTTCCTTTGTTTTCCCCTAATCACATTATTGGTTTGAATTATTCTCCCTACACCCTGCACTGCCACAATAACCTCCTTCACCTGTGTCTCCTTGTCTTGTTAATCTGTCCTAAGTTAGTTCACCTGTCTGCCTCGTCTCCTTGTCCCTCTGATTAGTCCCAGCACCTGCACTCCCTCGTTTACCCTCGTTAACTCCTTAGTTTGTGCACTATTTAAACCCTGGTTTTTCAGTCTGTCCTTGTCGGTTCGTTTGCCACTCACGGTATGTTTTCACGGCATTCTGTCTCCTGACCCTGTCTTGTCTTGTTTTCTGTTCTTCCGCCGGTTTTGAGTTTCTAGTCCAGTCCCAGTGTTTCCCCAGTATCGTGTCTTGCTTTGTTCTATGGATTCTGTCGTGCTTGTGTCTTGTGCCTTGTCCTGTTTTGCCACTCACGTCTTGTCTCCAGTGTGTTCCGTCTCCTGTTTTTTGGACTGTTTGCATGGCTACGACTCGGACTGTCCCTGACAACGCTGCGATCCCCAGCCCTCGCCTACCGATCCGGTTCACCAGTGACGATTCGTCTGCCAGTGGCTCAGGTGGTAGAGCGGCGGACTACCACCCCTGGAGTTGCGGGTTCAATCCCCGCTCAGTCCAGCACCACCGAGTCCTGCCTGCCCGTCCCCTGTCTCTGTTCCGTGCCCCTGCCTGTTCCTGACCCTGTGGCTGCAGCATCTGTTCCTGACCCTGTGGCTGCAGCATCTGTTCCTGACCCTGTGGCTGCAGCATCTGTTCCTGACCCGGCGGCCGCTTCTGTTCCTGACCCGGCGGCCGCTTCTGTTCCAGTCCTGTCTGCCCAGCACCCTGACTCTGTTCCTGTCCGCCCTGACTCTGTTCCACTCCGCCCCTGTGTGCCCTGTCCAGTGTCAGTCTACGTGTTTATTGTTAATAAATGGCCTCTGGGGCTACGTTAATGCAATTGGGTCCTCTCCTGTTCTGTCTGTTTTCCTGGTTCCTGAATCCGTTCTCGTGACAATTTGCATGTTTATGGGCAAAACATTGTGATGTAGAAAGTTGTTATTGGAGTTGCTGTGTACTCCATTACCAGTATGTACTGTAGGCTTTATCATGGTTTATCCAAAATGCAGCAGCACCATG
>CM059271.1:14578136-14598136 GCA_030347295.1 Setipinna tenuifilis | reverse complement strand
CTGTACCATATCCGTCTTGTCTCTTCTGTGTTTTAACAGTTGGGGTGTCACCAACTGTTTCGAGTAAAACGCTGTTTCGTTTCACTATATGCTATGAAAAGACAGTAAAGACCTACTTGACTTGATTTTCCTGGTAAACCAGACACTTTCAATTAGTTTCACTTCATGTACAGAGCCTGGCTACTCTCACTCTCCATAGCCATATGCTTGCTTCCTGGTGTGCAGATACTTCCTGTGAACTTTGAAACCTAAAACCAATCACAACTGCTGGAATACAGCATACATACTCAAACTTAACGCCCAAGTTCGACACCACTGCTTTTAGACCCCCCACTGAGCAGCACAGCCCTCCCTCTGTTTGCTGGTTTGTTACACAACACACTAGCCTGGCCTGGCTAGCATAGTTAACTAAAAGTTAAAAAATAAACACCTGAAGGTAGCAAAAGAGTTCTGTAGCTTTGTTTTGGTAGTATGATGAAGACAAGAGCCCTCTTATTGGATGGTAAATTTCATTTGAGCTAATCTACTTACATTAGGTTTGTCATTTAAACTCTGTCAAAATACACCTCCTAGCCGTACAGTTAGTCAGCCACGTTAGACGTCATAACTGCCTGTAGGAAATGACACGGGCTCTAGTCATTAGCTGTCATAACAGATATGCTATTTGTCAGATATGCTATTTGACTTCGGCACTGTCAGGCGATGAAGATGCTGCCAACCTCAGGATAATGGCCTAGACACCTTGGCAGCACACATATGAATGGCAGTGCCTGTCTTTATTGAACTGCTATACACATAGTGTTAGATCATTGAGATAAATAGGTCTGCTAAGCTGATTACATCAGTAAATATGTCTGTGTGCTGTGTTGTTTTTTAAGACCTGCAGAAGCTTTTGGAAGAGGTCTATCAGAGTGTCGCCAAAGACCTCTACGGCTCAGGGATGATCTGTGACTTTGTGCGGAACAGGTAGTGTGTGTCTGGGGGGGGGGGGGGTTCACAGAGAGGGACTTGGGACAGTTTATTTTTAAAGGGCAAAACAGTCATCTGAATATCGAAAATACATAATCATAATCACTTTATTTAGCCAAGTTCATCACTCAGTGGTATGTTTTTTGTGTGTGTACACAAACATTGTGTAAAACACGTAACATGCTCAGTAAACTGGACTGCATGCTAACAGATAGCGAAGGCAAGCAAGTTATACAACTAAGCCAGGGATTAAAAGATAAGATACTTTAAGTAAAGAACTATATATAGCACTAAATATATTACAGTATAATTAATGCAATACATTATTGGAAATACAGTAAATCTATCAGAACTAAATCATGTGGCTGGATAATGTTGTACATTTCCAATGCTTTGTTATTGTCCATAACAGAGTGTCCATTTATTTTGCTTTCCCATCCAGCAAGATAAAATCTGCATCTGCAACTTGTATGACCTCTGATAGACAAGACTCAACTGTTGGGTTCAAGAAGGGGAGTTCACGACCAAAAAGGTGTGTCTGACACATTTATACACTCACACACAGAAGGATAGAGCAGCCCATGCATCAGTTCCAGAAACCCTGCACAGTCCAGTGCTTCTCAGCAGAACAGCAGTCATGTAGGAAGAATGGCGGGGTGGAGCACGCTGGTTGTAGCTTGCACTACTCTTCATTAGGTTCAAAGCAGAACTAGTGTTTCGACACTATCATGACTCTGCCAAAGACACACGCAGTGTTGAAACTTTAGGCCTGCTTTGCACCAAACAAGGATACAAGGATGGTTTATTGTTACATGCATAGACATACTGGGCAGAGTAGGTCATGTAGTGAAAAATGGTGATTGTTAGTCTAAAACTGTGCATGGGGAGGGGGGAGTAAAGCAGGTAGAATGCAGTTGGGGGATGGCTACCTGATGAAGGGCAGAGGTAGAATGGGTGATGGAGGAGGGGGTGTGATAAAGTGCAGTTGGGTTGAAAAGGCAGAATTGGCTTTTGTGGCCGATGATGGGCAGTGTGTGGGGGAGGGGAGGAGTGTTGCGTGTGCAGCCGGCAGTGGCAAGGTGGTGATGGGGCAATGTGTGTGGGGATGAGGTGGCTTGTTTGGGTGGGGGGTGTCCTCCAGTGGCAGGGGCGTGCAAGTGTGTGTGCCGGGGGGTGGGGGTGGGGGGGATGGGGGTTGCGCGAGGATTGTGTCCTTGGGGGGTGGAGGGTGGGGTATACACCCATAATTGGTTGGAGTACTGCAAGCTGCAACCAGTATACTCCAACCTTTCCATTTCTGCTTGACACACACAAACACACACACACACTCAGAAAAAATGCACCTACAAGCACCCACCTGTGCTTGAACTCATACTGGGAGTTACTCAGTTGTTGTGGTTAGATATCTTTTAACTGCGTCATTATTTCCAACACTTCAGAGTGCTAAGCACATGACTGGAGAGTGATAATTTCAACCCCGCACACCAACTTTATTCTCCTGACCTGTGGCCTGCGCTACGTTTTTACGATATTCTGCTGCGCTTCCTCATGTGACCCAGTGAAGCATTTCAAAGGCACCGTGCGTAATCCCTGACCTCTGCCTTACTTCCTTGTTTTTTTTCCCGACACCACTTCCTGCTCACAGCTGCCCCGCCAGACAGCTCTCGTCCACCGCACGCTACGTGGACAGGAAGTGCTCCAGGCTGGACGAGCTGAGGACTTCCTTTGAGGAGCATGCTGAGGAGCTTGCCCAGACCTTCAGCGACAGCCTGGAGGCCAAGTCCAAGTGAGCGCGCTCCCATGTCCACAATGGCCTCTCGCTCACTTCATAGTACACTATACAGTGGCACATGTTGATCGGTTAGAATATCATGGAAAGGTTCATTTATGTCATTAATTGAATTCAAAAAGTAAAACTCATATTGATGATTTATAACACACAAAGAGAAATATTTGTCAGCCTTTGTTTCAACTTTGATGATTACAGGTTAGAGGTAATATTTCATACAAAATAATATTATACACGATATTCGACGAACTTACTGAGATGTGCCTATATTACAAGTTACAAGTATATTGGCTGATAGTGAACCAGTGAACATTTCAAACCAAGCTGTGTGTCAGTGAGACAGGAAGTCGGCAACACAGCTCGGGTGTGAAGCCAAACAGGCTGTGGCGTCACTGGTGTCACTGCGGGGTGTCGCAACTCTCACCCTGCTGCCCTGACAGCCTCAATCGGCGGGCCAGTCAACAACCATCATGTCCCAAATAGCACCACATTTGCACCAAACGAGGCGAGGTGCTGTCCCTTGCTGTGACTGTTACAGATTTGAATGCTTTGTTAATGCGAGTGTGTTTGTAAGGCCGTGGGATTTCCAATGTGTTGGCCTCGTTATGGGATTTCTTACACAAGTATCAGTGAAACTTCAGTAATGGAAATAAACAGTTTCCCCAGGAGTAGGCTCTTAAGGACAATGTCTAATGCTTTTTGGTGTCCAAATCAGAGGGCTATTGCTGTAAATATACAGAACTTAACTTTTTCTATCCATCCATCCATCCATCCATCTATCCATTAATCCATTCATCAATCAATCAATCAATCAATCAATCAATCAATCAATCAATCAATCAATCAATCAATCAATCAATCCATCCATCCATCCATCCATCCATCCATCCTGTGCCCTTCCTTCCCTCAGGAAGCGCTGGGATTCTGGGCTTCAGCGTCTCCAGGCCCTCTGTAGGAAGACGTCCTCGTTGGGAGGAGACATTCGCCAGCCTATTTCTCTGACCAGACTTGAAGAGGACCCAGACAAGCCTTACAGCACTCAATGGTGTGTTATGCTCTCACCCCCAGAACACCTCAGCATACCAAATATACCATTTTACCACATTACCACTTGATGGCATGCACAGCAAGTCTCCATAGAGAAGTGGTTGCTCTTGACCAACATCATGGCCTCTCTGACCATTTACTCTGTGAACATAGCAGTGATGCAACAGAAGATAGTGTGTCTTGCAGTAATTTTACCGGTAATTTTAATACCCAAAAGTAAGCCTGGGGTGATGATGCTAAATAAACACCATCACTCTTTTGAAAAATGATGCTACAAAATATTTCACAATAAGAAATACATGTAGTAGTATATACATAGTACTAAATATAAATATCTTTTGAACATTGATTCAAAACCAGTCTTTGTAAGTATCTTGCCACTTCCTGTTCTCAGTAGATAGTGTCATAGTGTCTGTTATATTATTGCATGATGTTACATGACTTCCTGTTTTCTCTCTCTCTCTCCCTTTCCCTTATCTCTCTCTCTTTCTCTCTCCCTCTCTCTCTTTCTCTCTCTCTCTCCCCCAGGCTGGTGGTGTTGTTGGGTAACCTGGGTAAGGCGGCCGAGCGAAACAGGAAGTTGGCGCGTGTGCTGGACAAGCTGCGGCGCTTCGCTGACGAGCGTCGGCTCAGGGTGCGGCCCCAGGTCTTCCTCAAGGTGATGGGCAGCCTGCAGCTGTGGGAGCTGTGCCTACCGGACCTGTGCGTGGCCATTGAGGTACAGATAACAATGGGAAAAATGGATACAACAAACATAAAACATAAAAAAGTTTGAAACTTGAAAAAACAGTAAAACAAAGTACAATCTAAAAGTAAAATTGGACATGAAATAAAAAAAAAACAAATGTTGAAATTTTAAATTGGCCAAACCTTCACTGACTGCTGACATTAATTTGAACACATGGCATGTTTCCTAAGAAATGTCACTTATTATATATTATATAAGACAATGTGGTGAAGGAATTCTCTTCTATAGTACTGAATGCCCTCCAGGTCACACTCTCCTTCACTTGCCTTCACTTACAGTCACAGCTCTGGAAAAAAAAGAGGAGATTGGAGAGGACAAGACAAGAGAGGAGAAGAGTAGAGGAGGAGGACATAGTGGAGGGGTAGGAGGGAAAGGAGAATGAAGTTGATGAGAAAGGACAGAAGAGAAGAGGAGAGGAGGGGAGGGGAGGGGAAACGTTTATCCTCTCTGACCCCCTTTCCTCCTATAACCCGTTATTTTAGCTCGGGCGTGCCCAGACATTCTCCAGATTGCAAGCCCCGTCTACACACAGAGACAGCGGCCCCCCGAGTGTGTGATCTGAGCAGGCACAGGAAGTGGTGTTGGGGGTGGTGGTGCGCTGGGCTGGGCTGGGTGTTGGTGGAGGAGAGGAGAGTGGCAGGGGCTCATTAAGTGATTGCGGGGTGCCTGTCTCTCCCCAGGTGGTGCGGGAGCATGCTGTGAAGATGAGCAGAGAAGACTATGACGCCTGGCTGCTCACCAGGATCTCTGGGGCCCAGGGGGGCCAGACTAGTGCAAATACCTCATGACACTCAACGACACACACATACCAGTACATGGGGCGTAGACAAACACACACATACACACACACACACACACGCACATGCACCTAGAACATAAACAGATATATATATTGATACACATGCACACCCATACAAACACATGTGCAAAGTACTTAGTGTTTATACTTACACAAAACATTAACAGACATACACACTATTACACCTACAGATGCATGTGTGCACATACGGGCACGCGTGCACACACACACACACACACACACACAGGACATTTTTAAGCACTTGGACTCACTCACGCATACCATACTCACACACAGATTTTCACTGGTTACCTGTTCACACAGATACACACACAATACATGCAATGCATACACACACACACGCACACACACACACTCAGACACACACACAACCCACACACTCACACACCCTCCTTTGACAATGACGGGCTTGTCTGGGAAATGCCTTTGCTTCTAACCTGGTTTTTGTCTCGTCACGGTTGTCTCCTTTCCTGGGCCTTATCGTTTGTTTTGTTGCTGTGCTCATTGTACCTGTCTCAGGTGTCAAGTGTGTCCACCTCCACTGCTTTTCACTCTCAGCTATTTTTCCCTTTTGACCAGGGGGGTTAGAGAGAAACCGGTGCTTCCCCCCTCCCAGTTGCCCCTCATTTCCCTCCCAGTAGTTACCTGTGGGGTTGATCTGGCCCGAATCCGGCTCTGATTTGGCTCTGATTTGGTCACCTCACCCTGATCTGCTGATATTGGTAACACGTCTCTCTCCAAATCTGGAGTTCATGTGAGGTCGCAGGTTTGGGCCTGGGGCTGAGCTGAGCTGGACTGTGCAGTATAACCTTGGTTACCCCAGCTCTAATTATTATTAGGTACTTATCGCACCCAGACCAGGCAAGGATCCTGCAGGACGCCTACAGTTAATCCCATAATTATTTACACCCCTGCCAAATTTTAATGATTTTATTTGATCAAAGTACTTATTTCTACTTATGCTGTATCGCAAAATGTACTGAAAAAAACTAATAATTATTGGCATGTGGAATTTACATGTGATCTGCTTTGGAGAGTTACTGCATTTGCAGGGACATTTGAGGTTAATGAAAGAAGAGCTACATTCAATACATGTTATTCAAGACAAAACTCATAAATTGATAGCTATGAATGTAATATCCTCCTAAAGATATAGATTAGCAGATAGCGAGATGTTCAGACATTCACATGGCTAGCATGACAGAGAGGAGAAAAGGACCATCCATTTTAGCCCACCCCTAGCATAGCATTCATTTAAATTTGTTGAAAAAAACTCTACTCAGGTGATACGCTACTGCCTCTCTTTTAAAACTCACCAACTCACACACGCAGTAGTGAAAAAAACCCCACTTGCACCAGGTACATACCAAACCATACTACATTGTTAAAAAGGTTACTGCTTTCAAATAGGCAGTCCACCCTTTATTGTGATGCCAAGGAAACTATGCACGGAATGACGCAACAGTGTGCGCACACATTTGTATTGTATTGTACTGAGCCAAAACAAATGAAAGCATGCCGAATGTCAAGCTCAGGCAAACGGCTGACGGGTTCATTAGCAACTGCAAGCATGTGCACCTTTGTATTTGTCTGTGTCTCGTTTTTAAACCACACTTATCGCTACTCCCCTGTACAGGCCAGTTAAGCCTCAACAGATTGCCCCTCTCACAGAGCTGAGCCTCTTATCCCTATTGATAAAGACTTGCAGTCTTGGAGAAGAGAGTGGGGGTGGGGGTGGAGGTGTGTGTGTGTGTGTGTGTGTGTGGGGTGGGGGGTGGGAGCAGGGGGCAGGGGTGTGGGGATGGGGTTGTTGGCTTCTGGAACTGTGGGGTGGTCAGAGGCAGTCTGACCCCCGGGGTAGTAGCCTGGATAACTCATTTACCTTGACGATGGGGGGGGGTTGAGGAAAACAAAAAAGGTTTCTGGGTGGTGCGCAGGGTGGGGTCCAAAAAATGCCATGAATGACTTCTTTTTGTCTTAGACAAAAGTTTTGTCTGAAATGTATCAGATTTGTGTCCTAAAGGGTAGTTTATGTTTATGCAAAAAAAGAAAAAGAAATGGGAAAACAAACTTTGTTTGTGTTCAGTAGTACCAAGTAAACTTCAGCACAGTGGTTTCTGACTAATAGCTCTGTCAGGGTGTCGGGAAGGCCACTTTGTCCTTGTGTGTGTGTGTGTGTGTGTGTATGTGAGTGTCTGTGTGTGTGTGTTTAAGTTGTGCTGCCCACAAAATCAACCAACATTTACCTCCTACGGAAAATTCAATATTTGCTCTTCAATTACCGGCAGACTACTTCATCCCATGGAGTTGTGAAAGTGGACTTGGCCTCACAGGGCACAAAGTTTGTGCAGTCCGCCGCCCACTTGTGTGATTTGTAAATTACAGTGAAATTCTTCTCGTATGACCCCCGACCCACACTCCCCTGAATATGGTCTAAAAATAGTTCTTTTTGGATAGTTTGTGAAAAATTGAATGAATGAAATCACAATAGTTTTGTGTGATAAAGTAAAAATAACAAATATAGTAGTTAGTTATAAGATTTTGTTGCACGTGAATACACATACAGTATCTTATTAAGCCCAGTCTTTTTTATCCTTTTCTCCCCCCAACCCCTAAAACACACACACACACACACACACACACACACACACAACCCACCCTCCAGAAAATGTCAAAAGGTTCTTTTCTGCACCTTGTCATTACACCGTGTGTGTAATTGCGTCATTCCAGATGCAGCTTCTCTGTCACTGCAAGTGAAGTGGTGTTGCTCAATAGCTGAGCCAAAGTGGCAAGGCACTATGTCAATGGTCCGGGATCAGAGTGACATGTTCCCGATTGGGCAACCTTCGCTCACTCGCTGGTCCTTGTTATCTCTGTGCCTTTGTGTGTGTGACTGAAATAGCTGTGCAAAGAGCGGAGTCTTTTTGGTGTCGCAAGGTGAGGGGGCAAAAATAACAAGGCTAAAACAAAATTCTAACATTATTGATGTTTTTTATGTACCCAGAAATATACCATTACAAAACAATGATAATTAACTAAATTGATATGCTGCTTCCCTTTTTTAGTTTTTGTCCACTTGTTAAATGTTTCTCTTTTTGATATCTATAAACATTCCTCAATGTAATGTCTGTTTGCTCTTGAAGTCAGACAGATGGCCATCTTCACACAAATAAGATAAAGGTTTAAAATGAGAGCCCTTGAGATATGTTGTTGTGCCAGAAGCTCTATAAGCCATGAAACAGACCTAGAGGGAATCATTACTTGATGGATCACTGTGAATATACCTACAAGCTATTGGATGCAGTAACAAAAGGCCAAAACATTCCAACAGCTGTCAACAACAGTTGTGGATTTTAAGATGTTTTAACACTTAATAAAGATGCTCCTTTAAATTCTGTCTTTATTCTTTTTATTTTAAATCATTTCATTATCTCTGTTTACATTATTTGAGTCAATGCTCCAAAACTTTAATGAAAATTGTGTTATAGGTTCACAAAATAATTGTTTGAAATAAAGCATTTCTCTATAGGGGATGTGATGCATGAAAGTTAACCATGTGGCTTTGAGCGTTTGCAATTCATTCTCTTTAGTTCTTTTAAACTTAAACGCCACCAATAAATCTTGGTGAGGAGAGTCTGTGATCTCAGTCCTCAGCCATGCTGTAAAGGTATGCCTCTGCTCAGGTCAGGACATGCTCCTGCACGCGGAGCCTGGACTCCTTGAGGCACTGCTGATCCATGGCAAACCTTCAAAGAGAGCACTTGTCCAGGGTCCAGCCTCTACCAGAGATCCAAAGCGGCCTCTCTCTCTGTCCATCTCTCTCTCTCTCTCTCTCTCTCTCTCTCTCTCTCTCTCTCTCTCTCTCTCTCTCTCTCTCTCTCTCTCTAGCTCTCTCTCTTTCACTCTCTCTCTCGCTCACTCTCTCTGTGCTGTGTGACTGTGTGTGTGTGTGTGTGTGTGTGTGTGTGTGAATGTGTGTGTGTGTGTGTCAATAAAGTCTTAGTTAGCATCTTACTACTCAGGTGTGTCACTTTCATCTCACTTGGTTCTGTCTGAGCAGTCTTACCGAGTCAACACGTTTTTTTAAGACACTAGCCGATTAGCGTCTAGACAGCGCGTCCCACAAATTAATCAAAGCATTTTTCTTTCCCAGGTATGAATGCACTTGGCACAGCTGTAAAGCAACACTCAGGTGGCTCAATAGAAAAACAACAATACATAACAAAACATAATGTTATCTAAGCATTCCACGAGTACATTACCATGTGATAAGACTACCCGCCCTTCATTTTAATTAGAGATTAGAGATTAAAAATGCATAAAATGTATGTTTTAACAAAAGACAAAATAACATAAGAAAGTGTTGTTGGAGGAAGTCTTTTAATGTATTATACACATATCATATACGCACATTACTATAACAAACTTCTCACATTATAATACAAAACTGTTCAATATGTCTGTTTTTGGCTAGACATTTGAACCCTTCCATACAGCTGCATATTATTTTAATTTAATGGTGATATAAAGGAATAAAGGAATAGGATAAGACGAATCGCTCTCGTCTACCTTAAAAGGTGATTGAGATTGTGAACGAAGCGAGTCGTTCTGCTGTGCGTATTTTAAAGCCTCATCTCTGCTCAAGACATTCCCGGAAATTGCACGCTGTTGTCTCTGACTGTGGCGACTATGACGACTGAGGGTTGTCATATTTAACTGACACCCTTCCAGGCTTCCATTGTTCCAGTCCAGCTCTCATGACACAGCAGCCTGGAGCTGGGTTCTGTGTAGGGGAAAGACATGTATTTCAAGTGGAGGTGGTTTAACAGGAAACAAGTTCAAATTTGGATTGTTTTTTCCCCTGTATAAGACTGGTGCTGTTAAGTAAACAGATGTGTTTTAAGTCCAGCCCATGCCTGTTATGAGTATTAAAATGCTGACTGCATAACATAGGCCTACGCACATACATGTATATTATGTATGTACATACATGTATAGTCATATTATGTGAGCATGTTGTGTATGTATGTTTACAGGGACTATAGGTGCAAATTGCTACTGTAAAATAGGTGCAAATTGTTACTGTAACACAACACACATGGTAAGAGATTTTGAAGTGTGTCTTTTTCTGATGTGATGGGTTCTCAAAGATTGCCACACTGAGAGGCAGGAATTATGTTTCCAAGGTAACTTGCGAAATAAAGTCTTGTGAAAGCAAATGTCTGTGTTTGTGTATTTGTGTGTGTGTGTATGTGTGAAATGACTGAAGAGTCAGTAATGTCAAAATCTGCACAAACCTGTCTTGTCAAGCATGGGAGGTGATGAGCACATGGACCAAAATTAATTGTTTTCCCGGCAATATTTTTCATCACCTCAAACCACTCCTGAATAGAGGACATTCCATAGAGTTATTAGAAGGGACCACAGATAAAGACTCTACTTCAGGCTGTTTGTGATTTGCATCCTCAATGCGTGTTTCCCTTTAAATGGCCCTTGTTATTTTTAAATGGTGAAACTTACGTAAGTCATAGTCATCTTTTTCTGAGGGGTTCAAATGAAACTAACCCTATGTTTTTTTATTAGCATCTGTTCTGTTTTGATCTCTCTCCCTCCCTCCCTCCCTCCCACTCTCTGTCTCTCTCTCTTTCTCTATCTCTTTCTCCCTCTCTCTGTCTCTCCCTCTTTCTCTCTCTCTTTATCTCCCTCCCTCACTCTCTCTCTCTCTGTTTTTTTCCTTTTTGAGTCATTCATAAACCATTCTCCATCCTTGCCTATGGACTGCTTGCTAGTCATTAAAGCTCAGTCAGACTGCCCGTTTTGGTCAAGCTGTTCCTGCAGCAGCCCTGGTTTTCCCCATCTATAAAGGTCACAGAGACAGGTCATCGGCCAGATCATTCAGGCAGCACTGACTTGGTGTCCCCATGTTTCTGCCAACCTTTTTGTGAATACTTCCCCTGGCAGAGAGAGAGAGAAAAAGATACGTTTTGTGTGTTTTAATGGAGAATTCATTTTTACCCTCCCCCCTTTTTCGGTTTCTGCACGGAAATACACACGCGCACACACACAGATAGAGGAAAAAGGAAATGAAAAAGGCGAAGTAGATGAATCTCCCTGCTCATGTATTTCAGCTGTATGTGTGGTTGAAAGGGAAACAGAGAGAGGAGAGAGAGATCAAAATGGCTTTAAAACATGTCATGAAAGTGTTGTCAACAGTGTCTTTGAGACGTTTTTACGTTTCTGTGTCTGAGCACCTTCGAACCTCTTACCTGTTCCTTGCTACACAGGGACCACAGATAAAGACTCTACTTCAGGCTGTTTGTGATTTGCATCCTCAATGCGTGTTTCCCTTTAAATGGCCCTTGTTATTTTTAAATGGTGAAACTTACGTAAGTCATAGTCATCTTTTTCTGAGGGGTTCAAATGAAACTAACCCTATGTTTTTTCATTAGCATCTGTTCTGTTTTGATCTCTCTCCCTCCCTCCCTCCCTCCCACTCTCTGTCTCTCTCTCTTTCTCTATCTCTTTCTCCCTCTCTCTGTCTCTCCCTCTTTCTCTCTCTCTTTATCTCCCTCCCTCACTCTCTCTCTCTCTGTTTTTTTCCTTTTTGAGTCATTCATAAACCATTCTCCATCCTTGCCTATGGACTGCTTGCTAGTCATTAAAGCTCAGTCAGACTGCCCGTTTTGGTCAAGCTGTTCCTGCAGCAGCCCTGGTTTTCCCCATCTATAAAGGTCACAGAGACAGGTCATCGGCCAGATCATTCAGGCAGCACTGACTTGGTGTCCCCATGTTTCTGCCAACCTTTTTGTGAATACTTCCCCTGGCAGAGAGAGAGAGAAAAAGATACGTTTTGTGTGTTTTAATGGAGAATTCATTTTTACCCTCCCCCCTTTTTCGGTTTCTGCACGGAAATACACACGCGCACACACACAGATAGAGGAAAAAGGAAATGAAAAAGGCGAAGTAGATGAATCTCCCTGCTCATGTATTTCAGCTGTATGTGTGGTTGAAAGGGAAACAGAGAGAGGAGAGAGAGATCAAAATGGCTTTAAAACATGTCATGAAAGTGTTGTCAACAGTGTCTTTGAGACGTTTTTACGTTTCTGTGTCTGAGCACCTTCGAACCTCTTACCTGTTCCTTGCTACACAGGGACCACAGATAAAGACTCTACTTCAGGCTGTTTGTGATTTGCATCCTCAATGCGTGTTTCCCTTTAAATGGCCCTTGTTATTTTTAAATGGTGAAACTTACGTAAGTCATAGTCATCTTTTTCTGAGGGGTTCAAATGAAACTAACCCTATGTTTTTTCATTAGCATCTGTTCTGTTTTGATCTCTCTCCCTCCCTCCCTCCCTCCCACTCTCTGTCTCTCTCTCTTTCTCTATCTCTTTCTCCCTCTCTCTGTCTCTCCCTCTTTCTCTCTCTCTTTATCTCCCTCCCTCACTCTCTCTCTCTCTGTTTTTTTCCTTTTTGAGTCATTCATAAACCATTCTCCATCCTTGCCTATGGACTGCTTGCTAGTCATTAAAGCTCAGTCAGACTGCCCGTTTTGGTCAAGCTGTTCCTGCAGCAGCCCTGGTTTTCCCCATCTATAAAGGTCACAGAGACAGGTCATCGGCCAGATCATTCAGGCAGCACTGACTTGGTGTCCCCATGTTTCTGCCAACCTTTTTGTGAATACTTCCCCTGGCAGAGAGAGAGAGAAAAAGATACGTTTTGTGTGTTTTAATGGAGAATTCATTTTTACCCTCCCCCCTTTTTCGGTTTCTGCACGGAAATACACACGCGCACACACACAGATAGAGGAAAAAGGAAATGAAAAAGGCGAAGTAGATGAATCTCCCTGCTCATGTATTTCAGCTGTATGTGTGGTTGAAAGGGAAACAGAGAGAGGAGAGAGAGATCAAAATGGCTTTAAAACATGTCATGAAAGTGTTGTCAACAGTGTCTTTGAGACGTTTTTACGTTTCTGTGTCTGAGCACCTTCGAACCTCTTACCTGTTCCTTGCTATTCCTAGCTATTCCTTACTGTTACAATTTATTGCATTGCAGGCGCCCAATTTGGCTGTCTTACGTCGGAACCAACTGAGGTCGACATGAAACCTTAGATACGAAAGCCAAAGAAGTCAGAGGCTTTCCCCCAAAGGCAATGGGATGTTACACCACGGTGAAACTGAACCATAAGTGGACTCTCATAAAGACTGGTCAGCAGCTGAAACTGGTGTGCCGTCCACACCACACCCCCACATTATTGGCTAAGGGGGGGTTCCTGTTCACTGCCTTTAGTTGGTGCCCCCCTTCGCCAGCCAGTTTGGGTATTCTGACCCACGCTGCTGACAGGCATATATAGTTACCCCTGCACCACACTCTAATTTCAGCTTGAACTTTACCACTAAGGACAAAGTGGCATCATCACCATCACGATGCATTGTCACGAGGACACGTTCTGACCTGATAAGACATTGTGCGTGTTTTCTGTGGAAATACTTTGGCAACAGCCTTTGTTATTATTGAGGCTGTAGAGTAGCACTGGTGCAATTATGGGCAACAACAACAACAATCCAATCCTGATAATGTTACCAGTGGCCTGATGGTAAAAAGAAAGGTGGTTAAACTATGTATACCTAACATAACATAACATTAGTGGGCATAAAAAAGTAAGTAAATGCTGGTTTGTTATTTTAAAAAAGGTATGTAAAAAGAGCCGTTGTGTGTTTTCCCTACACTACACCACTGTGTGCGACAACAAAATGTGTCACTTGCTTGGAACCCATCACACAGGAAGTGAATTCAGAACAGAAGTTGCAGTAACCACACTGCGGTACAATTTGGTACAGGAGGCGCCGAAAAGCTGACGTTATGAAACCCACATCACAGTTGCAAATTCTTCATACAACAATCAATCCCAGGGACATCTAGGCCTGAAAAGACAAACTCAAATAGACACACATGAAAGTTTGGGTAGTTTCTCAGGAAGGGTTTGTGTGAAAAGCCCAAAATGAGACACTTCCTCAACAGCAGTCTTATCACATCTCTCCACAGGATATCTAGACACTGAGGGACTAATACACAGGGACTGAATTACAAAGCTCTGTGGTGTTAACCTGAACCCGTTTTCCCATAGAAAACAAGACACCTGTGCCTTCTCACTGACTCTCTTCTCAAGCTCAAGTACACAACTGGCCATATGCATTTTAGAGCAGCCAACTCCAGTGGGCATCAGGCTTAGGTGCACAGCATTAGCTATTTAGTAGGATTAACTGCACCCCCAATCGCATGTACACCACTGGCATTTTAAGAGCAAAGCCCTTCATCGGATTTACTTAAAGCATCATTAGTGTGGTGATGAAATACATATCATACTGAAAGCTGTCTAAAAGCTGACTTTTGTGCACATAAGACAAAAATACGAGACCCGTGTGCCTGTATTTAATGTGCACAACACTCATTTGTTTGTGCTTTTTTTCTTGGAAAAAAGCGTGGTGGTATACGACTGGTGCATTGACTCACCAACAACGCACAGAAGGCCTTACAAAAAAGGCTCCTCTCACTGTTGTGCATGGACTTGTCATGAAGATCTCTGTCCAGTATCCATCTTCAAAAGTATCTCCTCATTAGCATGAAGAGCTCTAATATTTAAAAACAGGGGAAAATCCAGTAGCTATGTATGGAAGATTTTGACTTACTTGCTCTTGAAGCACTTAAGGTGCATTTAGGCTGGCAGTATCAAACTACACATGAAGTGTAGAGGTCTCAGCAACACTGACACGGAACACCTTATCAACATTACACTCTCCGTACACTTCCCGCTTATCTTATCAGAATGTTTGCAAAGTGTACAGCTGGCAAGGTCCCAAAGTGCTCAACTTTCACTGGAAAGTTTGGTGTACACGCACATATACGTCTCTCCCTCTCTCTCTTCTCCAGTACATGTGTTGGTAGAAGGCGGTGTAGTCATGCTTAAACTAATTGCTTTGATTAGGTGTGTGCTTAATAGACCTATTTTAAAAAGGTCTGATGTTGGTCTTCATCACTGATAGAAACCATTATGACATTTATCTGTGCAAACCTGAGAAGGCACTGCAAGGAAATACCGAGAAAAAAAAAGAAAACGAGGTCAGTCGTAAAAGGAATGAAGCTTCAGAGGCTTTCCTGGAAGGAACATACAAGCCCCGCCCCTTGTTCCAAAAACCCTGGGCTACTATTGAAGACCAGAGACAAAATGTTCTGCAATGCTTAAAGGTTTAATACAGGACAGTATGCTAGGAGGAGAAAGCTGTAAAATTTAAAATAATACAATTTATAGTGAAGCATTTTGGTATCTGACATTACATACAGTGGACTCAAACTAAATACATAAATAAATAGACAGGTTACAATTAGTCCCTGGAACCCCTTTCAGAATATGGAAATTGTGGATCAAATGACATTTTGTTAGAACCCCAGTACAAGTAGTTAGATTCTCTTTAGTCTAACAAACTGGTACAACATCTACTGATTTTGGAAATGAAAACTCCATCTCTTTTTCTCCTAAGACTGATGCAGTTTGGAGAACTGCAGTCATCATCGCCCACATAATTAGGAGTTAGTACTCTAGAACTCTGGTCTTAAACCCTGTATTAGGTTGAAGATCTGCTGCATATTTACAATATAAACAACAACAAAATAAAAAGTCGCTTTTGAGCTACAAAGAGATGGCGGTGCTGGAAAACGAAATTAGAAAAAACTTGACTGGTTTAGGGGCTCAGACACTGATCAACTGAGGGAAAAGTTCATTGGCAAACACATCTTCCCATGAGCTCTCTGAGCACAATGGTGAGGACATGTTGCTGAAAGGGGAAGGGGACCTCTCGTATCCAGAGTCACTGTATGCGTCTGTCAGATAGGATGCCTTTCCGTAGCTGGCCAGGGAGGGGGAGGGCTGGGAGAGGAAGTCGTCCGCCACTCCAGCAGACGTCTCTGGAATGAGAACCTCCTCGGGCTCGTCTTTCACAGAGACGTCCTCCACTTCCACCACCACCTCCTCCTGGGCCGCGGGGGAGAAGGCCTCCTCCTCCTCGTCTTCATCATCATCATCGTCATCATCATCATCATCTTCTTCATCCTCCATGTCCTGTTGTTTCTCCTGATATTCCTCCTCCAGCTTCACCTCCTGCACACTCTCCTCCTCTACGCACACCACCTCCTCCACGTGCTTGGTGTAGATGTGGTCAAAGTGGATCAGTTCATTAGGGGCCTCCAGCTTAACTGGTGCGGCCCCCAGAGTTGCAGATGGGGCGGGGCATATTGGAACTCCCTCGCCTCCAGACAGCACGAGCTGGGCTTCCTGGGGGTCGCCAAGGCTGCCTTTGAGGAAGAGCTCTGGGTCGAGGATGTCCAGGATGCCAAGCAAGAGATCAGACTGCAAAAGAGAAAGGAGAGAGTGCAGTGAGCATAGGCAAACAGTAGACTAAAACAGCAGAGGACAGCTAGTTAAACTAGATACAGGAAGTATGAGAGGAATATAGGGCACAAAAAATAAAAAGGTAAATATGAACTAATACTAATATGCACAATATGACAGTTACAAATCCAATACACTAGAAAAATGAATACTAGTGTTATAAATACTATATAGCTACAAAGCACAAGTATTGTGAGTTGTGAATGAAGACATCGGAAGTCTCACCTCAGAGTCTGAAGAGCCAGGACTGCCAGTATCCATGGCGAACTCCTCTGACTTGAGGACTGCTGGGCCTGCACCTGCTGCGGAGGCACACATTGCCTGAGTACTGCGGACTCAGAAGACCCGATCCCCACGCCAAAGGAGCTCACACTGGACTCCACAGCCTGGACCTAATCACAGGGCAAAGAAAGAAGAGTTCATCAGGCACTCAATGTCAGCAGAGCAGAGCAGATCAGATCAGCAGTCCATTTGCATCCTAAACAGCCACTTGGCCATGTTATTGTAATAGTCTGTAGTTTACCTTATCCTCTTCCAGGGCATCCAAGCCCAATCTTTGTCTTAGTTCCTCATTCTCTGTTAGGAGGTCACTCGTTTTCTCTCGTAGCAGCCTGTTCTCAAGATTGAGCTTCTGGTTCTGAAAAACACAAGAAAATATTTGCACTCAGTGTTACTGGCACTCATCATCTGGTACTTATCTACTACATCACAAGAGGAATGTCTTTACCATCTTAAAAAGAAAGTATCTTACCTCCAACTCAAGTTCCAAAACCTGCTGTTCCAACTCTCCCATTTTGGCCTTTTTTCTGTCTCTTGCGGTCTGAGCAGCAACTCTGTTCTTTAGTTTCCTTTAAAAAGAAATAATAAACATTCAAGTTTTAAAAGTGTTAGTCTAAATGTAAAATACAATTTCCTGCTCATGTGGTCTAAATTAAAAGTAGGTCTTTCCCTTTAGCGGTTGCGTAATTACCGGCCATGTTCTTGCCACGCAGGCAGAACTAGATAGCCTCTGCTGGGTGGGACTAAGCTCCGCTACGTATTTAAAAAAGCTAACGTTACCAGACTGACCGGCACATTAAATATGCCATTTTCTACAAGATTTTTTCCGAAAACGTAGACAATAATATAATCTTCCACAAACTCAATTAGCTTCACATTGTGTTTTTAAGTGTTAAATGTTGTGGTTTACGATTTAATGTGATATTAAAGGTTGATAGGATTAGAATGGCTGGCTAGCAATGTCACTTACCTCCGAAGTGCTTTTTCCTCGGGGCTCAAGTGTGTGAGTCGCTGTCTTTTCCTAGGAGGTGGCCCAGACATATTTGAATCTGAATCTGATGAGACTTGGCTTGCTGATGAAGGGAGAACAACCGATATTGAACGGTTGAAGCCTCCCTGTGTTGCCGTAGACGAAGCATTTTGATTTCCAGATATTAAGAGGACTTTGTGGGCGCCCCCAGCCCCAGCTGTCACAACAACCATTCTGTGTTTGTTGCCGGATCTGTATGTGATCCTCTAAATTGTCAATTTAAAAAACAGTTGTTTTTTTCGAAGGAATGGCAAAGTCCCTTCGATCTTACAGCTACCTTTGGTTCGAAGAAAATATCTGCCAGTTCCGCCTCTTGCATTCTATTTCTACTATCGTGGTTCAACCTGATAGGACGAACGACTGTGTGACGTCAATTGCAGCCTAATCTCCTTGGTTCGGAGGCTGATGAAATTTACATTCAATATTTCCCCCTGTTGATCACTTCGTGGAAAACCCCAGTAAGGTTACCGTAGATCCAAACATGTTTGACAACAAACTTGTCCTAGTATTACAGGTTGTTGCAGATTGAACATATGTTGTAGGCCTATAGGTCTATGTGAAAGCACACAAGGATGCATTTTGATGATGATGCCTCTTTTCATGCGATTTTTCCCCCCTGAGTTAAAGTGTATTTCAGCTGATTGCATCAACTAGTTGTTTTGCACACTCTGTGATAGCCTATGCATAATGTTTAGGGTGTGTTTTATACAGATTGGCCTGTTTATTGATTGATTTGTTTAATTAGCTTATTTATTATTAAAGAGCAGAGATCAATTACATTTAGCATTAAATTACAACATAAATGCAACGGATCCTTCTGTAAATTATGTGTGCAACAAGGAAAAGTGAACCTTATTTAAATATAGTCTGTGACTTCCAGGAAAAGTGAAAGTTACATAAATGTAGTCTGTGACTTCCTGGTAAAGGTCCTGCAGCATATCTCATGCATAACTTGGCTAGATGGGAAATGGTTCACCTTTACTGACAAAACACGCTTTGCATACGCAGGGCGAAGCCTGTGACACAATGAGTTGTGAGCTGACAGCTTAGGTCTGTATCACCCCAGTAAAAACAGTATACAAGAAGACACTAAGGAGTCTTCATGAAAACCATAATACACTGCTTTAAAATACCAGCACTACCCCTCCACCCACATTGTAATGCTGATTATAACTAAGTGTTAACATAATAGGACAATTCTTTTTAGCTTCTTTTCAATGATGTTTGATATCAGCACACATGTGCTTAAAGAATATGCTTCTTTTTTCAAACTTACTCCAAAAACATTTGTCATCTTTATACTGTTGGCCTGTTAGAGGAAACAACCCTGAGCAGCCATTTTGTTCCTCTAGAGTGAGCATCCAGCTACAATCAATGCTGTATTTACCAAGCTCTGTTAGACACAAGTTATTGATTCAAACGGTCTTGTTTTTAACTTAGTACAGAGGCCGTTCGATGGTGGTTGATGTCATTTAAACAGAATTGAATTAGATGTGTCCACATATGGTACACATTACTGTCCACCAATTCACCCTCGCGGTGCCCTATAATGCTAAATGACAAGGTCTTTAATTATGTAATTTAAATAAGCAGGGGTTAAGTAGAGTTAAGTACATGATGATGCATTGCTGTAAGATAGTTAATTTCTAAAACGACATAATTTTGAATACATTGTTTATAAGAATGTCCTCTAAATTTGTCTCATTAAGCATAAACATTTTTAGCACCTCTGAGAATTTAGTAGCCACGCTCTTTCTGCTGTTTCTTGTTGTTTTAAAGAACACATATGCATACATGTATATTGGCTGGATATTTCCTCCTGTCTTTTTAACATTATCTTCATGATCATCAACATCATCATCATCATCATCATCA
>CM059271.1:14569964-14578036 GCA_030347295.1 Setipinna tenuifilis | reverse complement strand
TAAGTCCAGCCCATGCCTGTTATGAGTATTATAATGCTGACTGCATAACATAGGCCTACGCACATACATGTATAGCCTATTATGTGAGTATGTTGTGTGTGTATGTTTACATTGCCCAACAGGGACTATAGGTGCAAAGTGGAGCTGTCCTGTATTGTCCGTAACACACACATAAATATAAACACTGAATATATAGAGAGTTTGTTACTATAACACAAAATACATGGTAAGGGATTTTGATCTGTGTCTTTTTTTGATGTGATGGGTTCTCAAACATTGCCACACTGAGAGGAAGGAATTATGTTTTCAAGGTAACTTGCGAAATAAAGTGTTGTGAAAGCAAGTGTCTGTGTTTGTGTGTGTGTGTGTGTGTGTGTGTGTGTGCACGTGTGTGTCTGTGTGTGTGTGTGTGTGTTCTTTTTGGAGTAAGTGGTTTGACTGAAGGACTGAAGGGAAATGACTGAAGAGTCGGTAATGTCAAAATCTGCACAAACCTGTCTTGTCAGGCATGGGAGGTGATGAGCACATGGACCAAAATTAATTGTTTTCCCGGCAATATTTTTCATCACCTCAAACCACTCCTGAATAGAGGACATTCCATAGAGTTATTAGAAGGGACCACAGATAAAGACTACTACTTCAGGCTGTTTGTGATGTGCATCCTTAATGTGTGTTCCCCTTTAAATGGCCCTTGTTATTTTTAAATGGTGAAACTTACGTAAGTCATAGTCATCTTTTTCTGAGGGGTTCAAATGAAACTAACCCTATGTTTTTTCATTAGCATCTGTTCTGTTTTGATCTCTCTCCCTCCCTCCCACTCTCTGTCTCTCTCTCTTTCTCTATCTCTTTCTCCCTCTCTCTGTCTCTCCCTCCCTCTCTCTCTCTTTATCTCCCTCCCTCACTCTCTCTCCCTGTCTTCCTCTCTCTCTCTCTCTCTCTCTCTCTCTCTCTCTCTGTTTTTTTCCTTTTTGAGTCATTCATAAACCATTCTCCATCCTTGCCTATGGACTGCTTGCTAGTCATTAAAGCTCAGTCAGACTGCCCGTTTTGGTCAAGCTGTTCCTGCAGCAGCCCTGGTTTTCCCCATCTATAAAGGTCACAGAGACAGGTCATCGGCCAGATCATTCAGCCAACACTGACTTGGTGTCCCCGTGTTTCTGCCAACTATCTTGTGGACACTTCCCCTGGCAGAGAGAGAGAGAGAAGAAAGATAAGTTTCGTGCGTTTTAATGGAGAATTCATTTTTACCCTCCCTCCCTTTTTCGGTTTCTGCACGGAAATACACCCGCGCACACACACAGATAGAGGAAAAAGGAAATGAAAAAGGCGAAGTAGATGAATCTCCCTGCTCATGTATTTCAGCTGTATGTGTGGTTGAAAGGGAAACAGAGAGAGATCAAAATGGCTTTAAAACATGTGTTGTCAACAGTGTCTTTGAGACGTTTTTACGTTTCTGTGTCTGAGCACCTTCGAACTTCTTACCTGTTCCTTGCTATTCCTAGCTATCCCTTACTATTCCTACCTATTCCTTACTATTACAATTTATTGCATTGCAGGCGCCCAATTTGGCTGTCTTACGTCGTAAACCACCTGAGGTCGACATGAAACCTTAGATACGAAAGCCAAAGAAGTCAGAGGCTTTTCCCCAAAGGCAATGGGATGTTACACCACGGTGAAACTGAACCATAAGTGTACTCTCATAAAGACTGGTCAGCAGCTGAAACTGGTGTGCTGTCCACACCACACCCCCACATTACTGGCTCAGGGGGTATGGGGGGGGGGGGGTTCCTGTTCACTGCCTTTAGTTGGTGCCCCCCTTCGCCAGCCAGTTTGGGTATTCTGACCCACGCTGCTGACAGGCATATATAGTTACCCCTGCACCACACTCTAATTTCAGCTTGAACTTTACCACTAAGGACAAAGTGGCATCATCACCATCACGATGCATTGTCACGAGGACACGTTCTGACCTGATAAGACATTGTGTGTGTTTTCTGTGGAAATACTTTATTTGGCAACAGCCTTTGTTATTATTGAGGCTGTAGAGTAGCACTGGTGCAATTATGGGCAACAACAACAACAATCCAATCCTGATAATGTTACCAGTGGCCTGATGGTAAAAAGAAAGGTGGTTAAACTATGTATACCTAACATAACATTAGTGAGCATAAAAAAGTAAGTAAATGCCGGTTTGTTATTTTAAAAAAGGTATGTAAAAAGAGCCTTTGTGTGTTTGCCCTACACTACACCACTGTGTGCGACAACAAAATGTGTCACTTGCTTGGAACCCATCACACAGGAAGTGAATTCAGAACAGAAGTTGCAGCAACCACACTGCGGTACAATTTGGTACAGGAGGCGCCGAATAGCTGACGTTGTGAAACCCACATCACAGTTGCAAATTCTTCACACAACAATCAATGCCAGAGACATTTGGGCCTGAAAAGACAAACTCAAATAGACACACACATGAAAGTTTGGGTAGTTTCTCAGGAAGGGTTTGTGTGAAAAGCCCAAAATGAGACACTTCCTCAACAGCAGTCTTATCACATCTCTCCACAGGATATCTAGACACTGAGGGACTAATACACAGGGACTGAATTACAAAGCTCTGTGGTGTTAACCTGAACCCGTTTTCCCATAGAAAATAAGACACCTGTGCCTTCTCACTGACTCTCTTCTCAAGCTCAAGCACACAGCTGGCCATATGCATTTTAGAGCAGCCAACTCCAGTGGGCATCAGGCTTAGGTGCACAGCATTAGCTATTTAGTGGGATTAACTGCACCCCCAATTGCATGTACACCACTGGCATTTTAAGAGCAAAGCCCTTCATCGGATTTACTTAAAGCATCATTAGTGTGGTGATGAAATACATAACATGAATGAAAGCCGTCTAAAAGCTGACTTTTGTGCACATAAGACAAAAATACAAGACCCGTGGCCGTGTGCCTGTATTTAATGTGCACAACACTCATTTATTTGTGCTTTTTTTCTTGGAAAAAAACGTGGTGGTATATGACTGGTGCATTGACTCACCAACAACGCACAGAAGGCCTTCCAAAAAAAGGCTCCTCTCACTGTTGTGCATGGACTTGTCATGAAGATCTCTGTCCAGTATCCATCTTCAAAAGTATCTCCTCATTAGCATGAAGAGCTCTAATATTTAAAAACAGGGAAAACTCCCGTAGCTATGTATGGAAGATTTTGACTTACTTGCTCTTGAAGCACTTTAGGTGCATTTAGGCTGGCAGTATCAAACTACACATGAAGTGTAGAGGTCTCAGCAACACTGACACGGAACACCTTATCAACATTACACTCTCCGTACACTTCCCGCTTATCTTATCAGAATGTTTGCAAAGTGTACAGCTGGCAAGGTCCCAAAGTGCTCAACTTTCACTGGAAAGTTTGGTGTACACGCACATATACGTCTCTCCCTCTCTCTCTTCTCCAGTACATGTGTTGGTAGAAGGCGGTGTAGTCATGCTTAAACTAATTGCTTTGATTAGGTGTGTGCCTAATAGACCCATTTTTAAAAGGTCTGATGTTGGTGTTTATCACTGATAGAAACCATTATGACATTTATCTGTGCAAACCTGAGAAGGCACTGCAAGGAAATACCGAGAAAAAAAAAGAAAACGAGGTCAGTCGTAAAAGGAATGAAGCTTCAGATGCTTTCCTGGAAGGAACACACAAGCCCCGCCCCTTGTTCCAAAAACCCTGGGCTACTATTGAAGGCCAGAGACAAAATGTTCTGCAATGCTTAAAGGTTTAATACAGGACAGTATGCTAGGAGGAGAAAGCTGTAAAATTTAAAATAATACAATTTATAGTGAAGCATTTTGGTATCTGACATTACATACAGTGGACTCAAACTAAATACATAAATAAATAGACAGGTTACAATTAGTCCCTGGAACCCCTTTCAGAATATGGAAATTGTGGATCAAATGACATTTTGTTAGAACCCCCAGTACAAGCAGTTAGATTTTCTTTAGTCTAACAAACTGGTACAACATCTACTGATTTTGGAAATGAAAACTCCATCTCTTTTTCTCCTAAGACTTGATGCAGTTTGGAGAACTGCAGTCATCATCGCCCACATAATTAGGAGTTAGTACTCTAGAACTCTGGTCTTAAACCCTGTATTAGGTTGAAGATCTGCTGCATATTTACAATATAAACAACAACAAAATAAAAAGTCGCTTTTGAGCTACAAAAGAGATGGGCGGTGCTGGAAAACGAAATTAGAAAAAAACTTGACTGGTTTAGGGGCTCAGACACTGATCAACTGAGGGAAAAGTTCATTGGCAAACACGTCTTCCCATGAGCTCTCTGAGCACAATGGGGAGGACATGTTGCTGAAAGGGGAAGGGGACCTCTCGTATCCAGAGTCACTGTATGCGTCTGTCAGATAGGATGCCTTTCCAAAGCTGGCCAGGGAGGGGGAGGGCTGGGAGAGGAAGTCGTCCGCCACTCCAGCAGACGTCTCTGGAATGAGAACCTCCTCGGGCTCGTCTTTCACCGAGACGTCCTCCACTTCCACCACCACCTCCTCCTGGGCCGCGGGGGAGAAGGCCTCCTCCTCCTCGTCTTCATCATCATCGTCGTCGTCGTCATCATCATCATCTTCTTCATCCTCCATGTCCTGTTGTTTCTGCTGATATTCCTCCTCCAGCTTCACCTCCTGCACACTCTCCTCCTCTATGCACACCACCTCCTCCTCCACGTGCTTGGTGTAGATGTGGTCAAAGTGGATCAGTTCATTAGGGGCCTCCAGCTTAACTGGTGCGGCCCCCAGAGTTGCAGATGGGGCGGGGCATACTGGAACTCCCTCGCCTCCAGAGAGCACGAGCTGGGCTTCCTGGGGGTCGCCAAGGCTGCCTTTGAGGAAGAGCTCTGGGTCGAGGATGTCCAGGATGCCAAGCAAGAGATCAGACTGCAAAAGAGAAAAGGAGAGAGTGGAGTGAGTACAGGCAAACAGTAGACTAAAACAGCAGAGGACAACGAGTTAAACTAGATACAGGAAGTATGAGAGGAATTATAGGGCACAAAAAATAAAAAGATAAATATGAACTAATACTAATATGCACAATATGACAGTTACAGATCCAATACACTAGAAAAATGAATACTAGTGTTATAAATACTATATAGCTACAAAGGCACAAGTATTGCGAGTTGTGAATGAAGACATCGGAAGTCTCACCTCAGAGTCTGAAGAGCCAGGACTGCCAGTATCCATGGCGAACTCCTCTGACTTGAGGACTGCTGGGCCTGCACCTGCTGCGGAGGCACACATAGCCTGAGTACTGCTGACTCAGAAGACCCGATCCCCACGCCGAAAGAGCTCACACTGGACTCCACAGCCTGGACCTAATCACAGGGAAAAGAAAAGAAGAGTTCATCAGGCACTCAATGTCAGCAGATCAGATCAGATCAGCAGTCCATTTGCATCCTAAACAGCCACTTGCCCGTGTTATTGTAATAGTCTGTAGTTTACCTTATCCTCTTCCAGGGCATCCAAGCCCAATCTTTGTCTTAGTTCCTCATTCTCTGTTAGGAGGTCACTCGTTTTCTCTCGTAGCAGCCTGTTCTCAAGATTGAGCTTCTGGTTCTGAAAAACACAAGAAAATATTTGTACTCAGTGTTACTGGCACTCATCATCTGGTACTTATCTACTACATCACAAGAGGAATGTCTTTACCATCTTAAAAAGAAAGTATCTTACCTCCAACTCAAGTTCCAAAACCTGCTGTTCCAACTCTCCCATTTTGGCCTTTTTTCTGTCTCTTGCGGTCTGAGCAGCAACTCTGTTCTTTAGTTTCCTTTAAAAAGAAATAATAAACATTCAAGTTTTAAAAGTGTTAGTCTAAATGTAAAATACAATTTCCTGCTCATGTGGTCTAAATTAAAAGTAGGTCTTTCCCTTTAGCGGTTGCGTAATTACCGGCCATGTTCTTGCCACGCAGGCAGAACTAGATAGCCTCTGCTGGGTGGGACTAAGCTCCGCTACGTATTTAAAAAACGCTAACGTTACCAGACTGACCGGCACATTAAATATGCCATTTTCTACAAGATTTTTTCCGAAAACGTAGACAATAATATAATCTTCCACAAACTCAATTAGCTTCTCATTGTGTTTTTAAGTGTTAAATGTTGTGGTTTACGATTTAATGTGATATTAAAGGTTGATAGGATTAGAATGGCTGGCTAGCAATGTCACTTACCTCCGAAGTGCTTTTTCCTCGGGGCTCAAGTGTGTGAGTCGCTGTCTTTTCCTAGGAGGTGGCCCAGACATATTTGAATCTGAATCTGATGAGACTTGGCTTGCTGATGAAGGGAGAACAACCGATATTGAACGGTTGAAGCCTCCCTGTGTTGCCGTAGACGAAGCATTTTGATTTCCAGATATTAAGAGGACTTTGTGGGCGCCCCCAGCCCCAGCTGTCACAACAACCATTCTGTGTTTGTTGCCGGATCTGTATGTGATCCTCTAAATTGTCAATTTAAAAAACAGTTGTTTTTTTCGAAGGAATGGCAAAGTCCCTTCGATCTTACAGCTACCTTTGGTTCGAAGAAAATATCTGCCAGTTCCGCCTCTTGCATTCTATTTCTACTATCGTGGTTCAACCTGATAGGACGAACGACTGTGTGACGTCAATTGCAGCCTAATCTCCTTGGTTCGGAGGCTGATGAAATTTACATTCAATATTTCCCCCTGTTGATCACTTCGTGGAAAACCCCAGCAAGGTTACCGTAGATCCAAACATGTTTGACAACAAACTTGTCCTAGTATTACAGGTTGTTGCAGATTGAACATATGTTGTAGGCCTATAGGTCTATGTGAAAGCACACAAGGATGCATTTTGATGATGATGCCTCTTTTCATGCGATTTTTCCCCCCTGAGTTAAAGTGTATTTCAGCTGATTGCATCAACTAGTTGTTTTGCACACTCTGTGATAGCCTATGCATAATGTTTAGGGTGTGTTTTATACAGACTGGCCTGCTTATTGATTGATTTGTTTAATTAGCTTATTTATTATTAAAGAGCAGAGATCAATTACATTTAGAATTAAATTACAACATAAATGCAACGGATCCTTCTGTAAATGTGTGCAACAAGGAAAAGTGAACCTTATTTAAATATAGTCTGTGACTTCTAGGAAAAGTGAAAGTTACATAAATGTAGTCTGTGACTTCCTGGTAAAGGTCCTGCAGCATATCTCATGCATAACTTGGCTAGATGGGAAATGGTTCACCTTTACTGACAAAGCACGCTTTGCATACGCAGGGCGAAGCCTGTGACACAATGAGTGCGTTCACATGGACAAGTCGAAACCACTTGGAACTGGTTTGGGATCGTACCAGCTTCATGTGAACGGAGATTGGTTTGGATTGGAATTGGTTTTCCTAATCCCCCTGCGACTCCAGGCCGGGGCTGTTTCGAAACCACTTCGACTGCCATGTGAACGGGATCGGATTGGTTTTCATGTATTGCGCATGTATCAACGAAATAAAAAACGCAGTTTGTTCCTTCATACAGACTTTCTAACACAGCAGAATGCACAACACGTACGTGAATGCGTCAAACTCCTGGAACACCATGTTTGTATGCCGCCAGAAAGTTTGTTTATTGTCTTTATTTAGTAGGAACAGTGCAGAGCCCATAGAAGATGTGCCAGAGTATTACGTTTTTGTTTAAACCACCTTATTGTTTAAGTGGGTAATAATATCAGGTGAAAGGAGGAGGCTATGTAAATACATTTGCACTGACTGACTTGTAAGATTTTCTTTAGCCACTGTTTTGCGATGTGGAATAACCGGAATGAGAGGTGAAAAGTTCAGTCTCCTCTACGTGTCGTCTGTATGTGTAGGCATGTGCAGTGCTGTAGTCTGCTGTTGCGTATATGATAAGATACATCTTACCTACGTAGCAGCTTTGTTGTGGGCAAATGTTTACTCGTGTTATGTCCATTATTTTAGTTATGTGTCGTTAGTCGCGTTATGTCCAACATTGTAGCATATAGCATTGTAAATCTTATCAGCCTGGGTCGTCATGGCTGGGTC
>CM059271.1:14427464-14564964 GCA_030347295.1 Setipinna tenuifilis | reverse complement strand
TTTTGTTTATCTAATAATTTCATGCGGTCATTTGTAGACATTAATGTCTGTAAAATAAAACGTGTGAATTTCATTTCCGTATACATAAACGTTGTTTTACACGAAACAAAATACAGTGTATAAGTAGCCTATACACTTGGCTACCCCTCCCCCACTCTCACGAAAAAATGATACATCAGTCAAGAATTACATCGCAGACTACCTCAAGTCAGTTTCTTAACTAGACATGCACAACTGGGTGAATCTCGAGTTCTGGTTCCTCAAATAGTGAGGGTTGCTCGCATACAGAATATACCAAGTTGCTTGGCCTACAATAAAAGAACTGTTGATGTAAAAACAAGTGCACTTGCAATCGTGAAATGAAACTAAGTAAGATGTCAGGATGGGCTAGCAAGAACACAAGTGGATCATAGCTGCACCAACTTAAGGTAGGACAGAGGGTTTCCTTTATCACATGCCTGCCGTGGCACTAGTTACCAAGACAGTCACAAGTAATATTATTTTCATTGCATCTGAAATCATTTGACGTAGGATTTAGCGTCTACTTATTGTGACTTCTACTAGCGTCAAATTCATAGCAAGACAGGCTACTCTCTGACAGCTAGCACCACCTTTTGACCGCACGCGTAAACCTATTTAGCTAGTAATAATCTGTTGAATATGGCAGGGGGGTTGTAGTCTTTTTGATTGCTGTTAACTTACAACTTAATTCTGTAGGCGTCCATGAATTCACTTTGTTGTTTGCCATGTGTGTAGCTGACATTTTAAGTGTGGTGTACCCGTGTGTGTGCGGGCGTGTGGCAGTGTTGTTCAAGTTCAGATTTGTTCACTAGTGTTTATTGTTCATGTGTAGTTCACGTATCACGTTTGTTCATATTATTCATCTTCAAGTTCAAGTTAATCGTTGTGTTGTAAATATAGATTGGCCCTTAATAGAAAAACTACCGAAAGTAGCATAGAGACGTTCACATGCTATCCTATCTTTAATGCAAACATCGAACTACTTGTGCTGTGCATGGTCCATGCGTCATGGAGTTGGCCTTTCCTTTTATTCTTAAACTATGTTAAAATTGCATGTTTATCATAGCAATTTTCAAAATTTCTCGGGGGAGAACCCCCACAAACAATTACTCTTCTGGGCTATAGCCCCGAATGTTCTACATACCTAGCGATGTATGGGTTTGAGTTTTTGTTTTTGTTTTTTTGGGGGGGGGGGGGGGGGCTAGGGCCTCAAAACTGTTCTTTGCCCAGGGCCTCAGAATCCCTAAAGACGCCCCTGTATGCCAGCTGTCTCACCTCTTCCCAGGAAATAGAGTTTCATGAGAACAGTAGGGCAAACAGGGGCATGGGACTGGAGTAGCAATGCAGTTAGTGTATACTGCCTCCTGGTGGCTGTTGAGATATGAACACTGACCCATATATGAATGAATAGCCATTGTTTACTTACACTTCTGTTACAGCATTTGCAGAATATCACATGCTTTTCATTGGTGTCAGGCGTATGGTAGTGATTTAAAATCAGAACGCTATTATAGTTTTGAAATAAAAAAGTGCACTGTTTTACAGTTATTATTGACTTTTTTTTTTTTTGAGGAACTGACTAAATGTAGTTTATAATTTACTTAATTTAAGTGCTTTTATTCATTGTGAGGAAAGTTTATTTATATCAAAAGATATGCAAAAGTACATGACATCAAATACGATGAGAGTACTACAAACTGCTGTATACCTGTACATGTACTATGGACAACCATTGACCCACAGCAGAAAATTATATATTTTTAAATTATAACATCATTTCATCACATGCAGAAGGTACATATTTTCAACTTAATACAATGCTTATCATGGTTTTTTAAGTTTTAACTGTATTTTGAGTTAGCAATTTTTTAAATCAAGTGTACAGGATTTATCAGCAACCTATATCCATTTAGTAGCTTAAGTTGAGCCAACTATTAAAGAGAAGAGAGGAACACTTTAGTGACATATATCACACTTTAACCTATTAACAGCAGCAATTGGTCTGTTAAATGCAGTTACCCATCCACAGTGATATTGAACAAGATGTGCTATGAAGAGACACCATCATAATGTGTGCTCCAGAAGAGTCATTGGTGGTTGATAGGGGTTGGAGGGGAAGATTTAAATGGCCCAGTGCTAAACAGGACCTCTGGAACTCACTCACTCGCCACAATATTTTTTTGTTTGTTTATGTTGCTTATGTATAGTCTGGCTTTCTTTTCTGGGTCCCCTCACCCTCTTAGCCCTCTTAGCTCTCAGCTAGCATCCAGTCATTTCTTTGGCCACCCTGAAGCAGAGCCCAGCTGAGTCACTGTGGTCAGGCAGTTAGTTCACTCATGTGATGAAATTTCTGTGCAATCTGCTTGCCACTGCCCGGTGACAGGCTATTGCCCCTACATCAACACGTTACGGTTATGTGAGTAAAGGAACCGTCTACACAGGCCCCAGTGGAGAGGCCCATGGTTTGCAAGCTTAGCTGTGCTGTGCCCCCCTACCTCACCTCCTCTGCCAGCCACCACCACCACCATCAACACCACCCCTACCACCAGCCCCACAACCCCTCCCAGCCCTCCAGTCCAGTCCCCCATCCCCAGCTCAGCAGCGGTGTGTGAAATGACCAGCCCCATTGTCATTCCCAGGGGCCACAGTTTTCTGCAAGAACAGAGAAAACCTGCATTTAAAAAAAAAAGTAAAATGCCACAGGGTAAACTAAACACACTTGTGTGGCGAGACGTACAGCCCCTTAGCCATAATCCCACCAGAGCCATTTTCACACCCAGCTGACATACGAGATGTCAAGGCCCTTTTACTTTCACCAGAACATCACAGCACTGGGCCGCTCCTCAGGATACTGTATATTGTGCAACGGATCATTTACTGTCTTTCCGAAGCAATTAAACACTTACTGCAGGGCATGTAGAAGGCTCTTTGGAGAGGATAAGAGGGGATGTTGTACGACAGGTAATGTATCATGCTACGTAATGTCTTCCTTTCTTAATACCCCACTGTCATAATGATCTGCCTTATTTTCAGCAGTCCAAACGCCTTGTCCCTCACTCTGCAGATGAAAACATGTTGTGGAGCTTCTCTTCTCCATAGACTCTCATGCATGCCCTCTGGAGGTTAGTTATGGAACTGCACAACCTGCCTGGGAGTAATTGTTCTTTCCCACGGGAAAGACTGAAACATTGCACAACCACTCTGTTTGCTTCAGATTGTCCTCAATTTTTAATCAGAAAAAAAAACAATTTCATGCATAAAATACATCTCAGTGGGTGTACCATATTATAGATAAATATTTAGTTACACATGATACTAAATCATCACAAATTGGCTGAGCTGTTGAGCTTTTATCACATTCCATAATCTTTATTTAATTTGAAATAATGTCACAATACTGAATATGTGGTGTACTATATGAGATGTAATGGCTCCACTACAACAAACTAAAGTGGAAGATCAATAAATCAGTGGTTGTGCATATTAGTTCTGTGTCATGTAATGCAAAATGGATTGCTGTGTGTTTTGTTTGTGTAGGCTACAATATTCATATGGTTGCAATTTATTTTGTGCTTATTGTTTGTCTGTTTTTCCAGTGTAAAATGTTTCTTTTATGAATTTGTTGGATAAAGAAAAATGTCCAGTTGATTTTATGGCATTGTCAGCATATGAACTTTTTATTTGCTCATTTACAAAGTTACACCATGGACCTCGAAGTCATTTATGCAACTTGGAAACATCCACACACAGTCGCTGCTGTAAAGCTTCCAGCATGCCAAAATATCTTTCAGGCGATGAAGTCAAGTTTGCCTACCAAAAAACCATACTTTGCCGCCTTGTCTTTTGACATTGTGAATGATGTAATTTAAGTGTAAAAATACCCGCAGCAAATCCTAGTCCCTCTTATTCATCCCAAGGCTGGCAACGGTCTATAATTAACAAGCGAGCACGACAAAATAAAAACTGACCTCATATGGGAAATGTTTTGTTTCCAGTGCTTGCCACTCTAAACAAATACCTCCAGAGGTCCATATGCAAAACACACAACATATTTGCTGCAAAACACACAACAAACACTACTGCTTTCTGTAGACATATTAAAGTAGGATATTGTCAAAGTTTACTACTTGTTGAGGTATATTTTCATAGGTTAACAGATTTGCTATAATCTTCACATTCATTTTTACTGCATGTTACAAACAGTTAGGCTGTAAATAAAAAAAATGGTTTCAAAAGTCACTGGGACAGGTAAACATGTGACAACCTCCGACAAGCCGCTTTAGATATGCCCTTCTGTGTTATCCTGGGTCAGAGTGAGGGCAGCCTCAAGTATTTATCCGTTGAAACTCCCCACAAAAATGTAAGATATGTTTTTTTTTGTTTTCATTACACATACAAAGTCATTGCTTCCACAACCAAAAGCCACCAAGCATGCCAGCACAAGCTGTTATCAGTGCCAGTGCTTGGGTTGTTGGCTATGTTTGCAAGATTTTTCACATGCCTTTTCCCCTGCTGGTTTGAGACCCAAAATGCCTTGCTCCTGCCCTAATGACTCACGTAACAGCATAATCCCAAACCTCTCCATCACAGGGACGAGTGGACACGTTAGCCGGTGAGGACAGGTCTCCCTGTGGGGGTTTGCGCAGACTGGCTCGCACCCAAAACCCCTAACTACAGGCCAAAGTATGCAGAGGGAGGAGCCTGCCTCAACTTAGACCAGGCCACATTAAGGCGTGTGAGCCAATGGACTTACCTATGTCCTCTCTCTCAAAAGAACACCGTCCTCCTTGGACTTCAGTGCAAAGATGGAATAAAGTTCATTATGTTTTATTACAATGTGTGACCTGAAGCCTTATCATCAGAATATCCTTCCATGATGTGTTTTTGTTGTTGTTTTGGTTATTTATTGATGCTGTTAGGGGCAGTGGGTCAGATTTTGTTAATGTGTGTAATATCTCTCCCAAACGATCTGAAATATGTCACTCTTTTTCTTGTCTCCCCACCTTTCAGGACCAAAAAGTCTTTTCTTTTTCAAAGAGAGAAAAAAACTCTCCTATTTCGGTTTTCAGAACCACTCAGATCAGAGCTGTGGTCAAACATGATGTTATGCAATTCCTCTTAGGTACGTGTTCAGTGGACCTGAACATTACCATGGCAACTGTGAAAAAATGCCTCTTATGCAGTTCAATGTCACAAAATGGATAGACAGAAACTTGCTGTTGTTGGAACATAACACAAGTTTTATGGTGGACTAAATGTCAGCAGATGTTTAACAGTGTCTGAGTACAAATGCAAATATGACATACAAATACTGCATATCCATCTTCTTAGAGAACTAAGAATGATGGTTAGGCTGAAATTAGAGGGAAAATTACACAGGAAAAACTTTATTGCATACAAATTTGATATACAGTCTCTCTCTCTCTCTCTCTCTCTCTCTCTCTCTCTCTCTCTCTCTCTCTCTCTCTCTTTCTCTCTCTTCCCTCTCTCTTTCTCTCTCTTTTCTTTCTGTGTGTGCGTGAAGGTGTGTGTGTGTGTGTGTGTGTATGTGTGTGTGCATGTATGTGCATGTGTGTGTGTGTGTGTGTGTGTGTGTGTGTGTGTGTGTGTAGGTGTGTAGGTGTGTTTGTGTGTGTGTATGATCATTCTTTGTTTGTTTCAAGGGGTGGTAATGCCTCTCCTGTTGCACTTGATTTTGTTTTTTTTTATTATGTTGGCAGAGAGATACTTCTGTCTAGATCGTCTGTGTCTGGACAGTGCCATTGCATTCCAGTGTGCTTCCAGGCTGACCTGGCCCTCTCCCTGCAAGCCAGTGCCAACCGCTTTTCCCAGCGTCTCCGGCCCCTGCCCCCCCCTATCCCCCCCCCCCCCCCACACACACACACAGTTAGGACCAACTCATTATTTCTTCAATTTAATCACGGTCGCTTCTGTTTGCCCACCGCAACCTTTGTACAGCATTTCAACGCTATACTTGCCCGTCCTGCGGAGAGAGAGCTCAGCCTCCTATCCTCTTCAGCCTCCATGTCCCTACCCTGGCCTTTAGGGGGCGTCACTGGGGTGAAGGGGTAAGATTCAGGGACGATTCAGAGGGCCCAGAGCTTCATAGAGGCCCACAGAGGGCTCTGATATGGTTGGGCTGGGGACCCCAAATGGTTTTGTTTCAGGGGGCCCCACAATTTGTAGCACACCTCCTGGGCAGCCACAGATGTGGGGACGAGCATAGGCATGCTTGAGGCGAGCTAGCCCTGACAGACAGCCAGATAAGGTGGCTTATATACCCTGGAGAAGGCTCAGCTCTGCAGCTGGAGCTGGTCTGGAATCAGGGGGATCTGTTCCAAAGTCAACGGCTGTTTGGGAATTAGACATGGTATGCGAGCGCAGCGCTGGACTTTAAATAAAAACCACCGTCGCCGTTTATCCAGATCAACCAGCAGCTGGCCAGCCTCAGAGACTGTCGCAGTGGAGACCTTGAGCGGTCATGCTCACACATCACAGTCCCTTTCTCAAAGGCTGAGAGAACGTCTCTTCCAAACTATTTCTCCTATTTTAAAAAAAAGTTCCTGTATTGCAGTGGAGTAATTATAAAATGAACAACATCATGTGCTTTTTTAAAAATAAGTTCTTAATGTTGAATGTTACAGCCTAAAGTAACTTGTGCAGAAAAAGTGCATTATACATAAAGACATCATAATCATCTGTAGAGACCTAAAAATGCTAAATGGTTAATGTTACATTTTAGCTGAAAAAAATTAAAGGCACAATGTTGCGGAACGAAATGTGGATGCCCCGGGCAAATATCATCGAGTCATTTTTTTGTTGTTGTTGTTTGAACAGTGAAATTGCATTCCATGACCTTAAAAACCTTAATGGTGCTATGCTATGCATTCCGTGATGCCTGAGCATTTTTATATACAACTGCAGGCTAAAGAATTTGAGTCTGCAGGGGGGGTATTGGGGCTTTTTTGAGATGTTTAGCAAACAGCACCAGGTCTCTAAAGTGCCCCGCTGGCCGTGTAACCCGACTCGGCTTAAAAAACAGCAGTCCCTGGGACTGGGACGGGACGGGACGGAATGGGATGGGATGGGATGGGGCGAGTACTCAGTGTTCTGTTCCCCCCTTTTTTGCCCTGAGGAGATCACCACCACGGAGCGTTCCAGCACGATCATAGAGCGCTAGATCATATGGTGAACATCTGAGGTTTGTCTCCAGCACCAGCCACTTTGGGGCTTGATATTGTGTCTACATCCACACATTCAAAAAAAAAAACAGTGCACATTTCAGAGTGCACTATTCTTTTTTCTAAGTCTAAGAGAGAGAACAAAACACATCTACAAAAGACATGAATTAACATTCTAAATTGTATACTTTGTAAAATGAATATTTGAGTGCCCTTGGCAAATTAGTTGCTCATGTTCTTTGCTCCATTGTCTTCTGTTACTGTGATTTAATCAGTTTCTCTTCTTTAAATTACTGCTGCTTGCAGTTACTGTGTACTAGTAATGATTGTTTTCATCTCTGAATGGCACTACTCTACAACTGTTTGTTTTCCTGTAACTGTTATTACCACAGTATCAAACTCACTCTTCCTAAAAGTAACTTTAAAATTGCCAAGTATTTGTCTTGTTAGCATAAACTTTGCGTTCTTGGTTTTTACTAACTGACAATGTTGTAAGTATAATTTTGGCATTAAACTGTACATTGGACCACCGCTGATCACTGTGATCTAGTGGTCAAAAGTAGAGTCAATGTCTTGAACCTGTGGGTCAAAAGGTCAACAATAATGGGTGAATAGCAATAGCATTCCTGCTCTGACCTGCGTCACCCTACAACCATGGCGGCCATAATGACTAGAGTCAAGAAGCATGACCTACATCAAAAGAAACTTGAGTGTGGAGGAGAAGAAAGAGGAGGGGAAGGAGGGGTCTACACGCCATATTCAGCTGATTACGTGCATTAAGCTCATCTCACTTGGATTCTTGGAAAAACACGCTATGACCTCTCCTCTCATTAGCAAACTGGAAATAGACGCATCGGAAAATGGTTATGATGTCATTTCACACAAACCCACTCTGGTTTGTGTGACATTAAATCATGTCTGGGGTGTGTTGCTGTTGCTGCGATGATCACATGATCATATCATGTTCTGAGTTCAACTTTTCTTGTTTACTGTAAGGTCCTTCCCATGTAACCCATCCTCCCGCACACAACTACTAACAGGAAACTAGGAGTACAGATACACACACACAAACACACACACACACACACACACACACACACACACACACACACACACACAAACACACACACACACACACAAACTGCAGTCAGTATAGACAAACGCATGTGTGTACACAGACACAACAGTCATATTTGTCTATGTCATACACTGACATATCTGCCTTTACATTAATACACAAATGTCCTGTGTTAAAACACTAACGGGTATATACGGAATATACATATATACATACACACACCGAGACACGAGACACACACACACACACAATGCCCCTCAGGCACTGGTCCTAAATACACATAAACACACAGACACACACGCACACACCCCCCCCCCCCCCCCATCCATCCATCCATGCAGTGCAGTGCGGCTACTTGAAGTAGTGGAGTCAGAGGATAAGATCTTTTTCCGCTGGCTCGCTTACACTCACACATTTCAGAGTGGTGCCCCGGGGGGGTGGGGGGTGGGGTCTCCGCTGCTCAGCTTGCTACTGCCAGGTGCTTGCTACTGCACTCGTCACATGAGCTTCTGTTTGTGTGATTAAAGTCCAACTTTCAGCGGGGAAAAGCGGCCTTTGATTACTCCTTTTTATTTCGGGTGGTCCGTTTCCCCTCCTCACCCCACCCCCCCACCCCCCACCACCACCACTGTTCCCCCACCATCGCCGTTCCCACTCCCCCTTTAATACAGTTTTCAAAAATGGTTTGTGTGGTGTTATCCTACACTGATCGCAGTCAAAACAGGTCTTGATGGTTTGAAGACTTTTACTTTAAAAAGAAAAAAAAACTCATCTGGTGTGTGTGTGTGTGTGTGTGTGTGTGTGTGTGTGTTTTGTCTGACTTCCCAAGTTTCAGGACTGTGGGAGCCCTATTGTAATTTCATGTCATCAGACCTGAGCCCTTGTTTTGATACTTGTGAATGGTTGCAGGTGCTGAAGGTGTAGAGTGTTTTGCTGTAAGTTAATCCAACACAGACACACACACACACTGAGTTCCAAGTCTTCTGACTTTGTAAAAGACAACACACATTTCTCTGTCTCTTTCTTTCATGTCACTCGGTGTCCCAGAATTGTAGCTGTAACACAATTTATGTTTCTAAATGATACCGTAATCTACCTTTGCTAAAATAACACATAACCAGCTTTTCTCTTTAGCTTTAACCACTACATTTGATTGCCATCATCCACTAATTAATGCATTGTAAGACAACTTTTCTGCACTTTTCTACTCCGTTATTAAGGTAAAGCTATGACTATTAGATAGTTGGTTTGTTAGTAAATGAGAAATAAGGTTAAATCCCTAAATATTTTTTGAACTTGGCATGACATGACATGACATGTGAATATTATCATGCTCTCCTCTGCATGATGATAGAATTATTTTGCACCAGGATTTATACGGCTTGTAAAAATACACACTGTTCATCCTTCATGTTAAGTCTTGTTCTTCCCTCGTCCCTTCTCTGGTACTGTAATATTGTGGGTGTTTCCCATTTTACTATTCGCTTTACAAAATAGGGCGATTAACTACTTAATGTACTTAATTTTAAAAGGTTTAGTGATCCACACTTTTAATGTTAATGCTGGGATGACACGCATGCATGCGTGATTGTAGGCAATTGTGATATTCCTTCCTGATAAAGCTTCACCCTAGAGAGGAAGAGACCCTGCTGTGTGAGTGTGTGTGTTAAGTGAGAGTTTAAGTATCGGATTTATTGTGGGAAGTGTGAATAGAGGGTGTCTGGTAGTTGGTGTGTGTTTTTGCATGTGTGTGTGTGTGTTTGGGGGAGGGGGGAGTATGTGTCTGAGCATGTGTGTATCTATACATATGCGTATGTCTGTGTGTGTACATCTGCATGTATGTGCATTGGTGTATGCATATGTTTGTGTGTGTGCGCGTTTATGTGTGTATGTGCCTTTGTGCCTGCATATGTTTGCATCTATATGCATGCATGCATGCGTACGTGTGTGCATGCATGCATGCATGTCTTAGAGATAGCTTCTAGATAAGGAGTGGTAGCAGTTCACAAGTCTACTCCGAGTCACCCACTATAAAGCTCCTTGAACATTCTCTACCCCCACAGAAGTTGCAGGTGGTGGGAGCAGCAGAGGAGCCTCTCTTCCCCGGGCCGCTGTTCTCCCCCAAGACGTCTGCAGACATGGGCCCTGAGTGAATTAAGGCCCATTAAAATAACTCCCTGTAATCTACACTTCAAAGCCGACGATCGCTCCGGGCTAAATCCAGGCACCGAGGGCGTAGTGGCTTCTGACAGCTTAATACTTCAAAACTTCAAATCCAGCATTATGAAGCATGTTTGGAAAAGTGAAATTATCCCTCTGGAAAACAGGACATGCACGTACACACACAGACACACACACACACATGCACAGTACATACACACATGCGCGCGCACACACACACACAGATTTTTTTGGAAAACACAATTTAGAAACTGAGGCGGCAGTACCGTGTCCATTTGTGTCAGAAAGAAGAAGAGAACTGTGATCAAAGCAATACCTTTCTCTCTCAGCTGCTCTTTCTCCTTCTCTCTCTCTCTCTCTCTCTCTCTCTGTCTTTCTCTCTGGTTACTATAAATACTGAGAAGCAGCCATTCCAATGTGTGGGACCTACACTACCCACATCACAGTTCACCGTGCCAGAACTGAACCGGAACCGGCCCATAGGGCCCCGCCCCCCCCCCCCCCCCCCCAGATCACTGTGCATAGTGTGCATACATGGAGAAGGACCCCCACTTTATTCCCACACACACCCCTCTCCCCTCTCTCTCTATGAATTATCTCTTTGTTTTTGTTTCTCTCTCTCTCTCCCTTTCTCCCTCCCTCCCTCCCTCCCTCTCTCTCTCTCTCTTCCACACTGACGTTATGTTTTAATGAAGAAGGGAGATGATGAGGAGTCCCAACGTTTTGCATTCACGGCTCCCGAAACGAAGAGTGTGTAATACGCCAGCATATTATTACATAAAGCAATTAGGGGGCCCCTGTGCCCCCCACAGTGGAAATGTTTTCCCCATGACAGAGTGCCCTGCCGACAATTGACTTCAGTTGGACAAAGCCTGAAGAGTAGGCCGCATGTGAGCAGAATGGCCACTTTTGTTTGGTACCGTTTCACCGCACTGGGACTTCATGCAAACAGAAATGAAGGGGTAAATGGGAATAAAGTGGGAGTAAAGTGAAGAAAAAAGTATTTATTTTTGATAAGAATTAAGTTTGCTTGTATGTGAAGAGGAAGAGGTGGGGAGACAGCTTGTCTGAGCTTGCTGTGCTGTCTTTACATTGCTAGCATATTGTGCTTGCTGAAAATGAAACATACAGATTTACAAACATTGTATAAGCCTCCACTATCAGTCAGCTCTATGACAATTCTCCCAGAGAGACATACAAAATAATATCAGCTAGTATTTTGAAGTTTCTCTGAAGATTTTTCCCCCTGAGACCAAAATATATTTTGACCAATGCAATAAAGAACTATTCATTTCTTGACTAGATATTTTCATACTGACAAAGAAATGATTGTTATCATTTCATAAGAAGTAGGCCTAATTGTTTCCATTACAATGTTTTTCTATGGTCAACCTAACCCAAAGATGACCTAGTCAAATTATGAATTCTCCAAAATCAGAACTCTCCAATCAAACTAAGATCTAAGATAGAGTAGGCTAATAGCACTTGAGTTTTTCCCACACAGACTTTAATGAAACACCCGTGGAGTTGTGGATAAAAAAGCTTGCGTAGAAAAAATCTTGCGGTGGAACACAAAATGCATCTGGAATGGGCCCAAAACCAACCAGGCAGGTGTGTTTTCCTTCCTTTGTCTGGCTCGCTTCTCTGATTCTCCACGGCTGCATCAGTCTGCACAACATTCTGCTATAAGGTTTCAATCAAATATTAGCATAATGAAAATTTTCACCATTTACTACTAACTTTGAGTAACTTGTTTCTCATAGTAGCATTATAAAGCTATGACTCTTAAAGGGAGCCATTACATTCCATTTCCTGTATTTATTCCATTAAACACCAGTTTGGCATCGTATAGAGTCATAATATTCATTTCTTTCAGCTAACAGAAGTGTGGAGAGTCAGTGATGTCTTTCTGAGGTAAACCGGATGCAGAGTGTACAACTGTAGCCTAAAACAAACAAGCAGTCAGTAAATCCTCAATGCCATAGTGTTAAAGAAAAGCAATATAAGAGGCTATACCTATTATTCACCTATGTCTGGAGCAAAGATTAAAAAAAGTTACATAATATATATACAGTACATGATATATACATTAAGAGAAAACATAAAACAAAATCCAAACACCTGTAGATATGCTAAAGCCAGATAGCTAACATGAAGAATGTGTGCTGTGAATGAAGTCTGTTTGTATGTATATTTCTCAATCGACCAACAGAGGGCAGACTTGATAACATTTCGCTTGTTCCTGGAGGGGGAGAAAAAGCCGACGCGAAAAAAAAGGGTCACACTATCGCTTCACTTTGTAAGTAACACATACAGACACACACCAGCGTGGAGAGATCCATCCATCAGCAGCAGCTATCTCCCGCTCTGATCACCTGGCAAGGCAGCGTGCAGGCGTCGCTAATGTCACTGCCTCAGAGGGAACGTGCTACAATACAGAAACCATCTGCCCCATACTTGAGGTATCCCCATGGAGTGTTTATTGACTCTTCAGGCTCCACAGGCCACCACTTTGGTACCCTCTTGAGGAAAGTTTATGGGACTCGCTGACTCTGTATACTTTCCCAGTTTGCAATTTCAGGATGGCCAACTATAATGGAACAACTTGTGCAATGAAAAATTAAGCACACTCAGTGACTTACTATAATATTGTTATTATAAGTTATATATTCATGTAAATGTTATTACTGCTGTTTACTATTGTTGTAGGCTATATTATGTATGCTAAATTAAATATGATGGCAATTACTGCCACTATCCTAAAATGATAGTGTTAAACTGATGTATTGCCGGGTTTGCACCAAGAAAATACATCCAATTTTTGGTCCATTTCAGTAACATGTTAGATTTCTCTCTTGAAATTCGACCATGTGTTGCAAGCAAATTTTGGGTGATCCATCATGATGATAATCATGCACTGAAAATGTTCCCCTGTCAAAGGGCCTTTAAAACAAATCAATAAACAAATAAAGAAATGAATGTGGTACAGTGCTTGTGGCTTCATCTTTGAAAAAAAGGAAGAACTTGCTGGAAACAAGCAAGCATACCTCAGTAACCTCTCACAGACCCCACAGTCTTCCATCATGAGTCCCTCAACCAATCAGATCCATCCCGCTATGAGTCACACATCATTCTTGAGTTAATTACTGAGTGCAATGTTGTCCTGGCATGTTCTGACTATTCAAACTGGCGTTTGTGAGTAATTTAAAATGAGTTTTTTTTCTGACACTTAATGTTGTGACAGTTCTTTTTTTTCTTGGTTTTCATTCCTTTTAATCACCCAACTTGTTGTTCTAATCTGTTTAAGGTTTTAATCTTCACCTAAGGCTCTGTCTGAAAAACATACACTAGACTAACACAACTTAGAGTATGAAGATAAAACATCAGTAGCGACATTTTATCTTAGCCAAAAGTAATGTGTCGCTCTGTCTTTGAGGAATACATCCAAGGTGTCATGGTAAATCTATTCTTTTGGATTTGGGAGCCAACACTGGTGCATATGACCGATGGGGTTTGGCTATGAAGTACATCCCTTAACATGCAATAAAATGAAGTTCTCATTACTTTTTCAAATGTAATTCAGGCTCTCAGGTCCATGTTAGAGCTGGCATTTATTCTGAGCCTGAACAGTGCCAGCACTTCTTCTTCAAATCCAAATGCTATCTGTGTGGATTTCTTTTTACGCACACTTGAATGAGAGCATATGTTGACCATTTCAAGCTCCTTTGCACGTGTGTGTGTGTGTGTGTGTGTGTGTGTGTGTGTGTGTGTGTGTGTGTGTTTCACTCCACAAACATGCATTCAAAAAGGCCTCAGTGTTGCTCTTTATAATCACACTGCTTCACAGCTCACATCCGAGGAGATCTTTTCCATCGGTTTGAAAATAAGCCCGCTGAACGGTGATTATATTCCTGTTCATTGCAAGGTTTTCATTGCTCTTACCTCCAATTCCCTCTCTTTCATCTGATGGTGATGAATACCAGATTGGAGTTTGTCTGTGTTGACCCAAAAACCTGTGCTGCATTCTAAAAATGTTCTGCATTAATATTAGTTTAAAAAGGATAAGACAGCTTTCCGCTTTTCCCTTCACTGCATGTGTATGTGTGAGCGTGTGTGTGTGTGAGTGTGTGTGTTGGGGGTGGTGGGGTGGGGGTAGGGTGTAAATCTGGGTTAAAGGCATTTTTCCATAAATGCACAAGACTGCGAAACCGTTTGATGCTTTATTAAGTGGCAAAAAGATCCAGCTTGAGCTCTCGCCCTCAACTGAGTAAACACGCATATGCAATACAGTACAAAATCTATAAAGCAATACCTAACAAATCGAATTGAATTGAATGTATTGAACTGAATTAAATTAAACTAAATTGAATTAAACCGAATTGGAGTCTGAATCGAAACCAGAACCTGTGAAAGGCCCGGTCTGGAGCAGGTGGTTCGGCCCTTGCATGTAGACGGCCCTGAACTCACTGCAAAAACTCCATTGCAGCCGCGCTTTGAAATACAGCAGTGGAAACATACCCCGGCTAATGGCTGCCATGGCCCACAGATGGTTTCCGTCTCTAAGTCGTACCAGCTCGGAAATAAGTAAATAATGCACTGGCACCGCAAGGCCAGCAAGCACTGAAGGGAGCAGGCTTCAGGAGGTGATGGCAGAGATGTGTTCTGGCTTGAGATCCATTGTGTTGCTCTCAGACAAATAGACTACAACTGCTATGGCCCTGTGAAGCGCAGTGCCAAACTCCTTTCCCAGTGGCAGTTGTGTAATCTTCCAATCTGGCTCCGGTCTGGCAAAGGTTCATGCGTCTTTGCCAGCACTATGCCACATCTGTCCCAGACTAAAAAAGACTATGTGTCTAGTGGCTTCACTGAATAAGCATAACTCAGCAGTGCATGCTGTTTTATGGTTGATTGTCCAGTTTCACATGCTTTTTTTCTCTCCCTCTCTTTGCGTGCACACACACACACACGCATGCAGGCACACGCATGAACGCAAGTGTGCGCGCACGCACACACACACACATTCACTAAATGAGATGGGAATTCATTAGAAAATAAATAAAGAATTTTACAAAAAAACCCTGACCATGTTTGCTTTGCTTGACATTGAGTGCAAAGCCATTACAAACCATTATCCACTTTCATGTCCAACCCCCCAGCAAAGGGAGCAGTCTTTTAGCTCTTCAGGAAGGATTTGCCTAGAGAATTATTGAAATTATCTACAATTAGTCTGTCAGCTCGTCTTACCAAGAATGAGTACACTCAGGACAGCAAAGCTTTGAAGACACCCCCAGATAACTACAACAAAATAGTGTGGTGGAGAGTTAGGGGAAATGACAACTTACTGAAGGTTTTCTTTTTTTTTTGGGAGCAAACACATCACAGGCTACAAAACATTAACCAAAAGACACCAAAAGTTATTTCCTTCCTACATGTAAAGACGTTAGGCTAGTTTACATAACTTAGGTTCTCCTTAATAATTTAAAGTGAGTCTTCGTGTATTTGATAGGCATAGATTAAACTATGGTGTTAATCTTGCTTTTAATGTAACACGATTACAAGAAAAATGAAGTGATTCAACTCTTGGCATAGACCGCACAATCGTAATTGAGCCTAAACAGTCAGAAATGAGATTGAAAATTTTGCCCCAATGAATTATAGTGTTTTGAAGGGGGCTATGACTTAGTTAAGGAAGTTCGTGGTCTCTCTTTGAATGTTCAGGCTACTGTTTATGTATGTGCCAGCGAAGGAATGTTAGCTACACCTGCATTACAAAGTGATTTAACTGAATGCTTTAATAATTATTTTTGGAGGGAACATCGTTGATCGAATAGTACATTTTGTGGAAAAGGTAAGCAACATAGCTGAACCACCTTAACACAGTAATGGTAGTCCAAAGCGGGGAGTGGAAGTTTGAGGGTCATGAAGATTGGTGGGTGGGGACCTCGTGGGGACAACCCTTTTGAAAAAAAAAAAAAAAAGAAAAATCACGTGTTTGGAGATCAAAGGATCTCCGCTTTGTAGAGCTAGAGAGGGAGAGAGGGGGAGTCAAAGAGAGGGAGAGAGCACAAGCAAGCTAGCTAGCTGGCAGTCAAGCAAGCAGGCAAGCAAGCAGGCAAACTAGCAAGCAGTGCAACTCAGAAAGCTGCAATGGTGAAATAAGCACGATTCGTGAAGGGCAGAGTTTTTTGTTGCACAATCCAGAGAACATCGCGATCTGAGACTCAGCTGTTCCAGTTAGATTTATTTTCTTATTTAATACCTTGAAACCATTGGAAATTATGTCCCGATCGGCGCTGATCCAACCGGCAAGATGATGATTTTACCAAGGAGAGGGTTAGGTTGTGTAGCAGATTCGGTGGTCTTGGTGATTTTTGTGGTCATCTCTTGCTTGGGAACCGTATCGACCAAGGATACTGCCTTTGTGGAAGTTGTGCTTTTTGAGTCAAGTCCAAATGGAGATTATACCACTTACACGACCGGTTTGCAAGGAAGATTTTCCAAGGCAGGAGCCACAATCAGCGCAGAGGGTGAAATCGTACAAGTATGTAAACATCATTTATTAGTTGTAACTGTTTAATTATTATGTGATCATTGCACGTGATTGCTTTTTCGATTTTCTCTTTACTTCTGACGCTCCTCGCCACAACTTTTTGATGGGGGGCGGGCGAGGGGGCTGGAGGGGGCTGCGCTACGTGAGGATGGTACTAGCTAGCTAACTAGCTCTGCGGTCACAAGCACAAGATGGCCTCTAACGTTATCTAGTAAACCCCAACTCTGTAAAACATACGATAATCAGTTAATTTAATATGCCCCGTGTCTTTAAAATCCATTTGAAGTTCCATTCAACATCTCAACTCTCGATGTACGCTCCACAACTTTGTAGTTTGAGTTAATCAATAGTTCTATTTTGACAAGGTACCAGTTGTTGAATATTCGACAGAGGTTTGCCGCAAAACATCTCATTTAAATTTGTTTATCTATAGACCATAATAGTTGGCACGAAAGATTAGCTGCAGAACAAACACGTTTTCCTTTTTTAAAGATGGGATTTATTTGGTGTAGTGAAGCATGCCATGACGGGCCTGAAACTTCCACAGAATAGAGAATTAAATGAAATGTTGATTGTCTGGCACACAGTACCCTACAGAACACAGACTGTTTCCCGCTCCAAACGCCTGTAAATTTGTAACGCGCTGTGTTAAAATTTATCCAGACTGGAATCTGGTCGATTCCTTTGAAGTTCTGAGTGTAGCGAACAGCGACTCAGTGTACCGCTGTTGGAATAAGTAGCTACAATGCAAACACAAGAAGCCTATCACTACAGAGGCAAGAAGAAAGACCGAGTCAAGAATTAACTCTTTGCAATAATGTTGCCCTTGATTTACAGCAAAGTTATGTGAAAGTATTTTGTGTTGGGTAAATAAATCTGCTTCACATCATCTTTTGTACTCTAGGACAAGTTTATCAAATGCTTTGAAAGCAGTCCAAGTCCGTAGCGTAGTGTTGGATATGTTACACCCCATTCCCCTCCAATCGTTGCAGCTTTTACATGTAAACGGAGAACGTGGACCGATTGTTGTGCTTGACTGAAAGGAATACTAGGAGCAAGTTGTCTAATCTTTGATCATTTCTTGTATGAAATGGTCTATTTGATTATTAATCCCCCAGAGTAAGTTTATTAACTGAAAGTAAGCAAGATCAGGTTGTTAGTGGCGTAGGGGAGAGCACATGAAAGAGACCTCAGAACCCACCGAGTGCTGTGCGGATCAAAGTTAGCACACGATTGTGTTCCCCCAGCCCACGTTTTCCGACATGGAGAATGCTCTCTCGTGGACAAATGCTCCGTGGCGTCGAACACCTTATACAGTCACTAATGTTCGTCGATTGGTGATGACAGCGAAATTATAAGGGCAGCACACTTGTGAAGACTTGTATATTTACCCTATTTATGTTTTCATATGCATTTGATTTGCATTTACAAATGATCGACTGTGTAATGCAGGTTTGTAAATGTATTTGCAAAGTTGGAAAAAGATGTCCTGTTCGTTATGTTGCATTCCCACCTGTAACAAGACACTAGGGTAGACTATAGGCTATCTTAGTGAGTGTTTTTTACATATACTAAGCCCGAACTGTATGAAAGGTTTCAGAAGATGTGAAACCTATACTTTGCAAACCATACCCGTCATGGACTTAAATGCCATTTTTAATTTCGCATTCCTTCATGCCTCACTGTATGTATTCCAGTGAAAGGAAATGAGAATTTATGGGTGTTAAAAAAAAAAAAACTTTAAATGGATGTTATATATTTAGGTTGTGCCTTGCAGACAGAATTGGAATGTGAGTGCACTCAGAAGTTGAGCAGTCACATGTGCATGGACCTTGATACATGTTTGTCCAGTGCATTGGTTTTCAATTTTGAAGGTACATCATTAAACTCAAGTTAAGTGAAATTAGACTGAAGAAGATATCAGGTATCCTGTAAGTTCTCTTTGTTTGTGTTTTGGCCGAGGTTGCCGACAGTGTTAGTAAATCCAATTCTTCTGAGGTTTGTCTAAATTTATTTGACACATGCAGCTGTCTCAGCAATTCGGTGTAGGCCTCAGTGGATTTGGAAAGCTGTTATCCTTCCTCAGCTTTTGATTAAAACAAAACTCTTACATAGACTTAACATGTGGGTCATTGTTTTGACTGCTTTGGTATATTGGGAGTAATTTGGGTGACATTGTGGTTGGAGACGATACTTTGGTGGCCATGCCCAGGCTCAGTGTGTGCAACTCAAATGAGGATGTTTATCACTTGTGATGGGCTTATTTCAAGATGAAGATTATGAACCAAGCAAAACAGTGTTTTAGCAGATACATGAAATAGACCGTATGACATGTTTTGAAAGGTCCAAATGCATGGAAATGTTAAAACAGCAACTGAAGTCACGGCCCAGTGAGTCTACATTGGCCAACTTGTCTTGAAGCTGATATTTATTACCCAGCTGAACTTCAGCGTGTCTGCTGTTGTGGCATTACAAGAATCCCTCAAGTACGTTCCAGCTCTCATGTTTGTCTCTTTTTTTTATGAAAGATTTTCCTCCTGGCTCAGAAGTCTGGCTTCGTACACACACACACACACACACACACACACAAGTTTGGGCTGCTGTTTTCAATCTCAGGAATCTGGTTGGTTCTGCCTTCTCTGTGGAGGATGGGCCTCAGGCCCAAGGCTTCTGGCACACTTGACGCTCTCAAAACCGAACTGTTGGTCAGCACCACCCTGTTGAACCTCACCTGGTTTAATGTAGCACTGAGATGTCTTCAGACAGGTAGGGGTGTGTGAGTGTGTCTGCTGAGGTGGGGTGAGGTTGGACGGGGGCAATGCAGAGCTCCCGATGGGAATGGGGAACCACCAGCCACAGCCATGTTCCCCCCACTAAAAAAAAAAAACTCTTTTCACCCCCCCAGGCATCCTTTCCCTGTTCTCAGAAAGCAAAAAAAAAGAGAAAGAAAAACAGCACCTACTTCATGGGCCAAAACAAATAAATTAACTCAATTTGCTACTTGCTCCATGTTAGGGGAAAATGAGGTGACTGGTGTTGGCTAATACGCAAAACCAATGTTCCCCTTGGCAAGTGCCCCCACTGTCTGGAGTTGGTAGTGGTGTTTTTTTTTGTTCTTCAATAGGAAGGTAATCAATGTCTTTTCAAATTATTCTCCTGGCAGTTGAGGCTGTGTGGTTTTTCCCTGGACGGAGTTGGCCTGGGTGTTGCATTTTGAATGCTGTGAAAAACTGTTTAAGTCTGATGCCATTTAGCTGACTCATAGCTGAAAAGAATTTGCTTGATTGGACTGGATTAGGTCTAATGGTTTTGTAAGATGGTAATTCACCAAGTCTTGAATTTAATGGTCATGTATTCAGTTCTTTTTAAAGTTCCTTATTATTATGTCCTTTTCTTTGCTTCAGCTAATTAAGACTACACCATCCTCTTGGATTTCTACTATATGATTAAAACGTGTCATCATTTCAAAAGTTACAGTTGTTTCAAGGAGCTGTGTGTATCTAGCTTAATGTCAGGCTGCGCTTTGTCTTCAGAAGAATAACAGTCACAACATATGATACCAGAACTCTGGCTAACGCAGAGGCAAGAAGTGCGTTTCTTCAGAAAGATTCCAGCTTACGCTGAGGTGCATCTGGCCCCGATCTGTCCTCAATCCGGGCACCTCCTGAAATTCTTGTTCCCATTCTAGTAGCTGAGTATGATTTATCATAGTCGGCACAGTTATGCATCCAGCTCAGATGTGCTTCAGCTTTGTTGAATACCCCCCCCCCCCTCCCCCAGGGGAGTACCCAGCCTACATAGCTCTGTAGACAATGGATGGGGTGGTGGAACCATACATCAGGCCCTAATAGCTACCCTACCCCTGGGACTCCCTGCACAACCGTGCTAATGCCACTGCATCCCTGTGCTTGACCTGCAACAGATTTACTGTTCCTGTCTTCAAGATTGTGCGAACAAAATGATTAAGGAGTAAGCTGCAACAATAGGGAAAGTAATAATAGTAATTTCCAAAAAAGCAAATAAGAAAGCATTCCAGTGGAAGTGTCCTCCCCAGTGTGGCTTCTAATGCCATGCGGCCATATTTTTTTCTCCCTTTTTTTTTCGGGTGCTTTGTGGCCCTTGTGCGATGTCATTTCCCCTGGAGCTTATGCACACAGCTGCCACATCTGACTCTCATTTCCAGACTCGGAGCGCAGTGAGAGTCAGAGTCAGAGTTAGAGTCCGAGTCAGGGCCGACGCTGGTGCAGCAGCAGGAGCAGAGACGTGGCGCTGCTGAGGTGACCATGTGCGACTCTTCCCATGAAGCGCACAAGAATGTGGCCGACACGCCACCAACTTCCTGCACCGGTGGAGAGAGGACGAGAGAGAGAGAGTGTTAAAGGGGGTTGGGGGGTGGGGGTGGGGACGAGCCTCCAGCAGTGGTCCATAGAGAGGATGGAAAAACGTATACGTATGTGCTCTCCTGTTCTGAAAAGCATCCCTGCCCAAAAAACCCAGAATGAAGCTCTGAATGTCAAGTATGTTCTTGGGTGAAATTAGGTGTCTGCTGGTTTCATGTATTTTGTGCATGAAAAAAGTATATACATGTGTGTAAAAGAGAGAGAGACTGACAGAGAGAGAGAGAGACTGACAGACAGAGAGAGAGAGAGAAACTAAGAAAGAGAGACTGAGAGAGAGAGAGAGACTGAGAGAGAGAGAGAGAGAGACTGTGTTTTTGTGTCTTTATGCTCGAGCAGTTACTATCGCAGCAAGTGTCCCACCTCTTCGAAAGCAGCAGTGTTGTGTGCTAAATTAGGACGATAATGAGAGCTTGGTTTGGGTTTTTTTTTTTTCTTTTTGACGTTCAGACTGCAAATCCCAGGAGTCTGGTATGGCTCTGTCCTAGACGATGAGAGGTACCGAAAGAGAGAGAGAGAGAGAGAGAGAGACAGCCCTCCCTTCCCCGGCTGCAGCAGTAGCAGTATCCAGCCATGAGTTTAAAAGGTTAAAGTGCTTCGCGACTACTTTTTCCATTTATTGGTTTTGTGGTCACAGCTGTATTTTAAGTGCTATCTACTCTAACCACCAACCTCTTTGACTTTCATAGCCCAGCCAAAGTAATTTGAGGCTGCGTTTCTCCGCTATGGGAATAGAACAGATTAAACTGTTTTTGTCTCGCTCTCCTGGCTTTCTTCTTCTCCCACCGTCTGCAGCTTTGATGCAGACAGTCGAAGAAAAAAAAAACACACACTTTTGCCCCCCCCCCCCCCCCCCCCATGCTTTCCTTAAAAAAACACCTATTACACTGCATGTCTGCATAGCAGGCTAGGTGTCGCTTTGACGTTGCTTTTAGTGTATCAAAGCCAGCCGCCACCGTTGGTGTGTTTGGAGAGGGGGGTGGGTGAGGGGTGAAGTGTGTGTAGGGGGGGGTTGCCCCCAGTGAGACTTGAGGTTCCTTTCCATCTGAGGGGCCTCCCCTTCCCTTCCCTTTCCTCCGCCTTGTCTCACACACACTCGCTCGCTCACTCGCTGCGCTACGCTCTCGCTGCAGGGGATGCGTGTCGGAACTGGAGGGCCCGGCATCCGCCTGCGCAGGTTGAGTTTGGACGGAGTGTGTTTTTAGAAGTGATGGAGCTTCGCCCTTTGTTGTCCTCCTAGCCACTTTGCCACTCTCAGAAGTGAATGCTCTTCTCGGGGGCCTGAACACACATTGCTTTGTTTACCTTCTCTTTCTCTCTTTCTTTTTTCTTTCTCTCTCTCTCTCTCTCTCTCTCTCCCTCTCTCTCTCTCTCTCTCTCTCTCTCTCTCTCTCTCTCTCTCTTTCTTTCACTGTCTCTTACTGTCTCTCTTTATCTTGCTTCCTCTGCCCCCATTTCCTCTGGGGCTTTCTTCTTCAGAGCTGCTATTGATTACTTGTCAGAATAGATTTATACGAAGCCCAGGTCCACTCAGAAGCCCAGATGTACGCTAATGCTCACCCCTGTAGCTGATGAAGCGACTGCATGTTTGATGAATATGTATGTGTGTGTTCAAGCGGTAAGTAAGGGCAAGCTGCTGCAGCATTAGTTACTTATGGTGGATACATGAATTTGTAGCACCACTGTCATGTGTGGTGCATTTTTCTTCTCTTTCTGTGTGATGTGTGTGTGTGTGTGTGTGTGTGTGTGTGTGTGTGGGGGGGGGGGGAAGGGGGTCATTTCACCATATAGAAGATTGAGTGGGGGCACCATTAGGTCTGTGGATGCTCTTATTTCCTACTTCTTGCAAACGAACAGAAATGGATAAAGAAATACAACTTTCATTTTCTTTCTCTCTGTTTATCTCTCAATCACGCTCTGCTTTTACCATACCATGCTGTCTCTGGTCCATGCTCTTGATGCCATGGAGAGAACGAAAAAGCAAAGGCGACGGAAGCAGGCATTATGACATGACAATGCCCTCTGTGCACACACTGGCCAAAGGCATGCTTTGTTGTCTGTCAGGAATGTGCTGACTAATGTTAGAAAAGTAAAATGCTGACCCCCCCCCCCAACCCCACTTCAAAATCTACACCCCCCCTAGGCACCCCCCAAACTAAACACACTTTTAAAATTCATACTGATGAATGTGGTAGTCCACGTTGTCAGTCTATCTTATTCAGTCACATGCATACCAACACACTTACAATGCTCTGCAGCGGTTTGCACATTTTTGTGCACACACCATTGTTTTGGCTATGTGATGGATGTAACAACTGTTTTCCCGACTCTGTCATGTTGAACAGCTTATCACTGATCAAGTTCAAGGACATTTCGGTTCAAAGTATTCAGCTCTTTTCTACACGCCGTTAGTTTCTTACATAAGGCGAGAAGTTTTTGTCGTGGTTGGCTATGGTCGATGAGGGCGTCCCCTAGCGTAGTACTTTGTGACGATTGACCGCTGTCATCTTCTCTCTGACAACATTGAAGTAGGCCCAGTAGGAATAATTGCACTTTTTTCAGTCTTCTTTTTGCAAGTTTCACTACACTGCAAACATGTAATGTTTTGGACACCTGACTTTATGCTAAACAAGAAGATTAGCAATACTAAGCTATATACTGTGTGTTCTAATTTTGCTACTGTTGTGTTGGTAGTTGGTAGCTGTTGTGTGGTGTGGTGATGTCTGCCGTTTCAACATTGTCCTGATGGGAATTCCAGTCCGGCTTGTCCTGTGTCCTCCCCCACTCCCTGCTTTTATTGTTCCCTGTAAAAGATCCCAGCCATTGGTGTGCACCAACCCACTTCACAGAGATGTCAGGTGTGCAGAAACACCCATACCCCTCCCCCAGTCAGTCTCTCTCTCTCTCTCTCTCTCTCTCTCTCTCTCTCTCTCTCTCTCTCTCTCTCTCTCTCTTTTCTTTTGTCTCTGCTCTTCTCCCACTCACTCTCTTGTTCTCTCTCTTCTCCGTCTCTTTTTCTTTTTCTTCCAGGGATGTCAGGTGTGCATGCAGCACCACCTCATCCCCCCCTCCCCCCTACCCCAGTGGCTGTGGGACTACTCCCCGCGTCGCCAGAATAAGCGATGGTGTCCGATGACTGTCTGTGGGATTGCTAATAAGAGGCGAGCCGGGACGAGGCACAATGAGGCCAGGGTTATGATGGATTGGAGTGTCTGGCTGTAGGTGGTATAGTGTGTGTGTGTGTGTGTGTGTGAGAGAGAGTGTGTGTGTGTGTTTGTGTATGGTAGTCCCTGGGCAATATTTTTTCTCTCTCTCTTTGCCAGTCTCAGGTCTCTATGGAATTCCCTTGTGGAAGCTCCACAGAATCTGCACTGTGTTGTTTTTGGTTTTTGTTTCGTAGGGCTTTTGTTGTGTGGACGTTCCCTTTTCCGCTGCTGAAGACTTTTAACTTTTGCTGAAGAAGCAGAGATGACAAATTTGTAGAGGGCGAATCTGAGAACATCTTCTTTACAGTAGTATTCATAATCAAGCTCAATCTTCTTGACTTCTTGACTCATTCGGTGATTCTGATGTAGCCTGGTTATCAAAACAGCCCCTTGAACTACACTGTGTTTTGTACAGAGGATCTGGCTGTTCTGTATTGAGAGGGTTTCTTTCTGGAGGTGTAGACTGTGCTGAAGTTTAAAACGATTGGATCTGCCTTTACCCAATCGCTAATGTCTGGTTGTAACATGTTGCAGTTAGCCTGGCTATAAGCCTGCTTACGTACTACAATTCAAATGTAGCACGCAAAGTTGACTATTGCTCATGAACATTCCCTCTGTTTGCTGATTGGTCTGGTAAAGATACCACCGGAGTCAACCATGTCCATTGAAGAAAACCCAGACTACCACTGTAGGAAGATGATAATTGCACCGAAGTCTGTATGCAGGCTTGTAGCCAGGCTAGGTCTGGTGGTCTCTGATTTAGACTTGCCAAAAAAACACTAAATAATTGTAAATTCAATCCCAAAGTTCCCTACGATTGTGCCCCTAAGCAATGCTGAATGGTTGCAAGTTTGAGCCCAAAGTTTGCTATGATTGTGCCCTCAAGCAAGGAACATGGCCACAAGGTCCTGAGAGGGACTTTCCTTACAGTTTGTTGTAAGTTATTGTGGAGAATAGAGTCTGCTGAATGACATGTAATGTCATGTAGTCTTATTACTTCCCTCTTGCTCTTCTGTATTGGCAGGTTCTTGCTGTGTGTTTGTCCTCACTGTGTCTTGCTAGTAAGGGTGTTTGAAAGGACAACAACTTTGATGTTTCTGCTTACATCATGATCTTTCATCTCATATTCTCCTCCAGTTGTAACTTAATATGTTTTTATGCACTGTGTTATTGTTACGTTTTACTGTAAAACGTCAGGGAAGTTAGTGAAAAATGTTTTTCTTTATTAGATAATGAAAATCGCTAGCAATGCCATCGCTAGCAATGCCAGTGCTGATAATGACCTAGTTTCAAATATCTATCCATAACACCACATATTTATGAAGGCTATTTCACAAGCATATTGTCAATGAATAGAAAGAAGCTACAATTACAGAATCAAGGTTACAACCTTTTCTTTTAGATTTATTGTTATATATTGACACTGACATCTATCTATAAAGAAAGCAGTGTTATTGTCCTTCTAGAGCAGGTTGGCCTGAAGGACTCCCCCAGTGGTGTACTGAGGCACTTGGCTATGTAGCAGGTGAGCCTGTGGCGCTAGTTAGCATAGTAGGCGCTAGTAAGGTAGCCAAGGCTAGCTGACAGGGTCTGGGGAGAGACCACATTAGAACAAGCAGAGTTAGAGTTAGAGTTAGAGTTAGGTGGCTGCTGTGCTGTGGTGTGGTGTGGGAGAGGGAATATTGCCGTGGGTGTAAACCCTGCCGATGCAGATCGGAATCGGCGTGGCGGTGAGAGGGCCGTCGGGGCACGGGCGAGATCAAACGGCCCCTGTGCTGGGGCATGGCGGCCACTTCAAAGGGCCGGGTGAGTAATGCCTGCCTGATATGCCGCACCGCAAAACTGCTGGCGATGATGTAATCGCAGCCCTTGAGCAAAATACCCTCCCGCACAAATAAAGGAGTAGGTGTTTAAGCAGAGAGGGAGAGAGAGAGCGTGAGTAAGCGAGAGAGAGAGAATGGTGTGCATATGAGTGTTTGTGTGTGTGAGAATGTGAGTGTGTGTGTGTGTGTGTGTGTGTGTGTATCTGTAGGGGGAAGGAAAAAAAAGGCCCCATGCGCACAACCTTAAAAAACAACCTGAGGGACCAAAGAAGTTTTTAATCCTCTCCTTTTCCCTCCATCAGCTGTAATCAGATTGTACATAAATTAAATCAGCTATCGGAAAATACATAAATTAGGAGTTGGAAGTCGAATGCGTGGATTTATCTGATTTCAGCGGCTAATTTAATCCTTTGGGCATTCCTAAAGCACAGAGGTTGGAACATGGTACGTTGTTCTTTGTAAAGTTTAGACAGAGCTGTTGCTTTTGTGTGTGTGTGGTGTGTGTGTGGTGTGTGTGACCTTCTGTTTCTGCTTTATGAAAGACAGTTGCCTGTTGCCTTCAAAGCCTATTGAGGCTCATCTCTGTGATCACTCATTGACAGCCCGCATGACTGCATTAGGCGCAGGACGCTGCGGTTCCCTCTAGTAACACATTAAGGGAGGCCGTGCTGCCCAAGTGTGTTTGTTGGAAGCCGAGGTGTTAACTCGGGCCTGTCAGGAACACGTGGTTCTTTTTTTTTATTGCCCAATTGCTGGCAATGGCCACACTTCTGTAATTCTCATATATTTTAGCCACAGATAACACACAATACTTACTACAGTTCTGCTCAGTTCATTACAGATCAAGCCATCAGTTATTGCACAGTTTACTACAGTTCATGCAGTCTTTTTTTACTGATCTTATCAGTGCAGATCAGTCGATCCTTTTATCGTTCTGTAGAAAATGCGCCAGCTTTTCATCAGAAGCAAGAAATGTTATGGCTCACAGTTGTCCTCGGGCAGTTGAATGCTATTTTTTTTTTTGGTCGTGTCTCTGCAGCAGAGAGCATATTGACCTTTTCAGTAGTAATCAATCAGGCTGCCTTGACTGAAGATATGCTCCAAGGTACGAATTGCTGTCACATTTGTGTTAACATTTACGGCACTACCATCTGTAAGGACGTACGTACATAACATCCTCCCGGTTCTCCTGTCCCTTGAGCCCAGACTAAGCAGTAGAAGACAGGCTGGGAGAGGGAGAGACTGGGAATAGGAAAGACTAAAGAATTCCCTGTGGTTTAGACCCAGCTCACCAATTACTTATGAGAGGATCTCGACCTGATTCACCTCTCTATAAACACAGCTAGACGGTGAGAAAGATGAAGTGAATGATGAAGACACGGTAGGCAAGAGTCTGCAGTTGTGTCTCAGGAGTTTGTTCCTTTTTTCTTCTCTCCTCTCCAAAGCGATGCACTAATGACTGTGACATTTTGTGCATGCAGATTCTGCCCACTTGGTCCTATCACCTCGACTCTATCTGGCCCATATCTGATGGGAGGCCACATGAAAAGGTCGGGGCAATTACTGTGCTCAGTCCGTCGTCAGCACAGCCATTTATCTGTTCATTTCCTGTGTGTGTGTGTGTGAGAGAGAGAGATGAAAGTGTTTGGTTGTGTGGTTTTGTTTTGATATTGGGTGTTGACTTGACTCACCATCATCACTGGGATGGGCATCCAGCTTAAATGGTGACTTGTGACTTTGTCATGGCACTCCCTAAAGGCATTAAGGCGAAGCACTGTGGTGGTGGTGGTGTGCTGAAGAAATGTTACCTTGTGTCACCTCCTGGACACAATCCAAAATGTGTTAACGAATGTTTTAAGGAAACTCGTATTTTTTTGTGGACAGACCTTTAAGAGTGCTTACAAAGAACACACATTTGTGAAGACCAAAAATTCACCACCTTACAAACTAAAATTTTTCTGTTCACATTCAAGTGGCTATTTCCAATTTAGAAATTCAACTTTAAGTTTCCCAAATTGGTCCATGACAATGGTCCTCTCATCAGTTTCATTCATCAAGTTTTAATTAATAGCTCTCCATCTGCCCAGTGAAATTTGGACATATCCCCTCCATTTATCCAGTAACACAGTGCTGGAAGAATATCTTTATACATCATCTAGATCCTTTTAAGATGAAGCAAGCAATAGAAATGTTCTGTGCTTTGTAGATTCTGGTGCCTCCAGCATGAAAGCACTGTCTCAGTGGAAGCGTACCTCTTCATTTTTAGCACAGTATCTTGAGCTCTGTGGAGATGTACCGTTGTCAAGCCTCGGCATGCAGGGGTGTCATCTCCCTGTGGTGGATAATCCAATTCAGCTTCATCCCTATGACTAGACCTTGAAGTTACCATGGTAAAGATGGAGCCTGATGAGTGTTCCCACGTGGGCGCTCTCTCTCTCTTTCTCCTGTACAGCCCGGATGAGTGCATGGCAGGAGTTGTACCAAACGTGTGTCTCTGATGCAGCTACACTATGAGGTCCATGTCCAATGGATCGGAAATTGTCCGAGTGGACTTATCACATCAGTATTTTGTCGGCACTAGGGATAAGGCGATTACAGATTTTGATGGTATGATTATTGTCTGTCTTAGTGTGTGTGCTGCAGGTGTAACTTTATTTTGGTCCGTTTGAGCATGTAAATACATGTAAAAAATACACTGTATGTCTAATGTTGGGAAGCTTTTACAATTTTTACAATGTTTTACAATTAATCGTGACCATTTTAACTGCAAAACGATTAATCAACTCATCCCTCAAACTTGTGCCTATAGGCTGCACGCATGCATGTCTTTAAGCACTTGACTTGGGCAGGCAGATGACTGAATCAATCGCCACTTCTTATTCATGTAGCAGGCGCCTTTAGCGACTTTGAGTAGAGATGCAAATTTTATTGAATAGATTACGATCCCCTCATCCCCACATTACTTCTCAGTGTGAGAAACATGTCTATTGGCATGTCTGTACCATAACAAACATAGACACTTCCACAATCAACATAGTCTTTTGCACATGACACCAGTCTTACTGCAGTGATGGTATTGCACTGAGTCTGACCAGCTAAGAAAAACATCACCATCCCTCAAGATTTACAACAATTCACAATACACAAAATAAGTACTACAGCCCTGAACAAGAGGAGTGAGAAGGAAACACAAATCATTGTATTTTGCACTGATGAATTATGACGAGCTTCAAAATAATAAAAGAAAACACGGGAGCAAGAGACAGAAAAAGATAGAGATTAGGCAATCTGCTGAAAACTGCATTTTTGCTCATTGGGCATAACACATCTGGATATCTGCTGATGTATGGTATTTTCAAGGTATGAAGTTGTTGCTGTTCAGGTAGAGGAGGAAAGGTAATGGTAGGACAGAGTCAAGAAAAACTTTCGAAAAAAAGAGATAACCTGGGTTTTAAATTTGTACAGTGGAAGGATACTATTAGGACACACTGTGATTAAGTAATCGTGCTTGTGTGCAAAGCGATGTCTCAGCAACAGCAAGGATAGCAGACTTTGAAGACTCCAATGTTCACAAAGTTTACACATCTTCATAGTGCAGGCACAGGTATTTTTTGGAGTGTACTGTAGGAACGAACCTCTTGGCAGCAACTGCCGTCTGATATTTAATGCAGCACTGACCCCATGGTGCAACAACATCTTGTAACATGCACTTTCTTGATAAGTATATAGTTGTAATCAATTAAGTATCATGTGGCACAGTCCACAAGGACAGCTATTATTGGAATGTAGGTATGTTTTACCAGTATAAAGCAAAACATGAACATGTCTTACAGATTCAGAAAACTCCTTTTGCCTACATTTTCTTGGAACTGTCCCATTCACAGACAAGACTGTGGCGTGCAGAGTCAATATTTTACAAATTATTCCTTGTACTTTTCTCTCTCTCTCTCGCTCTCGCTCTTTTCCTTTGGTTGTTAGCTTTGTTTGGAATGAACCACTCTTAAGACTGTTCTACATTCCCACAGGCTTTTGGATAGTGACGTTTGGACAGCATAACTTGAATGGCACGATGCCACGTCACGCTTCAGAGTTCTGGTGTTTGTCGACAGAACTGTTGTCAGAGGTTATGAAAATCCTCCTCATATTTCCTTTTTGTGTCTGACCCTGTATATATATATATATATATATATATTTAACTGCCGCGACAGCTTACATTGGCAGGGCACTTAGTGTTTATTTCTCCTTCTCCTCCTCCTCCTCCTCCTCCTCCTCCTCCTCCTCTCTCTGCCCTTTGCCTTCCAAGTTGAATCAACTAGTGGGGACTTGATATCTGGGAGATGTGATGTGGATGTATTTACCCTTCTGTCTGTCTGTCTCTCTGTCTCTCTCTCCCTCCCTCTCTCCCTCACATGTGCTACTGTAATGTTTGTGGGAACTGGTAGAGGCAATAAATCCAACATTGTCAAAGATTCAGCGGCTTGAAATCGCCGGGCAACAACAAAAGTTGAGATTGAGAGGGAAATTCGGGGAGGCCTTTCCAGAGTTTAGGCATTGGCAGGTTCACAGATGCCTCCTGAGGTGGACACCTCTAGGGGTGTAAGATGACATCCAAATTTACTTTTCCCCATTCCTTAAAGATGCACTTCCTAAAACTATTGTTTAATGTCTATCATTGTTAAATGATGAAGTGACTACCACTCTGAACAGACATACTCTCCCTCATAGACGGTCCTGAGTAGTTGAGGTACACAAAAGAAGTTATCTTTGAGGTCTCCTTGAGAGTATGTGCCACCCTAATGCAGTGACTTGAAAGGTTTTTTTTGTCATTGTGTGTCTGCTGTGGACCTGTTCGCTCTGTACATTTGTTAGTGTAGGCTAATTCTCCAAATGACAGGAGCAAGGTTGGAGCCTGTTAAGCAGTATGGTTACTTGTTGCCCAGCGACACACACGTACACACTGTTTCTTTCTCTCTCTCACTCTCTCTCTCCCTCTCTGTGTATCTCTCCCTCTCCCCAAAGCCAAGGGATTTGTTGTTCCCGGCCACTCCGTCAGCGAGTGCTCGTTCCATTCGAGGCCATCTGTCAGCGGTCCCTTTCAAATGTCCGCGGCCGAAAGGGATTTTTCACGTTTTGAAAATAATTACGTGCCAGTTATCTGTCAAACATTTACATAGCATTTACATTGACCTTCAGTGATTCACTCCGCTTATGTGTGGCCTGCACTGGCCTGTGTGTGGTTGTGTGCGTTTGTGGTTGTGTGTGTATGTCATTGTTGACAACATTACTGTTTATTCAAACCACTAGCGGTCTATGGCTCCATTTCAAAATTGATAAAAAAAAAAAAACCCTGCCTGCCCCCACCCCCCCATCCCTTTCTCCAGCTACTAGACAAGTGTAGTTCTTTGCCTGACACTTTAGCACTACTGATTTGGATAGGATCATTTAGAATGACGCATGTATGTTTTGTCCCTGACTGAGTTCCGTACTTTGGAATGTTTGCAGCACTGTTATGCATTCCTCCTCTGAAGGAGGGTTAATATGTGTTCTATTTATCTTTTGTAAAGAGCAGTCTGTAAAATTAAATTCCAAAGGCAGAATGAGTCTCCAGTGGGGTGTGCCGGAGAGTCTGTATTAAACCATATGAGACCCATACATTGAACTGCATACATAACAGATTACATTGTCAGTGCACTTATAGTATTTCAAGGTTGACCTTAGTTTTTCTGAGGCTGTCCTCTTGACACTTACAAGAAGAAAGCCTCTTCCAACCTGTTGATCACCATCCTTCTCAAAAAAGAACAAGTCCCTTTATCCTTCTGAGAGTCTTCTCTTGTTCATATCCTGCATGCCTTTAATCTTCGTTTTTCCTCCTGTCATAGAAAACCTTCCCAAATGGCTGTAGATTGTGTGACTCTCTTAATGTATATTCTTATCCACCTGTAATTGTTTCTCTGCTGAGTTTAGACAGTTTGTTTTACCTGTGCAAGACAGTTTGTTTTGCACAGGTGAAATCATTTGCAAAAAGATGAGGAACAATAAATGGAGGTTGCAAGAAGTTGGATGGCATTGACCCATTGAATGATAAACTTAAAAAGAACTGGCATGACATTCGTCTACAGCCAGGTTTATGCTGCTGTTTCACAAAAAAATCTATGTTTGTTGAGTCAGTATAGCACACCATTGAAATGCTGGCTGCAGAGGCACATTCCATAGGCTGCCTTGTTGAAATATTACTGGCATTTATTCGGCTCATTTATGGCCAAGTTATTAGTCATGTAGGTTTTTGAAAGGTTATCATTTAAATTTTGTAACGGTTGCAAAGAAATAGACACAGTACATTATAGCCTAGGTTGTTATTGGCACAAAAATACATCTGGAGGTATTTGCATGGTGTCTGGTAGCCAGTTGATGTTATGTTAGCAAGCGAAATTACTATACTGCTTGTTTGCAAAGTCCAGATTTTATAATATCACTCAGAAACAGACACTGTACAATCAGACAACCTTATAGTAGTAGCCTTACCAAAATTATGTCTGTCGAAATTTTACAAAGCTTGTCCGTGAACTAGCATGTCGCTAATTATGTAACCACAGCTAGCTGCTGATGGACATGGTCTCTACACACAGGGCCAGCTGACCAATCGCAGCCCTTGTGGTCTGCCTCACAATACAACGTTAGGAATTTTTGAAGGTCCACATTGGGGCAAAAAAAGAGCTACATGTCAACCCAGAGTGATGGTGAGGGTTACAGTGATGAGTTTACACAGAAGAAGCATAAACCACACTTGGAAGAAATTCATGTAACTATTCAGTGAATTTTTTTTTTAGTTCTTAAAAAAATATTGGTTTCTAATGTAAAAATGACAAATTTCCACCTCTGCGAGTGACCTGCTAGTTGTTGTGTGGTACGGACGAGGAGTTTCAATGGTGCCTTTATCAGCCACAGTCATGTGATGATGGGGTGGAGGGGGGGGCTTTGGTGCCTTTTTTTTTTTTTTAAAACTCTGCTGTGATCTCTCCCCTTTCATCCCCATGGACTTTTGTGAGCCCCCCCCCCCCCCCCCCCCACACACACACACACACACACACACACACTCCCCCCCTCTGGCCCTCTCTCTCTCTCCTCCCCTCTTTGTCCTGGCCGCAATGTGTTCCTCATCACCGCTTGTGTTTCCTCTTATCTGCGTGCTTCCTGTATTGCGGTGCGGCACACATGCCCAGTGGAAGAGGGAGACCGATGCTATCTGCAGCTGGAGAATTTGCCAGCGCACTCTGCACATCAAAGCTTTGGGGGGAAGTGTAAAGGGGTGGGGTTGGGTGTGGGGCGGGGGGGACTGCGCTGCTTGTGAGGGGTATGTGTGTGTGTGTGTTGGGGATTGGGGTTGGTGGTATAAGGGGCAAGTGTTTGGACAGGATAGCCCAGTGGCGGATGGTGCTCTTGATGCAAAATGCAAGATGATGCACCAAGAGTCATGTATGTATGGACCATATAAAGGGCGTGTGAGTGTGTGTATGTATGTAGGGTGCATGTGTAAATATGGGGGTGTTTGGGGTGGGGGATGGGGATCGGGAAGGGGGGAAAACAACAAGGACGGGCCACGGTCAAGAAGAGATATGGGCTACAGCTCTACTGATGCGCACACACACACACACACACACTGCCAAATGCAATGTAATGTAATGTAATGTAAAAACACACACACACACTTTCCATCAGCCCCTTCCTTATAGAATCTCTCTAGTCATGACATGACTGAGCTCCTGCAACAGTGTGGGCACTGCATGCTGGACCAGTGTTGAAACATACAAGGAGGCACAGGACAGAACACTGCATGCAGCAATATTGCATTCTCCCAAAGTCACTTACAGTTGAGGAAAACAATCAAGCTACAGCAGTCATTGGAATAAATGCAAGGAGAACAGTTAGAGGACTGCAGAACAGGTGTAGGTTAAATGTAGGGGCTGGGCTGTGGTAAAAAATGATCACAATATATTTTGATCTAGATCTGAAGATCTGAACAAGATCATGTTTTTTTTTTTTCTTTTGACACTGACAGTTCAAGAGCAGCTGGATCAAAACCTGTCTTTCAAAGCACTGACATCCCAGCTTTATTTTCGTCATGTAACTTCGGCCTAACCAAACCATCGCATTGTGTAATCTTTTGTCAACAATGACATCGGCTTCAGGGATCTGCCATGTGATCGATTAAATATGCCCATGGCTGATCATCGTGATTGACCTGAATTTTAGCACGATCTAGATTTGTGATCGGTTGATCAGCCAGCCTTAGTTTAGATGGTTACTGAGTCAGAGTTGTTGGGATAGTTGTTCGGATGGCAGCACAGCACAGCACAGCCCAGGCCAGCCTGGCCCGGCTTGGTACTGGGGCACAGTGGGCCCAGACCCCATATCGCCGGTGAATATCTGGATGCCTCACATGCCTGGGATGGCTGCTGTACACTTTGGTCTTTGTCTTTTTGGTGTGTGTGAATAGGGAGCTCTGTTGAGGTGATGACAGCAAAAGCTGGGCTCTCGCCACAGAGGTGTGTGTGTGTGCGTGTGTGTGTGTGTTTGTGCGCGCGTGTGTGTGCGCGTATATGTGTGTGTGTGTGTGTGTACCATGCTCATAGGGGTCCTGGCAGGACAGGATGGAGGCGCCCACAAAAGGCGCACTGTTCTCTGTGCCGAGCGCCCATTTTTGTTGTGACACATCAGGTAGCTCGTTGGCGCAACACGAAAGGGCCCTGAAGGAACCTGCATGTCCCAGGCATCTTCATTTCTTCTTCTTCTTTTTTTTTTTTCGGTCAGTGTGTGACGAGATTTTGGGCTGATGTGTGGATGGATAGGTGAGGATTGATGGAGTTTTGACAAAGACCGTGACTAAACAACTGCAGCTTTCTTTTTGGGGCACTCTGGGGCTGTGTTGAATTTCCAATGAAAATCTTTTACTTTCTGTTAGAAGTACAGCTGGTAATATAAGGAAGCTTTGCAAACATATAGTCAACTCTAGAAGCTTAAACAGTGTTTTATCATTTTCTGCTAATGCACGAAAACAGAATTCAAACAACATTTAGAGGTTTTATAAAATTGTTGGAAAAAGTACAGTTGGTTCTGAGTTCTGCACTTGCTGAGTTGTGATTTATCTATGCATGGTTTTTCTTTGAAAATACAAGTGAAGTCATGTCCATTGCTGGGCAACGTTAAACCATTTGTCTGTTTTTTTTTTTTTAACATTCTGCCTGATGTCCGGTTCAAAAAGTCTTTGGTCTAGCCCGGATTCAGTCATGCCCTGTTCCACGACCAAAATGAGGCCCTTTGGACCATGGACCTGGTCCAGGCCAAAGAGATGGAAACAGGAACCAGACCTGTGGCGGGACCCTGCCAAAACTGCTCCCAGGAGAGTCACTGTCTGCCTGTTTCACGATCCACAAATGCCTTTTTGGTTTTGTTGATGTAGCCTGCGAACTCTGCAGTGATCCTCATGGTTTAATGCCATGTTTGTAGTATAATGTTGTGGCATGTTTTATGAAGATGGGCTATAAACTGGTGGTAAATGTGAACGTCCTGTTTAGCCAGCATGCTACCTGCACCGTGAAGTCAGTGAGTTGATGATGAGGGCTGCTGTTGTGCCATAAGTGTATGGTGGTCATATCATTGTTGTACAATTTTTGCGCAGTACTTTGGACTTTGTTGTTCAAACCCAAAACAATACACAATGTGTGTATTGTCTTGGTAAACCACAGTGGTTTGGAAAAAAGCAAAAGGCAACATGTAATGCCCAGTAACTAAGTGAAGAACACAAAGGAACATCAATAGGCACAATAACCAATTTACAGAACACTGAAGGCTGGCTAATGAAGTAAGCCGTTACCAATCCCAAATTACCACACAATCATCCCCAGTGACCGTAATCTCCCGAATGCCCTCCTCAGCATGTCTACCACCAGCTCACTTTGAGCTTATCTGCAATGTTGTGATATGGGTTTGAGTAATGGCAAAGGCTGTTTGTTCATTAGTGTTATAGGTGGGATAGGTGTTGCAATATTGCATCAGGCTCCTTTGGCACACACACTCCTGAGAGGTGTGTGTGTGTGTGTGTGCGCGCGCGTGTGTGTGTGTGTGTGTGTGTGGGGGGTGGGGGGGGTGGGGTGTTGGTGCTAGAGAGAGGTCTCACAGGAGGTCTGCACTTACCTCACCAAATAGCAAACATCTTGTGAGCAAAATGTGAGCTTGCGCAACCAAGTAGGCACATTTAGCTCACCTGGCTGGCTGAAGTCACTTTGAGACCGTGTATGCCTGGTTCTTATCTGGTGGTGTGTGTGTGAGTGTGTGTGTGTGTGAGTGTGTGCGTGTTGGGCTCTGTCTCTCTCTCTCTCTCTCCTCTCTCTCTCTCCTCTCTCTCTCTCTCTCTCCTCTCTCTCTCTCTCTCTCTCTCTCCTCTCTCTCTCTCTCTCTCTCTCTCTCTCTCTATATATATATATAATATATATATATATATATATATATATATATATATATATATATATATATATATATATATATATATATATATATATATATATGTGTGTGTGTGTGTGTTTTGTGAGATGAAAGACTGTAGAGGCTGTGGCATCAGAGGCAAATGCTCTTGTGCTGGTTGTTGAAATATTAATAGGGCACAGCTCAACCCGCACCCCAACACCAGGACACTGTGCACATGATGTGGGAAATGCTTCCTCTGTGCCCTGCTGCTGACTGCTGCTGTGATGCCTGTGGTGTGGAGGTCTTACATGTCTACCCTGTTGCTTCTGTCAAATGTACAGGCCTTCCGTGTAGGTGTAAGCCCAGGCAGGTAGGTGGCGCAAACACCTCTGAGACTCCTCAAACAAAAAAACGTTCTGGTACAGACTTTGGGTCCAACGTGATCTTTTTTAGCGTTGAGTGTTGCACCTTGCTATGCATCACTTACATGCATTGAAGCCTGATGAGTGCTCTATGTAGATGCAATTTGTCGTCGTTCATTTGCTAGGCTAAATGGTAAGGTTGGTCTTTGGAATATTTGATTTGTTGCATGACAAGGGTATGACTAAGAGCTTCTTTTTTGTCTGTATAGGTAGCATGTACACTATATGGACGAAAGTATTTGGACACACATGTTAATCATTGAATTCAGCTGATCAGTAATTAGATCTGTTGCAATAGGTATATAAAATCTAGCAATGTTAAAGTGGTGTATTTTTCAATACACTCATTTCAGTCACTCTTGCTGTAAAAGTCAGGCATCTGAATACTTTTGTCTATATAGCCTGGTGCTTTACTTACACACGTGGAAAGCAAAGGTCCCCACAGCTCCTACAAATCTTTTTTTTTTCCTCCCAGAAAAGGATGTGTTGGCCAACAATGTCCCTTGCAGAGAGTTTCTTGTGAAAAAAATAAAATGGGGGGGGGAAAAGTTATTTCCTTTTATTGCCAGCCAATTGCCCTGGAGATTACTGGCTTCTTGAGTGGTTCCTTGTTTCAAATGAAACAGAAATCTAATAAAGACGCCATGCCTACAACCATTACAGGAGAGAAAAGAGCCCCAATCATGAACTCTCGGCACAGTGTTAACTGTTTCCTTGTTAAGCAAGCCACAATGTTCTGCCCTGTGTGTGTGTGTGGGTGTGTGGGAGAGAGAGACTGAATTGGATTGATGTTTAACTCCTTGGTGTTTGATGCTGCCGTTAGGACCCCCTGACCCCACCCCACCCCACCCATGCCCACTGTTGTTGTTGTGGGTGAGTGTTTGCCCTACTCTGCCCTGCCTTTGCCATGCCCTCCCCAGCCTATGCTTACCTTTGGCAGTCAGCGCCACTCGGCCCATCCTGAACAATACAGCGTTTGTGCGGTCCGCTGTTGCCTGCCACTAAACAAACGTTTGGAGGAATTCTGCAGAGCAGAACGGAGTGGAGCAGAGTGGCCCCGAGTCCGTAGGCACTGTGGGCCACGTCTGATCGCGCTGCTCGCTGGTAAACACTGGGCCTCCGTCAGAAGAACAAATATTCCTTTATAGGCAACAAGATGCTAATGGAATCATTTCCACACCAATTAAAGTTTACTTTTCTCTCTCGCCCTGTCCTCTCCCCTGCTTTCTCTTTTTCTTGCACACTCTCTCTCTCTCTCTCTCTCTCTCTCTCTCTCTCTACCTCCCTCCCTCCCCCCCTCTTGTTTCTCTCTTCCTCTTGTTTCTCTTACCCTCGCCCTTTTGCCCACATTCTTATGTGGTTTTGCTCATATATACTCCCATGATCTGTTGAACCTACCCTAGGTCAGTCCTGTGTGTGTGTATGTGTGTGTGTATATGTTTTCTCTGGTGAGCAGAAGAGTTTACATAGCTCTCAGAGTGTTGAAGTGTTATCTCTTTTATTTATTTTCCTGTTTGAGGCAAAGTAGAGGCAGCGGGCATGGCGGTCAGGGCTGTGCTCTGCTGGGCTATTTCCCGTCACTGCTGTTTGTTCTCGCCGAGCAACAGAGGGAGAAAAAAAAGGAGAAAAAAGGTGAGAGTGAGCATCTTCCCTGCGGGCAACCTCGTTCATTTTTTCTCTCTCTCTTTTTACGTGCGACCTCGCCCTGAACTCTGTACAGTGCCTGTCAGAAAGCTTGAGCTGGAGTCTGCCTTGGCAGGGTATGTTTGCAGACAGTCCACACAGCCTGTCCAGGTTTTGACCCCCCCTCCCCTCTTTTTTTTAATGTTTTTGTGAATGTCAAACTGAGTGCAAGTCAGCAGCCTGGTTTCGGTAAGAAAGACGAGAAGTAAACGCACATCTTTCGGTAAGCCCTAACTGCATGCTGTGAGATCCGTTGTCTCCAAGGGCTAGACACCACTGGCATTTTGTGACGTGAGTGCACAGTCTGGAGATGACGCCTACTGTTTCCCACATTGTCTGTGCACTTTTAGTCTCCTCTTAAATAAGATGTTTGCATTGTTTTTAAATGGATCTAATGCTGTACTTTGTTTCGGTCACCTGTAGACCACATTTATGGTGACCTTGAGGAGGGAAGCATTAAACATTTTTCCATATGGTCCAGCTGTTCATTAAACCAGCTAATTCTGATTAGCCCAATTCCTCAACCAGGTAGAATGTAATTGGTGCAGTACAAAGGCGGGAACAACACTAGGCAAAAACTAGCACTTATTTTGGTTGACTTTTCTACCTCTGCGAACAAAGTGAACATCTGGTTAAGAGATTGGGATCATTCAATTATGGATCTAAACAGTGTGCTCGTTTCACTCCGGCTGTCTGTCTAGCTGTCCGGCTGGCTGTCTGGCTTGACATGACGTGACGTCGGATAAGAGAAGTATAAACTACAGCCATCAAATTGGAAAACAGCTGGCATAATCGCATCCAAACGTCCCTGTATCACAGGGTACTAAAACCTTAAAGATTTTTCGGAATTGTGTGTAAGAATAGGTAAGAATCCCATAACTGCTGGGAATGTGGACAGGGGATTGGTTGTGTCTGTATGTGTGATTTGGAGTCGAGATTCTTCTCTAAGGAGTGCCACTGTGATTGACGGTTCTGGTGGGTTGAGGGATGGGTATCCTAGTGGCCTTGGATATGGTCTCTCTGCCTCTACTCCTGTCATCCAGGTCTGCTAGAAACCAGCCTATGTCCAAAACGAGGAGCTAGTGACTTGCTGCCTTGCTGCCTTCACTGTTGTGAAGTCAAGCACCTTAAGCAGGCATCAAGGTCTCGATAAAAACCTTCGTTTCGGACGGCCTGACTAGACACCAACACAGAACGCTCTTGCCAGAACACCAACATCTGACTTCATAGTTCGATAAAATGTTGGACATTGAAGGCAACATTAAGGAAGCGTCTATGCTTCCTTTAAAACTGGGCAAAATGAAGTTACCTTCAAAGGCAGCATGCATTTATTTGATTCAGACAGCCTTGATGCCCTCTTTGAAGGCAGCATCTATTTCTATTTGGAACACAGTCTCAGCCTTCCCTTCGCCTCAGCCGCACCTCTGCTCATCTTGGCCCACTATTTGGCCTTTTGATTTCAGAACAGCACAAACAAAGCAAGTAAAGCCCTTCACTCCTTCCCTCTCCACCCCGTGCCTTTCCTGTTTTCGCTCTGTGTGTCTTTCAGTGTGCTTTTCTTCTGTATTTGGAGCTCTTTCCCCTTCCCCTCTCATCCTCTTTATCTTCTGCCTTTTTCTCTTTTTCTGTTTATCCTTACTCCTCCACTTTTCTTAGATCTCTCTGCATCCAACTCTGTTTCTTTATTACTTCCTTTCCTTACATGTCCTATTTTTTGGCTTTCTTTTTATCATCCCTTTTTCTTTTGCTTTTGTGCACTGGTTACACATGAATAGAGCTTGTATTGGAACATTTTTTTACCCGTCAGATGCAGATGGTGTTATTTGTCTCCTCAATGGGCAGGCCAAGGCTAAATGAGCCATGGGGTAGTATACAGTGAGCAGATTTGACTCCCCCTGGCAAAAATCAACCAATCCCCCATTTCCTCACCCACTGACTACCAGGATACCTCTTTGAGCCTAGGATCTTCTAATCATTCACCAGAGCAGCAGAATATTTTATCCCTACTTAAAAAGGAGGTCGGTCGGTCTGTCTGTCTGCCTGTCTGTCTGTCTGCCTATGTCTGTACAGCTTTTTCCTCTACAAAACACAACCCATCACTCGCATCATTTGCATGAGTATAAATCCCTTTGTGAAAAACTGACTTTTATGTGGTGCAGATGCTTGCCGTGTTCTGACATGAACTCTGAGTAGGCATTTTCTACCACATACTTATCCTAACTTGAGTGCAGCCCATTACCGTTAGCATTAGTGAATGTGTGCATTTGTGTAGCGCTTGCATGTCTGTGTGTGCATGTGCGTGTGCATAGGCCGACATCTTTGTGTGGGTCCTTTGTGTGCGTTTGTGTGTATGTGTGTGTGTGTGGGTATGCATGTGCATAGTTCTGTATCATTGTGTGAGTACTTCCATACACACACGCACACTCTCTCTCACACACACACACACACACACGCATGCACACACAAGCGTGCTAGGACTCTTGCCTAATTAAAAAGTGAAATGTGACTCCTGTGAAAGGGTGATTAAATTTGGGTTGGGATTAGCCGTGGCGCTGCAGATGATCGGGCCCTGCATTGCCCGCTGCCTTTGAGGCCGACCGCTGGCTTTGTGTGTCGGCGAGACTGAGGGCTGCTCAGGTCAGCGGACAGAGATCAAAGCCTCACTGCACCGCACCACGCCATGCCCACGCCACATCATGCCAGCCTTGGTCAGTCCTTTGGGAATTTACCTCCTTTCCGCTCTTGCGCTTGCTCCTCTCTCTCTCTCTCTCTCTCTCTCTCTCTCTGGCTCTCTCTCTCTCTCTCGCTCTCTGTCTCTCACTCTCTCTCTCTCTGTCTTTGTCTCTCTGTCTGTCTGTGTCTCCCTCTCTCTCTCTCGTGCATGATTTTGGGTTTTTTTGGCCAAGATTGCTCTTTCTAGGAATGCGAAGCACACACGCAGTTAAAGCAGGAGACCACTTTGAACCCTTTCTTCAAAGCCTCGCTCTTAGTATCTTGCGCTGATAAGCTTGACGTAAGTGAAATGTTTTTCCATTTCAAAAAATGACCCACTTGAGAGTGCGCGTTTAATGTGCCATTCGTGTCATATTCAATTCTGATTAAGTAAAATTAAATTTGCACAGTTAAGCCTCAAAATAGGCTCATTCTGGTCAGTGCATTCTCCCTTACATTGCAGTCGGATTGCTTTTAAGGCAACAGCTCTGCTATTTGTTCATTTACCTTGGGGAAGAAAAAATAGAAGTTTCACAGATGTAAAGATGGCTGGGTTGTTGCCATGGCGCAGCGGCTTTCGTAGGAATGTCAACACCCCCACCCCCCACCTCCCTGGCCCATGCTGTGTCATTTTGTTATAATAAAAACAGCCGAGCACGATCAAGCGCCTACCACCATTCGGAATGTCAATTTAGGTCATTTTCTGCCTCCACAAAAGCCCAGGCCCCTGAGCCTGTGAAGCAGAGAAAAGCTGATGTAATGGGTTTAAGAAAATCTCCTGGGGGAGTCAACCCACCCCCACCCCCACCCCACCCCCCTCTTGAAAGCCTCTCGGCACCCACAACCCCCCAGCCCCTCCTCCTAAAACACCGAGCACACAGATATGAATATCCTGAGTTTGACTTGTGGATTTGAGTGCAGCTGTGATGTCTTATCAGTAGTATGGTCTGTTGATCAAAGTTAGAGGAGAAAGTCATACGTAAAAGCATAAAGTTTGCAGCGTCTCTTACTCAGTTGTGTGTCTGGTAGTGGTGGTCAGGGGGGTGGTGGTTGGGTCTGGAGGGGGTTAAGATGGAGGAGAGGTGGATAAAGAAGAAGAGAGGGGGCTGGGTGGGGGGTGGGTGGGTTAAGAGAGAAAAGAAGGGGAAAAAAGAGAAGAAATCCCAGCCTTGGCACTCACGCATGGGTTTTCTGTGCTCCGCGAAGTACAAAGAAAACCTGCAACGCCTCCAGATTCCTTCTAGTCAAGTATCAAAGACATGCTTTGCTTTAGAACAAGAGACTACTGGGGGAGATGGGGAGAGGAGGGTGAGAAGCAGTGAACCCAGCATAGGCCTCACAGGGACTAGGACTTAATCTCTTAGATGGGATTTCCTTCTTTCTTTCTTTCTTTCTTTCTTTCTTTCTTTTTTTCTTTCTCTTTCTTTCTTTCTTTCTTTCTTTTTTGCCTGCCTTGCTCTCAATCTCTTTTTCTTCCCTTCCTCTCACTCTTTCTCTCTCACTCTCTCACACACACTGTCTCTGCCTGCCTGCTTGTCTATGTTTTTTAATGGAGAGGTTTCTCATCGATGTTTTTGTGTAATCAAAACTACGAGACTTTGAAGGGTGTTATCACAACAAAGTTTATCAACTGTCTTGTAGCAAAGTTTTCCTTCCAAGTGCCTGTTGATCCACACAATTTCTTTAGCTAAGTAGTGCTTGAAAGTAGTTTTATGTCTTTCCCATGGAGTTGTAAAGCACCTTTAGCCAGACTTGTGTGAGAAGCAAGTCTATTGGATAGGCTATAGTCTATATTCTATAGTCTATACTGTTGGATGTGTCTTGCTATTGCAGGAGATGAGGGGGCAGAGAAACAAGTGTGATCACATGGTACTTAGCTTCTAGTGAACTGGTATCCACACATTTCCACACATATTTCTTTCTCCACCTAACATATTCCTGATACTGTTATTATGGTGATTTATCCAATACATTGTATATGTGTTGAATGAAACTGTTTGTTTTCAGAAAAGAGTTTGTCCTATTGGCAGAGAATTCGGCTAACTATGGCTGCCATGCTAACAAGCCTGGCTCATTGGGGATGTACTCACAGTGCAGGGTTATATCCCCAGAAACTGGGGCTGGAGGCCCTCTTTGGGGGTGAGTGCTGCTCCCCTTTTGCCCCACGCCTCTCCAGCTCTACAGCATTGGAAACGTGTTGGGAAGCCAGACGCTTGCAGAGCAACACTAGGTAGTGTAGAATTGGCAGAGGCCTCTCTTCCTGGTGGGCAGGAACTCCAGCTAGCTAGCTCCAGCGGCTCCTGTTCCACTTGTGACACGGATACGGCAGTCCCAGGCTTTTTTTTTTTTTTCCTTCCTTTTTTTTTTTTTTTGAAGCGCTTCCAAATAGCTTCCGGTTCTCCTGTGAGTACCGTCCAAGGTCCTCCCTGAAGGAATATAACCAGTGCCGTCCCACTCGGCAGCGAGGCACGCATTGAGCTTCCTCCCATCTGCCTCGCCCGATCGGGTAATTCCAGGATATGGCCTCGCTCTGTTTGTTCTCCATCTCATTTCCTGTAAAGTGGCGCTAGCCAGGAGAGTGCGCCGTAACCCCTGTCACACGTGACCCCAGGTTGACCCCAAAGGTAGTGTGGCAGCTGCTGCTGTTTAGGGATCCAAAAAAAAAGTGTCAGGATGGAAAAGGGGAAAGAGAGAGAGAGAAACGGAGAGATCAGTAGGGTTGTGACATTGGGAGGAGATACACTTTAACAAAATACCACATTTCTAACATGGCTGACCAAACTGCATTCCAGGAAAAACTTTTTTTTTTTTTTTTTTTGCTGGCACTATCTATTTTTTTTACGTTTTTTGGTTGGTTGGTTTCTAATGGACCAGGCCTTCTTACCGAGTGTGGTGTTGTGTTTTATACTTAAGGCACTACATGCAAGTTGATCACATCCTTCTGGGCTGAATGTCCATAGTAAGGTATGTACAAGAAAAATGGCCATAGGAGTTTCCCAGTAGAAATGTTGAACTTCTGAATTCAGGCTGACCACATACTAGCATTTTTCAAAAATACAATCCATACATTAACCAGCTGAAGCAAAGTTTTGGTGTATAGACTTTTCCAAAACAAAACTTTTCAATCTCTCTTCAACTCTCCACCGCCCAGCCTCTTCTCACCTCCCTGCCTTGCAACACACCACCCCCCCTGCCCCCCCCCCAACTTCCCGCTTGCTCCTGGTCCTCGGGGTGTATTGCGTGACAACCTTTCTGACCTGGAAGTGACGCGCTGAGCGGGCACAAGTTAGTGTTTCCTAACGCAAACACGACTGGGCCCGGCGAAACCCGATCCTTGCCGTCACAGCAGCCGCCACCCTCGGGGCTGTGCCCCACACTGTAACTCGAGATGGGGACAAAGAGACAGGATGGGGAGTTGGATGGTTGGGGTTGGGGTCGGGGTGGGTGGGGTGGGATGGGGTGGGATGGGGGGAGCAGTATGCTAGCATGCATAAGGGAGTGAAGGAGAGAATGCCTTCAGTGGATGTTTGTGGCTGACTGATGGATTGGCTAATCTGAGGATGTAGCTTCTCAGATGAGCTACAACTGTCTCTAGCAAGGCAGGCGATTTGCCCATGGGTCAGCCATTTGTATTCCCATTATGTCCTTTTGTTGGTGTTTTTTTTCTTTTGAGGTGTGTGTGTGTGTGTGTGTGTGTGCTTGTGTGCATGCATGTGTGTGCTTGTGTGCATGCGTGTGTGTGCTTGTGTGCATGCATCTACATCTGCACCCTTGAACTCTGCCTCCTGTTTCACCTGGCTAAAGTACATCTAATGCCTGTAGCCCTTTCTCTCCTACTCGGCCAGTCACATCTTTGCCTGGTTGACATGGTAACTGTGTTGCTCTGTCCTCTGCTCAAGCATGTCAAGGTATACCCCAGTGTGCATGCATGTGTGTGTGTGTGTGTTTGAGTGTATTTTGTGTGTGTGTGTGGAGGTGGGAGATTGCTCGATACTAGCCTTTACAATGATTACATAGGAGGCTGGTGGTGAGTGCCTAGTGCAAGGCTGTATTTATGCACCCTGCCATGTTTTTGCACCGCTGTGTGGTGGTTGGGGTTTATAGCTTATCAGAGATGGTGGAAAAGGCCTGTGTTTTTTGAACTGGCAGTGGTCCTCTTGTCCAAGGAGGGTGCTCTGTCAGACGTCCTGCTGTTATCTTCCTCTGCCAAGGACAGTCCTCAAAGGGATCCATCCAGCAGAGCTTTAAAAGGGGCTCATTACCAGCGGGCTCTGAGTGATGTTTATGATGGGACATCTTGTTTGTTTGTGTCCGTGTGTGTGTATCCGTACACCACTCGAGCCTCACTTAGTCTAATGGGACAGTGGATGGGGGCAAGAAGGTCACTGCATCTGAAATGGGAGGGTGGTGGTTGTGCGGGTGTTTTGATGCAACATCACATGAAGAGGGGACGGCATGAACACAAGATGACCTTTAAACGAAGCCCCCCCCCCCCCCCCCCCCCCCCCCCCCACAACTGTCTGGTGGATTACAGTACTCATCTCCAGCTTTGCCAGCCAGGCTTGGAAAGTCACCGACAGCGACCTCCCTCCCTCCCCTCTATACACCCACCACCCCCTCCAAAGCCCTTACCACCATGTGATAGAAGGGTACCACAATGGTGTCATTTTAAATAACTGGAAGTCGTTTTTTCCCCCACGAGTCACTTTCCCCTTACAGGATGGAAGTTTGAAACCATGGCTGGCTCCAGAAAGAAGCTTTTCTTGCACCATGGCCGTAGTCTGTTTTTTTTTTTTTTTTACAGAAGCCGTTTGGCAGAGTGCTGTAATCGCAGCAGTTGGAACTCCCAAAACAATTAGGCTCTTTCTGCAGCAGGGCCGTTTCGTTTGTGCAGCTTTGGAAATGTTTGGCATGGCCTTTTCTTGTTGGAAATAATGTTGCGGTGACTCAGTTGAGTAAGAATATTTCAAGGCTGGAATGGTTGCAGGCCCCTTTTTTTTTTTTTCAGGTGTCATTTGAGATCCCGGGAGATCTGGGGCTTTTGCTCCTAATCCTCTCTGTGTGTGTGTGTGTGTGTGTGTGTGTGTGTGTGTGTGTGTGTGTGTGTGTGTGTGTGTGTGTGTGTGTGTGTGTGTGTGTGTGTGTGTGTGTGTGTGTGTGTGTGTGTGTGTGTGTGTGTGTGTGTGTGTGTGTGTGTGTGTGACATTGACTGACCTCTGCGGCTCAGTGCACAAAACTTTGTAGTCCACAGTGAGCGACACACTACTGCACCATTTTCTCTCCCTCTCTCCAGGACATATGTATATATTTTTATTATTCATATTGCATATACTGTATTTCCAGTATCGCTATTTCTCTTCATGTATCTTCTATTTTCCATCTGCTCTTTGACTGAAGCATTGGCCAATGGCAGCCTGACAATCACAGTTGCCTAAAGCCATGACCATGGTGTCTCCATAAATACGTATATCCCTTCCTTACAACTACACGGAACTGGAACTAGCGGAAAGCTTTCTCTGGGCCAGATTTGGGCCAGATCTGGACTGGAGTCGCATGCATTCTGGGTAATCACATTCCAGTCGGCCCGGGCAGAAGCTTGCTGCGCATTCCACCGCTCTGGAGGCTTTCCAAGGGGGAGAGGGGGAGGCATTCCTGGCAGTCGGGTTTTCAAAGCCGGGGAGCGACTTCAAAGGCGTCGCTCAGGCTAGGTGTTGATGACTACGATCCTCCTGGGTACAGATTTAGCCTCCTCCTGATCTTCAAGAGCGGGCGGCAGCGCCCCAGCTATTCGGCTCCAGGTCGACTGGCCAACCCCACCAGCCCGAGCTGGCAGTCATCGGTGTAAATCACGTCCTCCCTCTGTTTACTCTTACACAATGACACCGGAGTCTTTACTGCTTGTCATTAAGCAAACTTGGCGACTTTTTTTTTTTTTTTTTTTTTTTTTAAGTGCTTCGAAGTTGTTGATCTTTGACTTTGTTTCAAGGGTGTTGTATTGCAACATTCCGAAATGTATCATGCTGGAGGTAAAGGCAAGTATGTTCATTATTAGTTAAAAGTTAACATTAATTTCGTTTGTGAAGGTAAACCTTTGATACCGTTGATCAATAAACACCACTGGGCCCTATTAAACAGACTGTAAAGACATTGACTTGTGATGTATGGAAACACCCCCAGTTAGATTTCCTGCTTACTCAACCAAAAAAAAAGTTCCGAAATATCTATACCAACCAAAGTCTGCCATAATATTCTTGCCCAGCACTCTAATTTTAGACCTAAATGTGTATCGTAGTTTCCTTTCTGCTCGCTCTCTCTGCTTGGGCGCGTAATGTGCCATTGATGGTGTCACCCTCCACTTGTAAAAAGGCTAATAGAGTTGCCAGGCTGACCTCCGGCAGGCCTTCAAGCTGTCAGCCGCGAAGGCCTCGCCACACATATCTGAATATTTACATGATATTGGGTGTCCTCTCCGACTGCATCCCTGCTAATGCTGAAATCGCGACACTTGTTTGCTTACTCCGTCGTCTAGGCGACGGCGTGCGGAGATGAGTTTGTGGGAGAGGAGAAGAGAGGACGGAAGGAAGGAGGGAGGGAGAGAGGGAGGGAAGAAGGGATGGCTTAGTGGTTGGGAGGGGGTTGGGTGGGTGGGGTGGGAGTGGCTTAAACGGCTTGTCTGGTTTTTGTAGATGGCGTCTTACACATGTGCATATAGTTTGTTACTCACTCACTTGGAAGTTCCCCTGTAGGTCATCTTTTCATCCAATTGAGTGTAACAGAGAAATGGGAGGCCATCACTTTAATCTTTCCCTCCTCTCATCTGCGGCACACAATTGTCTTTTGCTAACTGCCTTTTGATTTCATTTAATGTATAACTTCAAAAGATTTTAGAAAAAGTTCACCACATATTCTCAACTTCTTCCAAATGTGTAGATGTTTGCGTAGGTAGTCAGTAGCCAGTGGTCACGGTAGGTAGGGCTGGACGTTTCTTGGCTTGGCAGCGCAGCTTGCGACTGTAGTTCCATGGTTTTTGTGACGGCGGACAAAGGGAGAGGAAGTCTTGAAAAAAGGCCCAGGATCCTTTAATGAGCTAATATTACAGCGTGGGGATAGGCCCCACCTGTGAGGCGGCCCCCGCTGCTGCAGTGTAACACTATCGGCTCGCGTTCCCCGCTCCCTCGCGCTTCAAGGCTGCCATCCCCTTTGAAGTTATTTCGAGCGCTTGGGAAATGGAGGAGAGACCAAGGCAATCAGATGACAGGCTCCACCCTCTCTCTTTTTTATGCTCACACTGTCTCACCAGTTGATTCTTTCTTTCTCTCTTTCTTTCTTTCTCTTTTATCTTTCTCTCTTTCCTCACTTTTCTGTCTGTCCTCTCTTTCTCTCTCTCTCTCTCTCTCTCTCTCTCTCTCTCTCTCTTCTTTCCTGTCTACTGCTTTTGTTTCATCTTCCTTACTCACTGTCTCACTATTTTTTCTGTCTACACTCTATCTCAGTCTCTCTCTCTCTCTCTCTCTCTCTCTCTCTCTCTCCCCCTCTCTTTCTTTCTTTTCATCTTTCTCTTCTGTCCTTCTTTTTTTGTGTCTCTGTCTGTACCCGCACTGTCTTACTTTAATGTCTCCATTTCTAAATATACTTCTCTCTTTTACTCTCATTCTCTTTTCACTCTGTCTTTTATGCCACTGTGTTTTTCTTTCTGTCTGTCTCCTTTTTTGCCTTCCTTTTTATCTTTCAGTCTTTCTTTGAATCTGATAGGCCAATTTAGTAATGTTGTTTGTGTCTGTTCTCTTTCTTGGCTCCTTGGCTGCACCCTGGAAACACAGGCACCGCTCTTTAACAAACCTTGTAATTTGAGGCATTTTTAAAGTCAAGGGAAAAAACTGGATCTGACTGATCGAGATTTGAGGATATTCAGGGATGGCAGACATACCACCAAAACACGACAACCCCAAAAGGGTACAGAGCCAGTCTGGCCTTCCCCTTAAGAAGAAGAAAAAAAAAACAGAGCAAAGAAATGCTTCCCGGTGCCCTCAGTTGAAGACCGAAGCTCGCCTGTGATGAGAACCCCCGAAACCCCGAGTCGGGATGGAATCGGTTGGTTGGTTGGTCGGTTGGGCGGGCGAGTGAGCGAGCGAGTGAGCGGGAGTTCAAACGAATGACGGAGAAAAGGAAACTGGTCCCATCCAACATGTGCAGTTGATCAAGTTCCCCCCACTATGTGTGGCCATGTTATTGCAAGCGATGAGGTATTCCTGGAAGTATGTGGCAGCTGAGGCGCGGGTGGTCAGAAGGTTGGGTGGGTGAGGGGGGGCCAGTATTGGTGGATGGGGAAGGGGGATTGGTTGTAATCTAACATGAAGCCAATACTGACTATTGGGCATCTACAGAGGGAGAGGGAGGGAGAGAGGGAGAGTGAGGGGGGACAACAACTCGTTCAGAAGGACAACAATGCAGCTTGTTCCCTTCCAGAGGGTACTGCCTATGCCAAGATGACAGCTCTCCTTTCCATCACTCACATGAAAGGGACTCCCATCATGCCCTGGGGCCAGGGCTTCTCTGAGTACACAGGAAGTGACTGTTCTTTAAGGGAGGAGTGTCTTGTGGAGTCATTTGCAAGTAAAAAAAAAAAACCTCTAGCTGAAGGCTTGGTTGAAATCTGTTTTCCTTTGCTGCATGACTTGGCTATATGAAGAGTGCTGACATGTCATAGATGGAAGTTTGACAAATCAGCCCTTTTCTAACCCTTTCAGTCCTGAATAGCTCAGGAAAGTTGACTGAGTATCGTTTCAGTGAAGCATAAGTCAAGGTCAGCAAGTTAACAGGTGTGAAAACGGAGTTATATATGCCATAATGTTTTTTTTTCTGGCTAGTGCAAAACTTTTTTTCTTGATGTCTTTTCGAGTGTTTGTTTTATAAAGACACAAACACTCTCTCAGTATATCCTTTAATTATTTGATATGAGATAATTGGTTTAGTAACGAGTCTTCATAGTCTTATGATGTTGGGTGGGATTTAAGTTTTTTTTCTAACACCTGGCAAGGCTCGGATACACTCCACACCAGTGGTGGTGCTAGAGGGAAAGACAGGCATTGATAAGGCAAACATTTTATAATTTTCCCGCAGGCACCATAGCATAACATTTCCTGATTAGGAACTCTTGCTCAGAACAACCAGATTCATCCAAAATCATGCATAGTTTCACTTTTTTTTTTTAGATAACAAGAATAGAAAATAAATTATTACAACTTCCAATTTAAATTCTTTCAAACTGTTCACACTTTACGCTGATAGCTGCATAACAGCAGAAAAAAGTTGGACTGAACCTCACACTGTCTTGACACATGGTTGCAAAGCAGTTAAAAAGGTGTTAAAACTATGCATATTCTTAACATTATGCAGCATAAACAGGGGAGTCAATGTTCTGAAACTTTAAAAGGTACATACGTGGTGTTGACATGCGTTTACCCTCCATTATACCACTGTAACAAGTACACTGTAGGGCTCATACTTGGGGACTCTGATTGGCTGCTGTGAGTGGCCCACTCCCCCCCCTCCCCTCCCCTCACACCCACCCCATCCCCCAGCCATGTGGACTTTAGAAAGTCTGAGGAGAGTGACTGAGTGAACGACCGACTGAGAGACACACACGAGGGAATATGAGAGAAAGAGAAAGAATGACAGAGAATGACATAGAGGAGAGAGAGAGAGAGAGAGAGAGAGAGAGAGAGAGAGACAGGAAGACAGAGGCACTGATGGAAAGGGAGAGAGAGAATGAGAGAGGGGGAAAAAGAGAGGGCGGGGGGAGTGAGGGGGGTGTCCGCAGAGCAGCTGGGGTGGAAAAGCACACAGCTCACGGGCTTGTTTGAAAAGCTGCTCTGGGAGCGGCGGCGAGGGCCTGAGTTCTAAGTGGCCGAGAGCCGGGGGGGCTGGCCTGTGGCTTTGATCAGATTTACCCCCCCCACACACACACACACACACACACACACACACACACACACACACACACACTACTCTCACACACACACACACACACACACTTCACTCCCTACTCACTCACACACACGCACGCACACACACATGGAGTAGTAGCCCCTTACCCTTTTCAAGCTCCCAAGCTCTCCTCTCCCCTGGCAGGGCAGTTTGTTATTCCAGGAAATCATCCGTTGCCTCGTTGGTTGGTACGTTCAGTCATTCAGTGTATGGGTGACACTTGGTTTGGGGACAAGGACGAGTGTTGGGGTGTGTGTGTGTGTGTGTGTGTGTGTGTAGTGTGTGTGTGTGTGTGTGCTCCTCTTTATCAACACTGAATGGTTGGTGCTGACCATATTGGGTGTCTGTGTGGGAACTTGGTGCAAACCAGTCACTTGGGAAGTCTCTTGGTGGACATAGACGCACGCACACACACACACACACACATTCACTCACTCACACACACACACACACACAGGAGCACCACCATTTCTTCCCACTGACTGTAGTCGGTCTCCCTTTATCCCCTCTTCTCTCCCCTCTTTTGAACGTCTGAAAAGACTGGCAGAGTTGGTCCCAAAACACACCCTGTAGTTATGTTTCAGCGCTCTCTTTGAGGTAAAACTCTCTTTGAGGCTCAGGGAAGAGAAGAAGGAGGAGAGAGAGAAAGAAAAAAAAAAAAAAAGAAAACGTGCAGGTTTTTGGTGCTGTTTATTATTTTTGGCAGTGGCTGATGGTGTCCCCAGACTCCCAGGCTTGCCTTTGACTGTTGTAACTGAAACTGATACAGGCCTTGACCTAGATGCCACTCCGGTGCTGAAGGGTATCTCCTCTGTGAGTGCCGGACACTGTTGGACATCTGCCCAACCATCCAGCCCGCTGCCCCTTATCTCCTCAGCCCCGCATCTTAAAAGACCTTTTTTTTTCTTTTTTCTTTTTCTTTTTCTTTTTTCCCCCCTCAAGGGGTTCCTAATTGTCTTTCCATAAAGTTTTTTTTTTAAACATTGTGGAGTGTTAGGTTTGTCTAAAAATTGATTACACCTAAATTTAAAATGGCCTAGCTCAGATAGTTTCACTTAGCATCTTTTCACTCTGTGATAGTACAGTCGATTAATTTGTTATATTTGGCACCATTTTCTTGTTTCTCCAGCACAGCGTTTTTTTTTTTTTTTTTTTTCACAAAAAAAAAGATGGTGACTGCCGGGCAAAAAAATATAAGGCTTGGGCTAAGCCCTTGTCTTAAAAGGGAAAAAGTTGAAAAGCGGCAAAATCTGGGGCCCCCCCTCCCTCCCTTTTTTCTTCGTTCCCCCTACCAAGACGCTTCTTTCTCCTGTGAATGCAAATGATGCGGCGTCTCCTCTTGATGCTGTGTTGTAGATGCGGCTGTCAGAGCGGGCCAGCGGGGGAGCTGGGATGTGTTCAAGCACACTGCGCGCCGCACTGCATGGTGTCGCACTGTATGGATCTCTTCATCTGCTGGCTGTGCGTGTTGGGGCGCTTGTGCTATGAAAGTGCAGCTTTCTTCTTTCTTTTTTCCTTTTTTTCCCCCCTTCTCTTAAGAAATAGCATTTGGATGCTGGTTTGACAGTACAGTGGCTGGAGTTTGATGGCTGTGTGTGTGTGTGTGTGTGTGTGTGTGTGTGTGTGTGTGTGTGAAAGGAAGAGAAAAAGACTTTGAGAAAGGGGAACTGAAACAGCAAGAGGGGAAAAGTAAGAAGTGCAATACATATGTCTGTGTAGAAGTGGGAAGCATCTGATTGAAGAGTTTGAGGAAGAGAATAATAGACACAAGTTGCGACAGCAAGCCATCAAACTCCCCCTCCACTTTTGTATTGCTCTCTTGTTCTCCATTTCTGTCTTCATGTCTCTCTCTCTCAATTTTCTTCCTCTGTCCGTCGGTCTGTCTGTCTCTGACCAGTCCTCTCAGTGGAAAGCAGCAAGGCATGCTGGGAGAAGGACAAGCGCTGGCCAGAGTGATGTAAACATTTCAGGAGTGGGGCAGGGGTGGCTGGGGTGGCTGGGCGAGAGGGGGAGTGGGAGTGGGCAGGCAGCCGGGCTGGGGGTGTCTCTTGAAAACTGGGCCTGTTTTGGGTTGGGGGGGGGGGGGGGCGGCAAAGAGGCAGTAGAGAGGATAAGGGGGGGGGGGGGGGGGGGGTGTGGGGGTGTGGATGGGTTTGGACAGCAGGGGGTGTTGAAGTAGTTGTTGTTGGATGATCAAAGGCCCAGTGAATTGAGTCACTAACAAAGAGGAATGGTCGCGCTGGTGTGACTTGAATTTTGATTTTTTTCTTTCTTTAGGGGGGCGAGAGAGAGAGAGGGAGAGGGAGAGGCAAAATAGAGAGGGAGACACAGAGAGATAGAGAGAGGGGAAAGGGGAAAAGTGAGTGAGAAAGAAAGAGAGAGGGAGAGGGAGAGGCCCGTAGATGTGAGGCCTGTTTTTGATCCCACTACAGACCCAAATCAGGTCAGTCCTTTTTTTGCTGTCCATGAAGGAGGGGTGAGAGCTTTTCAGAGGGTGACCAGTGACTGTGTGTGTGTGTATGTGTGTGTGGAGTTTTACCCCTTTTAGTTTGCGCTTCTCTCATTGTTGTTTACTCATTCTTAAAGTATTACAAAGTAAACAGGATTTTATTCCTCACCCATTCTTTTTTTCCTCACTCTTGCCATATTTCACACATGTATATATTTTTTTTCTTTGGGAGACTTTCAGTAGTTATGTAGGTAGAAGATTGCTTCCACTAGGACTGCATCTGTTTATGAAATTAATCCAGCAGATCATGCACAACCAGCTCATCTTTAGCAAATCTTGGCCTGATTTTGCTTTGGTCCTGCTCATCTCAACATCACTTTATGATTGAAATAGGCATGTATGGTTTGGGAAACCAGCCCAGACACGTTAATTTGAATCAAGTGGTAAACTTCCCAACAGAGGCATCGTCTGATAGTTTTGTTGCCCCTAGCACAACTAAATTATGGTGGTCTCATATTAGGTAGTATACATCTTGCCCTGAGTTAACAGGCTCAGGTGAGTGTACTGTGAATAGGTTGGATTCAGCAAAGTGGGTTTTAGTCAGTGATCCCCTGCTATATTAGGGTTCACCTTTCGCGGTGCAGCCATAGACGGTTGATTTAGGTTTTATAAGATCTTCGGTCCAGCTATATCGCAGATTTTTTTTCAATAATATATGCATGCTATGTCACTATGCTTGCTAAAAACAAGTAATAAAAAACAAATAATACATACAGCAAATGTATTAAAACGGCGTGTGGGAAGGTTTTTTAATAGGGTCTGATGGTCTTTATCGCAGATTTCCACCTGTTGCAGAGGGTTCTGCAACACATTTACTGCGATAGATGGGGAATCACTGTACACACACTTCTCAGGTGCACACTAGTGTAAGCTTCCCCCCCCCCCTCTGGTCAGCAGAGGTCTTCACCTGCGGTCTCACCCGTGCTGTGGGGGGGGGGCGCCGCTCAGGTGTGGGGGGGGGGGGGGGGGGGGGGGGTTGTGAGTGGAGGTGGGAGGGGCTAGCATAGTCATGGCAGTTTGCAGTTAGTGTTGGGGGTGGGCGTGGCCAATCTGATTGGCAGGCGGAGCTCAGATCCCCAGGCGTGATTTCTTTGGCCGACTGTAAGGGGATACCCATGTGAAAGGCTCCTCCGCTACCCCCCACCTCTCCCCTCCTCCCCCACCCGCCCCCACCCCCTCGGGCGCTCGTCAGGAAAGAAAGCAGGAAGGCCCAGGCGACGTCCAGTGACACCACCACCAGTGACTCAGGCAGCAGGAGTCAGCACAGGAGCTGCACAGGGATTGGGGGCAGGTGGAGTGTGGTGTAATGGGGGTAAGAGGGTCTCATTGGTGGGGGTGGGCGTGGGGGTGGAGCCGGAGGATGTAGAAGTAAAGGATGGTTCTGCTCTATGGGGCTATGCTGCAGGTTGGTTTGGGTTGGCAATCGCTATCCTGCCCTGCTCTGCTCTCCTCTCTAAGCAGCAAACTACAAGCAGAGCAGATGGATTACAGCAGGCAGTGAGGAAGAAGAGAAAGGAAGAGTTTGTTTGTGTGTGTGTGTTTGTGTGTGTGTGCATGCACATACAAGTATAGCATGAGTTATTACTGAGTAACTGTGTGTGTGGGTGTGGGTGTATGTGTATGAATGTATGTGGGTGTATGTGTATGAATGTATGTATGTGTAATAACTCACTATGTTTGAGTATAATGACTGTAAGTGTATGTACTCATTCTGTATACTGTATACTTGTGTGACTGTACAGAGTGATTTTTCAACCTAGTTTTTTGAAAAACTATTTGAAGGTACACTGTGCTGTGCACTCCATAGTGCCGAGTGTCTTTTACAGCCCCGGAGCATTACAACTTCCCGCTTCCAAACGCACTCCAGAGCTCTTATTTTTAGCTCTTGCAAAAACAGAGAGCGATCAACCCCCGAGAAAGAGAATCCATTTTGTGTGGCGGCGGGCGGCGGCAATGGAGGGCGCCTGCTACCAGTTCTTTTAACAACATTAATGACTGAAATAGCAGCGGAGCCACAAGAACATAAAGGCAGCTATTGGGACCCGAAACAGGGCGCTGCCATTAAGCCCCATATCTATATATATATATATACACACACACACCATTAGGCACATACACACACACAATAAATTACCTGACCTCTCGGCTTCCTGTTTTACCAGAGAATTGGTCGCGCCTGGCTTTAATGTTTGTTAGTGAGCGTTTGTTATTTGCGTTGACCCGTTTTAGAGTTTTGCCTCTTCCAGTTCCCCTTGCAAATAAATTCACATCATACCAGAGTAACCCTAGGGTCAGAGTAACCCAATTGTTTATTGTAGCAGTGACTGTACCATAGATATCACTCACAAATACCATAGATATTTTTTACATACTTTTACACATTTTTTCCCGCTTGCCCGGGAGTTTAATCCATGTACACACTTTCTTTCGGTGGTTTAACCAAATTGACTTTGCAGTTCAAAGAAATCATTTGAGGTTAGCTTTTTTTTATCCATTTGTGGACCTTTTTGGGTGCTGTGATACCAGCAGATACTTGAAGTGAGCAGATACCCTATGAGCTCTCGTCTTAATGTTCAGGTCTTGGCAAGATTGGATGAGGCTGGCCTGGGGAAATGTGTGACCACTCACCATGGAAATGGGCTTATGGGGTCAGGGGGTTACCATTGGGTGTGTGTGTGTGAGTGTGTGTGTGTGAGTGTGGGGCAGGGAGAGAGAAGGGGTATCTCAGGTCATCCGTACCCTGAGGCCATGGGCCCAAAGTGACACCACAAAGCTGGTTTATTGAGAGGGAGGGAGAGAAGGGGGTTTGTGTGGCCACTCGGCTAATGGGATAAATGCCAAAAGGTCAATTTGGCAACTTTTAAATGCAAATGGACCCAGTGTGGTCAGAGGCTAGAGAGGCCCTTTCTGTGTGTGTGTGTGTGTGTGTGTGTGTGTGCACAGATAGACCCAAGAGATGCTAAGAAGCTCACATTAATCTGCCTTTAGAACCTTTAGATCCAATTTGAAGCATCACATTGCAGATGTACATTTTCACGGATGTCAAGGAAGGGCCTTTTTTATTTATTAACATTTTGATTTCTCAGGAAGTCTAGGTGATGAGTTGTGTTGAGATAAAAAATGTTAAAATACTGCCTTATCAAACACTATCATACACTTTTTGCACAAAATAAAAAAGTGTTAAATGAAGAGAAAAACATTTATATGAGCTCATTGAGGAGGAAATTTTCCTTTGCTACCTCTTGCCATCGAGTACGAAACTTGTGGACTGCCAGAACTAATGTCTCTCACGCGATGCGACCCAACAAATGCGAACGGGCAAACTCTAATCAGTCTCTGACATGCCACGCTGACCACACCGCACCCGTGGTCCTCTCTCTCTCGAACCCGACCTCATTCGCTGTGCCTAGGTGGCCTAAAAAACGTCCTAGAATAGTGTCGGTCATGAGGAGCATGAAGGCTAAAAACATTAGCAACTCAAGTATGTTTATTTTGTGTAATTACAGGCCCTGCCACCTCTCTGGGTCTGGGCCACTATGAGTCAGCATGTGTCATGTCTGACGTGTGCCCACCTCCATGGCTAATCTACTCTGCAGACACAGGCTCCTTCTGAAATGTTCACTATATTTGCCAAACTGTTAAAGCACATTAAACTGCGTCCTTCAAGAGAGTTTGATTATTAGCGTCATAACTGTTCCAACAGGGTTTCCGTTTTGACATTTCCAATGATGTGAAAGGTAGCAGAAGTAGTTTGAAATGAATGTGAATGAAATAGAATGTTCGGCGAATTATTATGCTTTTTTGATTCATTAAAAGGGTATAGTGTATAAGCTACATTGGATTCTGCGTTGATCAGTCAATATTGTGGATTTGCCCACAGTTTGGTGCCCCACTACAGCAGTGGGCACTGTCTCATCACACAAATCTGTAACCGTACCGTGGTATTGTATCATGCTGTCATGGTAACGGGCTGATCTATAATATATAATTGTCTGTTGTTTACATGATGTCTTCCATGTATTGCACATTTATACCTGTTTTGTACCCGTATGTGTTTGGCTCACTGATCATTTGAGATCTTACTGATCGTGTCTCTTGTGTTTGGCAGATGCACCCCTTGGGCCTGTGCAACAACAATGACGAGGAGGACCTGTACGAGTACGGCTGGGTGGGCGTGGTCAAACTGGAGCAGCCTGACCTGGACCCTAGCTGCCTAACTGTGTTGGGAAAGGTGAGTGTTGTCCTCCAATGTCACATGACCTGGTCACATGACTAAATGACACATGACCACCTTATGGCCCATACCCAGACTGGAATGTGGTCTGCAGTGAAGTCAGTGAACGGCAGTCAAGGTGGACTTGTTGACTGCACGAATGTTTTTTTTTTTTATCTTCTGTGAAGTGGTTATAATGTTTGTAATGATGCCCACTGCACAGGGTGGCTTACGCCCGCCGATAGCGTCACTGACCCTGTAGACAAGCCCAACAATTTTCAACACTCGTCTTCGTCCGCTACCCAAGTTGGCCGCCCAATTGCACTTTCTGGAAACAGAGTCCTGTAGGGCCGTGTACGGATGAAAGCTTTTGGTGTTTTGGCTTTGAACAGTTGTGGGAAGTGGTGTGTCCGTCATGCGTCACGTAAACTGGACTGGTAGAGGGCGGCAGGGTTTGTGGTTTTGAAGATTCCCCAACATCCTTCCCAGCATCCTTTTGTTTGCCTCCAGAGTGTCTATCATGCCTCTCCAGGGGGAGTGTAATGGAGCCGTACAAAATGTTGACTCTCGTTGACTTTACGTGGTCCACCATGTAGCGTGAAAGTTACTTTTTAGGAGCGTAGTTGGACTAGGCTGTCTCAGTTCGTTTAACTACGTGTAACGTGTCTGGCTTCTCTCCATAGTCATATGCTTATTGCTTGGTTGGTGAATACTTGCTGTAAAATTCGAAAAAAAAAAAAAAAAAAAAAACATTGGACTTGCCGTCGGCCAATCACGGCTGACTGAAACCAAAAAATTTGATTAAGGCGAGCGCTGTAGGCCAATACAATATTAGGCGGAGGAGGTACTGTGGCGACACTGCCCTGACTGACTTTTACAGTGCACTTATAAAGTGAACATTTTTCTGGGTGATGTGAGGATTTCCTCTCCCGTCTGTCTCTCCGTGCAGTGCAGTGCCCATTTCTGTCAGCACGGGGGGAAGTACTCTATGTTTACCGGTTGTTTGTGGAAAAACTTTGCTGATTTGAGAGGCCGTTTGCCCTAGTTCTGCCCTTTCTTCTTCTAATCTCATTCCTCTGCTCTCCCTCCCTCCCTCCCTTCCTCTCTCTATCCCTCCTTCCCTTCCCTCACTCGTTTCCCCTCATGTGGCTTTGAGAGTCTTTGAAAATGATCTAGTTAACAGTGTCAGATGGCTCATTATGAGCGGGCTTCCTGGTTTTAGACACAGGGCTATAATTAGAGGGGGGGTGGGGGGGGCGGCATTGTGGCATCTTGGAGACCTTGCCGCCAATGGGCACAGCTGGGGGTCGCTTTCCCAGCCGTGTGTGCCAATCTCACCCGGGCTGCCCCCCGCCACTCGCTCTCAGCCAGCATCTAACACACTCACGCATATGCGCGCACACACACACACACGTGTACACACTGTATCAGTGTGTGTGTGTGTGTGTGTGTGTGTGTGTGTGTGTATCACACACACACACACACAGAAACACGCGTGTACAGACACACACACACACACACACACACTGATACACACATTCCTGTACATCTATGCACACATTTATGTTACACTGTGTGTGTGTGTGTGTGTGTGCGATGTGTGTGCGATGTGTGTATACACACACATCGCTAGACATGTGTGCATTCTTTCACATAAACACACACACACACACACAAATAGTTTTGCACATGTCCGTCAACAGCCCCATGTGTTTGTGCCAGTTTCTCTTGTTAACCTTTTTTGCTGTGAACTTCAATGTGTGCATTCTTCCCACCTCTCTCCACACACACACACACACACACACACACACACACACAGAGGCCCACCCCACTTCCATCCATTCCCCCCCTTTCCCCCCCCCCTCTCTCTTTTTCTCTCTCCATTCACTCCATTTTTTTGGCTTTTTTTTTGCTTTGTTTCATACATTCTTCTTCTCCTACCTTTCTGCCTGTGCGGTGCGGTCGGGCTCATATTTTCCGTGCGCCGGAGAAGAAAAGCCATGTGAGGAAGTGTAGTGTTTCTGAGCATTCCACCGCCGCTGGGCCGCTGAACAAAGCCTCGGGACAGCCGCACAATGGCCAAGGTGCACTTTTCATGGCGCTCGCTGTGTGTGTGTGTGTGTGTGTGTGTGTGTGTGTGTGTGTGTGTGTGTGTGTGTGTGTGTGTGTGTGTGTGTGTGTGTGTGTGTGTGTGTGTAGGGGGGGGTGCATATCTCTATGGGTATCTATCAAACTGTTTTGAGAATGGTGGTGGTGGTGCATGTCTGTGTGTGGCTAACTTATCTGTGTGTGTGTGTGTGTGTGTGTGTGCGCATGCACCTCTGTGTGTGTGTGACAGTGTCTCTTCATGTCTTTGTGCAAGTGTATATTTGTGTTGTGAGTGTATGTATATGAGTGAAAATGTAGAAGTGTGTGTGTGTGCGTGTGTGCAAGCGCAGGCGTGCATGTATGACAATGTCTTTGTGTGCATGTGTCGCTCTGTCTGTGAGTGTGCCTTTGTGTGGTGTGAGTGTTTGTGTGTATGTGTGGGTGCAGGTGTGCCTGTGTGTGTATGTAGTAAAAGATCAGAAGGGTCATTCTAATTCATAGCGCAGGCAGCCTTGACCGTGGGCCGCGTGCTGAAATGTATATGTACACAGTTTGTTCCTGCACTTCCTGCCTGTGCTGACCCAGAGCTCCCATCAACCCACCCGCCCCCCCCTCCCTCCCTCCCTCCCTCCTCGCCCCACCACCCCTTCCCTCCCTCCAGGCCTCCCTTCAGCCCTGCTGCTGTTGCTGGCCTCACTCGCTCACTCACTCTCTCACACAGGTGCATTATGGGTAGATGGTGTTTCCGCTGCCATGTGCTGTGTGTCCATGTGCTTCCTCTCTGCCAGCTGTCCTAATATATTTATATTATTGGGTAGTCCTGATCAAAAAAACAATGGCAGCAACGAGCTCCTAGAATCTCTCTCCTCTACTCATCAAAGGCTGGCTCAAAGTTTACCGTTCACACTGGCACCCAGTTACTTCCTGATTTTGTTTTAGATATAATGTGGATGCTGGTGTGTGTGTGTGTGTGTGTGTGTGTGTCTTTCTCTCTCTCTCTATGTGTGTCTCTTGCTTTCGCTCTCGCTCTCTCTCTCTCTCTCTCTCTCTCTCACTCTCTCTCTTTTTCTATGTGTGTGTGTGTCTCTATCTGTGTGTCTGTCTGTGTGTGTCTGTCTGTGTGTCTGTGTGTGTGTGTGTGTGTGTGTGAACATTCAGAACAGATAAGTTACCACAGAAGCGTTGTTACAGAGAATGAGAGCCATGCGGAAATGAGTGCCATAGATCACTCACTGAAAAGCCGTTTTGGGAGGAAGTTGGAAAATGTTTTGAAGCTTTTCATCTTTTCTGTAGCACCGAATCTAATTCAACATATCTCCCCACGGGGAATGTCATGCCGTTCTCACAAACTCATACAAAACAACCCCGAAAAGTTGGATTGGGGTAAAACAAAAGTAAAACTTGCTAAAGTAAACTAGGTACAGTATGCGAAGTAACAAGAGTAAAGTACATTTTTTGACAGTTACAATAAGTTTACATATAATTGTGGGAAGTAGGCCCACAATGTACGCAATACATAATAATGATGTTGACAGGTTTTTTTAATGTATTTATTTTCTTTGTTTGCCCGGCACTGTTTGGTGAAATGGATCCGCACACACACAGGAGAGGGGGGGGCAGGGGGGCGTGAGTGGACGGGGAGTGGGGGAGTGGACGGAGTGGGGGGGTCGGGGGACGGGGGGGTCGAAAGGGAGGCTGGGCTAGCCGCTCGCCCAACTGGAACATGAAATGATGGCATGGCTTCCTTTGTCGCCGTGCCAGCGTGATATCTACTCTTTCAAGTGGGGCGCCGCCAGTCCCCTCGGACCCTGTAGAATGAGGGGGGGGGGGGGGGCAGCGGTGGGGTAGGGGTGGGGTAGTGGTGGGGGGGTTGGGTTAGGGGGGAGGAGGGGGGAGGGGGCAGCGGGCACGGCCCTTTCATCTAAGGCAGCCCACTGACTCTCTCGCATTACATCAGCCCCTGAATGGAGACAGAGGGGGCGGGGTGTGTGTGTGTGTGTGAGACAGAGTGTGTGTGTGTGTGTGTGTGTGTGTGTGTGTGTGTGTGTGTGTGTGTGTGTGTGTGTGTGTGTGTGTATTTGTGACCGTATGTATAAAGCATAATTATGTCAATATATGTATCTCTCTGTGTCTGTGGAGAATGTATGTGCATGGGTGGGTGCTTATCTGAATGTGTGTGTGTGTGTGTGTGTGTGTGTGTATGTATGCATGCATGTTTATGTGAAAGACTGTGTCTCCTTCTGTGTGTGTGTGTGTGTGTGTGTGTGTGTGTGTGTTTGTTTGTACGTGGGCATGTGTGTGAGAAACACAGTGTGTGTCTAAAAACGTGGGCACAAGCCGTCTGTCTCCTCTCCCCTCCCTCCCACCCACCCACCCACCCAGCGTCGAGCAGGCAGAGCCCCCTTGTTTTGCCCGTCCAGCCCAGCTCTTGGCTGGCACAGGACAGGACAGCATGCTGCTCTATGGCATGGGCCTGCATTGGATTGGATTGGCTGGACTGGGGGGGCTGGGGCTGGGGGGCTGGGGCTGAGGGGCTGGGGCTGGGGCTGGAGCAGGGGTGAAGTCTGTGCTGAAGTGGGCACACCCCCCTACTGTGTGAGGTGTGGGAAGTGTGCTTGGCAGGTGTAGCCATCACTGGATGGGATGTGTCAAAGCCCTCAAAGTAAAGGTTGGGGTGGTGGGTGGGGAGTGTGTGTGTGTTGGGGAGGGGGGAGGGGTGAGGTGCTTTGATGGAGAGTCCAGGATCAGTCTGATATGCCTTTCGTCAGTTTCATCTCATCTGCTGTCAAATGTGACACATACCCATGCACTAGCGCACACACACATACACCACACACACACACATACACCACACACACACACACACACACACACACACACACACACACACACACACACACACAGAGGACATGTACGCATGTACTCACACTCCAGTGTACACTAACACACTAACATACTGTATGCCTTCTCTCTCTCCCTCTCTCTCATCTACACACACAGGACACATAGACATGTACTCACTCAAGCATATGCTTACCCTCAAACACATGCCCTCTTGCTCTCCCTCCCTCTCAAACACACACACACACACACACACACACACACACACACACACACACACACACACCGAGTGTGTCTCTTTCTAACACACGCGCGCACGCACACAAACGCACACATACGGTCACACACGCACATTGTGTGTGTCTCTGTCACGCACACACGCACATGCATACACACACACACACACACACACACACACACACACACACACACACACACACACACACAGGGTCACTGTGTAACGGCGGAGTAGTGAGAACAGCTGCAGCTTCAGAGGCCTGCGTGGCTCTTGGATGGCTACCATGTCTGGCATTGTTGGCAGCCCAAGAGAGGACTCGCAAAGTGACAGCAGTAGTAGATGTTTGTCCGCCACCGCAGCCAAGGCAGTACGTCTCACTCCTGCCCGGGAAACAAACCCCCCCCCCCCACCCCCCATCCAAAAAAAAAACAAAAAAAAAAACAAGTGCTTCATCACATATTTACAGCCAAAAGGACCCAGCATGGGATTTGTTTTGTCACTGTTGAAACACTTAAAAACGCTTGACATTTTTTTCCCCTCGGATATTTAACCACAGACAAATGTATGAGGGGAAACAACGTAAGGCGTAATATTTCTACTGTTTTCTGTGTTTTGTGTGAAATGTGTTTTTGGTACAGTACATTGTTTTTCGATACTGTATTACATCATGTGTGTGATACAATGTGCAATACTATGCAAACTGTTTTCTGAGGTTTGTATAGTAGTCTACATGGTACAGATGTTCTAACATACATAGTCTGACTAGCAGAATATTGCCTAATGAATGGTTGTTGGTGGATGTTTGCATTGTTGTAGTTCAGTGACTGTATCGTGGCCTTGTTATTCAGCCACCTGATTTATATCTGTGAAGATTCTCACTCATGATCGTGAAAGAGCAACTGTGTTGTAAGCAACTGGGCTTCTTTTGGAGCTTGAAGACCTTTCACCTTTCATCTAAAAGGCTTCTCTCTGCTCCACCTTCAGTGGTCTAGAGATACAGCCTAGCTCTTGGTTCTCCATCATCAGGCCAGAACTGAAGAAGCCTTTTTGGATGGAAGGTGAAACACCTTCAAGCTCCAAAAGAAGTCCAGTTGCTTTACTACTAAGCTCCTGCCACCTGATTCTGCATTGGTTCTGCAGTCGTGTTACAGTGTGGGAGCCTCACTTCTGTTTCTGCATGGCTTCCTACTTCTGTTTCAGTGTGGCTTCCTTATTTTGTGTTGGTTTCTCGCCTGTGTATTTGCATCAGTCGCTCACCTCTAAACCACACGTTTTTTTTTTTACTTCTCTATGCCTCAAGTTCCTCTCCCCTAATAGTGTTCCTTATTATTTTATTTTTTTTCCTTTTTTCATTTTTTTTTCCTGCCCTTTTCTTCTTCCTCAGCATGCACCGTTGCCTTTTGTTTACCTTGTGTGGGGCGAGAGTCATGGAGAGGCAAGGCGATTAAACGGGCGCTTTGATGGAGCGTGTCAGTTGGTTTTTCCCCCCTTTTGATGTGACAGCAGGGGCAGGGGTAATGACTCCGCCCGCCAGCCAGCCAGCCAGCCCGGCGAGTGCCCACCTGCCTCAGCTGGGGCTTGGGGGGGTTTGGGGCTGATCATGAGGTGGACGGGGAGCGGCGAGCGGGGGCGCTTTTGTTTTGTTTTAGCCTTTTTGAAAGGGGGGTGGTGAGGGAGTAGAAGCAATTTCAGACCAGGCTTAATTAACAGGTGGGTGAAATGGGGGGGTCGGTGGAATTGAGGTGGGGTGGGGGGGCGGGGGCGGGGTGGGGTGTTGAATTGGTAAGGTCCAGAGGTAGTGAAAGCTGGGTGACAGGTTGAAAATGAGTTTGCACAAAAAGCTTAACAGAACAACCCCAGGCAACATGATGTGGGACTGACTAACTGACTGACTGGATATAATAGTAGACTATAGTGTGCAGTTTTGTGCAAAGTATTCAGTATAGAATATTGTATGTAGAGGGCTTTTGACTTTGTACACTGTCCCTGTCAAAAAAAAGTCAGTCAAGGACATTAACTTACAGCAGAGAGGTTTTGTCCTATTTTTAGCAGACTTTGCTATTTTTCAACTGTAGCCCCTGGGCAGGTGATAAAGCAATATCAAATGCAAGCAAGTGTGCAATTTGAAATACTTAAGATGCATATGTAGAAGTTATCATTCTAAATCCCCCCCCACCCCACATAGATAATCACATAGATTACTAAACAGGTTACATAAATGTTCTAAGGTGAATATGAAGCTCTGTCTTTCCAGAAAAAAACACATGTTGTTGCATAGCAGAATGGGTACATGTGGATGTGCAGAGGTCTGAATGCATCAAGGTTTTTCTGTGTCACAGAGACTCTTTCAAATGGAAGGTCTGTCCTCATGCCCCCTGAACACATGTGTGCGTGCAAACACTCACGCACACACACTCTCTCTCACACACACACACACACACACACTCGCACAAGTGGCCTTTCTTTCTGAGTTGCACTCTCTGACCTTTCTGAAGTCTGAAGTCGGTCAGACAATGTATTCATGTGGTAACACGCTTGTCTGCGCTCTGCCACCTCATGTCATGTTCTGCGCTCTGAAGCTGGAGGTGACCATTCACTGTTGAGACCAACATTATTCAGAGAAGAAGAAATGCATTCTTTCTCCTGCCGCCTTACCTGCTAACCTTGACTTTGCCACTCAAGAGTTCTGCCACTCCTGCTAACACATACAAACTCTCCAGCAACACTTCCAAAGTTTTGACAATGGCTCTGGCAAGTAAACAAACTTCACAAAAAGTTGAGAGAAACATTTTTCCGGCAGTTTCTTTTCACACAGACAAGGCACTTTTGTTACAAAAAATAGCCTGAATTCCAGAATTTTTCAGGCTATGTCTAAAAGCTTCTTGAGTGTGAGAAATGCTTTGTGTTTATAAGACTTTGAGATGGACTTGGTGGTGTAAAAACATGGCTGCTCAGAGTCACTTGTTGTATCTGCCTTCTTCTTCTGTTGAGGTAATAAAGAGGGAAGAGCACTTTGCTCTGTCTGCAAAGTTTGCAAAGTTGTTTCATACGTCCTTCAAAGACAAGAGGTTGAGAAAAAATAAGTTAAAAAGAAGTAGTCTAGCTTTGGATGAAGGAGGAGGACATGGAGGAGGAGGAGGAGGAGGAGGAGAGAAGCTGTTGGAGGCCTACGGCATTATGAGGCACCTCCCGGGTCCCCTCTTTCATTTTTATGTGCGTTTGCCTCAACTTGCTGATATTATCTGGGGGTGGATGTTTTGCCTCTTTTTCTTTTTAACCCCCCCCCCCCCCCCTTCTCTTTCACTTTCTTTTTTCTTTCTCCCCTCCTCCCCCTTTTCTCTCTCCCTTTTTTTTGCTTCATCTCCCTGGTGTCAAAGGCTTTTTTCCCCTCCCTTCCCCTTCTCTTTTTTTCTTCTTCTTCTTCTTCTGCGGCACGGCGAGAGGAGGAGGGAGAAGGGAGAAGGGAGGAGAGTGGGGGGGACTCTCTCTCTCTCTTTTTCTCTCTTTTTTTTTTTTTTTTGTTTGGTGCGGCCCAGGGTATGAAATCATGGCTTCACGGCCGCGGGAACCCAACTGGGTGTGTTGCCATGGTCACTGGGAAGCTGCGTGTGTCACGCGGGGCCCAGAGTGAGCCGTCGGCTCTCGGCGGCGGGCAGAATTACCCAGGCTTCAATGGGGGGGGGGGGGGGGGGGGACCATTATCATACTTCACAGCACAGAGCACAGGGCCCTCTCTTTAAAGACCGAGCGCCACAAGAAAGGAGGCCCTGAGACGCAAAAAAGACAAGAGAGGAGGGAGAGGAGAGGAAGGAAGAGAGAACGAGAGAGGGAGACGGAGAGAGAAAGAGAGAAAGAGTGAGAGAGAGGGGGAAAAGAAAAGGGAAGAGTTTGAGAAAGACGGGGAGAGAGCAAAAGAGGAAGAAAGTAAAGTTTGTTGTGAGAAGTGGATGGATAGTTTTTTTTGTCCAGGGGGGAAAAAAGTTCTAGGTCTTGTCCTGTTTTGAAATTATTTAATGGGGATAAACTTCTTAGGTTTTGTGTTCAGTTGCAGACTTTTTTGTGATGAACATCATTAAGATTAAAGTGGGAAAAAAATATCTTTTGTGTTTTGTTTTGTTTGCCTGTTTTCTTCCTGCGCCATTATTCAGATGCTTGTTGTTGTTTTTGTTTTTTTTCTTGTGTGGAAAACAGTGAGTCTGAACTCTGTGCTCAGACCATGCTTTGGCCCTGCTGCTGTTGGCGGGCTTTCTCTTTCTCCCTTTCCCCCCCTCCTCTCTTTCTTTCTCTCCCTCCCTCTCTCTCTCCCTCTCTCTTTTCTTTTTCCTTTTTTCTTCTCTGGAGGACGCTCTGTGCCGGAGTTTAAGCCCCTCTTTTATGCTCTGGTGGGGGTGGGGAGGGACCTTGGGGGGGTGGGGGGTGGGACAGGGGAGGGGAGGGGAGGGTTGGAGAGGGGGGTGTTGGGGCGTGAGGGATGCGTTTGTGGGGCCAGCTTTGACTTGAGAGGCTGAGCTCATAGCGGGTGGAGGGGGGTGGCTGGGTGGGTGAGGAGGAGGGTGTCAGAGGGGAAGGGAGGGGCGGGGGGTGTGTGTGTGTGTGTGTGTGTGTGTGTGTTGTGATGAGGGGGTTGGGTCGGGCGAGACACACCTGGTAGCCGCAAGAAAAACTATTGGTCTGCTTGTAACTGGAGGTAAAGGGGAGGGGAGGGGGGGAGGGGGGGAAGGGGTGGCGAAAGGAGGGGGGTTTGGGGTTGGGTGTAGAAGGTGGGGGCAGTTTGAAGGGGTGGAGGCGGGTGTGGGGTGCAGTAACTTGGCAGGGGTAAGTTACAGTCACTATTGTCATCCCTTCTGAAGGTGCAGCTAGGAAACAGGAGAATGCCTCTTACAAGCAAGGCCTTTCTTCCCTATGGCAACAGAGTGAAGGCTTTGGTCCCAGAGGGGGGGTGGGGTTCTGTGTGTGTGTGTGTGTGTGTGTGTGTGTGTGTGGAGTACGGTGTGTGGAGGGGGGGTCAAGCAGGGGTGGAGGTTTGAGGAGTATGAGGAGAAGTTAGGCAGAAGCTGAATGAGTTAACGCTTCAGGTGCACTAATATTATTAACCTTGTAATATTAACCTCTCCTGATTTTAGTGTAGTTCTAGCCTCTTGGCTTCTCCACGACTAGCCATGTGGTGAATTACACCCATGTCTCTAAACAAGCAGGGGCGATACCAGAGGTCACTTTTAAATATGAGCTCCTTGTAGTGCATGTGTATCCCACAGCTTTGTGTAGTCTTGTGTTGCAGCATGGCACGGTTCTGTAGTTGGTGTATGGAGGCTTTCCAGCATTAAGTAACTCTCTCTCTTTTTAATTCAGTGCAGACTAGAAGGCAGTTGTTCCCTATTGTTTACGTTAAGAGTGCAATCAATTGCCCTTTGTCAATCATGTGTTTTTTTTCCACATTTCTATCACGTTTGGTCAGATTTTTACTCACAACATTCAGTCACTAGTCATTATTTATTCACTTTATGTTTTTGTTTTGTTTAATACATTTACTTAAACCCCAGTAACCTAAAACAGCATTAAAAAAAGAAATAACCCCTCCCAAAAAAAACTGCTTCTCTTAAGTAAAAGTACCCCCCCCCCCCCCAAAAAAAAAACAAAAAAAAAAACACAACACCCTCCTGTGTACACCCTCGAGCCTGTAATCCTGGTGAGAGTGAGCGAGGGAGAGAGAAAGAGCGAGAGAGAGAGCACAGGCAGTAGCTTAAGGAGGCCTGGTTGTGACCTGCTCTCTGCTGTTTGCTGAGAGAGAGAGAGAAAGAGAGAGAGGGAGAGAGAGAGAGGGAGGAACGCTCTGCTCCGCTCCCTTCTCCAAAAGCAGATAGCATTACAAAGGCAGAGCTGTGCGCTTTCATGCAAGCAGAGGCACCGTCCCTGAGGTGGCTTGAAGGGAAAGAGAGATTAGAGAAGTATGAAGGCATGAGGTATGGAGCCTTTAATTAAGCCCATTGAAAATTGCCTGCTGAATTACTCCAGGCCCTCTGGATTGTTTGCACTGAAGTTTTCTCTCGCTCTTTTTTTCTTTTTTTTTCCCCCTTTTTGCTCCTCCCCCTGTCCTCCTCCTCCTCCTCCTCCCTCTCTCCTCTCTCTACTCTGTCTGTCTGTCTGTCTCCCTCTTTTACACAGACAGGACACATAGACATGTACTCACTCAAGCATATGCTTACCCTCGAACACATGCCCTCTTGCTCTCCCTCCCTCTCAAACACACACACACACACAGTCTGTCTCTGTCACACACACGCACACATACTGTCTGTCTGTCTGTCTGTCTGAAGTGTCTGTGGGGTGGAGGACTGATCCCCAGTTCAGTCAGTCCTTCTTACCTTTTTTTTTGAGAAAGTTTTTCCACTTCTTTCATGGGAAGATTTTAGTCCCGTGTGTATTAATCACTTTTCAATTAGTGTTAAATGTATTAACCATTTAGATAAAGCAATCACAAATCATCTGTAGTTTTACAAAGGTTTTCAAAGGGTTGTAGATTTGAGCTAGACCATGAAGTTATGATGCCTTCATACGATGCCTTTATACATACGTGGACACACAACACAACACACAAACACACACACACACACACTCAGAAACCGTGATGTCCTCATTCAGTTAAACTTTTAGAGGACATTTAAAAGAATTTCCATCTGCAGGCTCCATGCCCATTTCATTGAAGACATTGCGTGCGTAATGCTACAAAGCGCTCCCATACAGAGTCAGTAATTAACCTCATCAAGAGATCTGGAAGGTTGGGTGTGTGTGTGTTTGTGTTGAAGTCATTGTGTGTAAGTGAGCAACAATCCCGTAAAACTGTTTCCTAGCAGAGTCACAAATGAAACTCACTCTAGAACATTTCCGAGTTGAGTTGGCCACAGAAAGAAGAGTTGTGAGTGTGTGTTTGTGAATGTGTGTATGCATCTGTGCATGTGTGTGTATGCATGCATGAGTGTGTATGTGTGCTTGTAGAAGTGTGTGTGTGTATGTGTTGTGTGTGGTGTGTGTTGTCTGTGTGGTGTGTGTGTTGTCTGTGTGGTGTGTGTGTGTGTGTGTGAGAGAGTGTGTGTGAGAGAGTGTGTAGTGGAAGATAAGCCATCAGGTCTGGCCTGTGCCAGCTCTGGAGTTTACACCATTACTCACCGCTTCATCTTATCACTCTGAGGGAAGTGTAGACGCAAGCTAAACATCTGAAGCTTCTCAGAACGGGCAGAGAGACAACATCAGCTAGATAGAAAAAGACATGAAGGGAGGAAAAAAACAAAAAAAAGGGTGTTTACCATCAATCATACTTGGTCATCTCTACTTTCCTCTAAGAGTTTGGTAACACTTGCTATGAAGCTTGTATTCACAAGACTGTATAAACACACCCATAAAGTATATATCGTATTCTTAACTGTTTATTCATACTTATAGCATTGCAATGGCTTTGGAGTACAATCATATCATAAGCACTACTCCAACTTCAAGTGACAGTGCCTTCTTGGTTATAAAGCTTTACCTGCCCCACAAGTGCAGTCATAAGTATCTATAAATAGTTATGAATACCATTTAAGCTTTATGAAGGCATTATAACCCTTTATGAAGGTGTTTATAGAGTGTTGTGAGTACAAGCTTCATGGAAAGTGTTACCAAGATTATTTTTACACTATACCACTACCCCATACTGCACAACTGGGTCATGGTGCCTGGCCACCATGTTGGTGAGGGAAGGTAGCCCAGTTGGTTAAGCTCTCAAGGCCAATTTATGGTTCACGCGACAAGTGTCGCTCAACAGAATATGACATAAAAAGAGAAAACTTTTTTGCCTGCTCGAGTGTTGCAGAGCTTGATGGAATAAAATGGAACAACAATTTAGACTGGCGCAGATGTTGCTGCCTACTCTGATTGGATAGCAACTCAAAGTTCTGTGTTCTGAAGTGTTGTCTAGTTCAAATGGATTTGAAAAGGTGTTTGATTTTTTTGTTGCCGTCACAGAACTATGAACAGCACCGTGACGTCTATCGACCACTTAATTGTTTTGCTGAGTGACACTTGTCCCCTGGACATAGTTGAAGGATTGTAGAGAGAAATCTCCTTCACTTGTAAACGTCATTCATCAGCAGCGGCCGGCTGTCAGGTACGGTTAGTTATCTTTGGAGTAGTCCAGCGAGGTAGATTAGTTTAACGACGTGAGCAGGATTGAGTGAGTAATTAGTAATGCATTAATATCGATATCTAATGACTGCCTGCTTGCCAGGCCTGCTTAAAGCCCTTAGGAAGACCCCAACCACTGAAATGTTTCCTTATCGATCCCCTCTAACAAGAATGGAGTGATATTGATCACAGGCGCACACACACACACACACAGGAGATGGGGGACTAGCATGGGTTTACATGTGCTGTTGGTTTAATCAAGAACGGGGGTGTTGAAAGGGGGCTGAAGGTTACAAGATGAAAGGAAAACACAATCTTCACAACCAGAAGGGATGTTTGTTTTCCTGTGTGTGTGTGTGTGTGTGTGTGTGTGTGTGTGTGTGTGTGTGTGTGTGTGTGTCTGTTTTACCATGACTGGTAAGCCACACTACAGAGTAAGGAAACAAAATGTGCATCCTAGAAGGAAAACAAAAACAGAAGGAAATTTAATCAGGCCATCCTGAGTAAGGGGGGGGGGGGGGTCTGCTGATGGGTACACACGGGGCAGCTGATGCCCTTGTTGTTGTGTGTGTGGGGGTTGGGGGGGGGGGGTATAGGCACAGCAGATGCTATTATCCAAATTCCCAGGAAAAAACATTTAAAAGTCATAAGTGCAGACATAACATCAACAACAAAACAACGGGCACTCAAAGCAGGAGATCCGGGAAGGCTGGTGCCATAACACCAAAAGAAAAAAAACAACAGATGTCATCCAAAGTTTAGTGTTACTTTAGTGTTTACATTGCGTCACACCAATCAACCAATGAATCTGTACCCCTCTGTACCCTGCTGAAACACTTTGTTGATTGGGTAGCCTATGAAAGGGTAGCCTATGTTCCATTACATTACACTTAGCTGACGCTCTTATCCAGAGCGACTTACAGTTATTTAGGTACAAGGTTTCAGTTACAGTGTGGGAGCTGCAACAATGTGGGGTTAGATGCCTTGCTTAAGGGCACTTCAGCCATGGATGAGGGTTCAGGAGAGCACTAGCTGTTTACTCCTCCACCCCCGTTCTTTCTTACTGGAACGGGTTTTGAACCTGTGATCCTCCCAAGACCAACTCTCTAACCACAAGGCCACAGCTGGCCACAAGTGTGTATGACTGAATGAGAGAAGAGTAAAGCAATGACTGAAGAGCAGGCATGCCCAACTCAAAAAATAATGACCTCTATAAGTGTGAGTTAGCAAGCAGAAATATTATATAAAGGTGAACGCTGCACTCTAGCAAGATCTAGCATCAGCGCTGTGCGTGAACAACAGACTTTATCTTAGCACAGACACAGAGGGGTTACCTCAGGGATTAATTAACTGAATTGGACAAAAATTTCTACGGGATTACAATCACAGATTGCACCAGTAGTTGAAACATTTTTTTCCTGCTAAATTAATTAAGACTAAAAGCCTTCTGATTGAAGTCTTAAGTCCCATGTCCCATGGTGTGTAATGTAGCCTAGCAAGTTTGAGCTGACTAATGAGAACATTTACGCTTATAGCACAAAGAAGACAAAACTACTCCTATAACTAATCAACGATGACTAAAGAGATTAGGGAAGAAATCACACCCTCAAGAATTCTTTTGAGGAAAGCCTCTCCTACTGAATGATGTATTAACCAACCACAGTAGGTGGCAGGTGTGTAGTACGCTAAATGTTATGTGTGATTTGAAAGTCACTTTTGAGGCTAGGGAACAAAACAAGTCATTGTTGATGGGCATTGTGTTGGGTGGCTTTAAACGCTCAGTAAAGGTTTAAGGTATCTTGACTCATTTGAACCTTAGACAAGCTACTTGCCATGTCCTGAAGGCACTCCATTGTTGGCCTCGAGCTGTATGACCAAGAAACTGAGTAATGTGTTGGACTATCATAAGTCGGAACATCATCTGGGGCCAGGTATTTTCTAAATTAGAAAGTAAGATTGAGAACAAAGCCAAATCCTTTCCTTTTCCTGAAAATGACCTGCTGGTGCAGAGAATTGAAAATGTGTGGTTTTTAGTCCGTCTTTAATTTCCTCCAATAAGTTCTAAAGCCCAGGATGAAAGGTCTTTGGAGGTAGCAGCCTGTGCTAGTTTTAAAAAAGTATCCTGTCTGGTTGGAGGTACTCACATTTACCCAGAAGATTAAACGATCAAAATGCAGACTGCATGTAAAGACCCATCCAGGATAGAGTGTCCTTGTATAGTCTGTGTTTGCAGTAAAATGACTGCTAATCTGAAGTTATTGCTAACCAGCACTGGGCTAATCACCTGAATAGCAAATAAGAAAGGTGTAATGTCCTCTCACACCTGTTGTTCCCGTGAAGTAAGTGTATCAGCCATTATATATACAACCCTTGAGACACAACAAAAAACCTTTACGCTATTCTGATCCATTCTGTGAGGCTGACACTGGCAAAGGATCTGCTGCCTAATATTCGCCCAAACCTTGCTAATGGATGTATCTTATGAAGATTTAGAGAAAGTTTTGAAGGGGGTGGATGGAAGTAGAGGGGTGGAAAGAAAGAGATGTTTGGTTCCTCATCTTCTCATGAAAAAGGGAATCATTTCCCATCGCTGGGGCCCCCATTTCCACAGTACCACTGATAAGTTTCTCTCTGTTTCTCTCTTTCTCTCTCTGTCATTCTCTGTTCATCTCACTCTTCTCTCCTGTCCTATCTCCCTCTCTTTCTCTCTCACCCTTTCTTCCCGAGGTGCCCCCTCACACACAGTCACTGTGCTGGACCTCCCAATTGTATAATTTTTGGTTATGCAACGCATGCTGAAAAGCCTGCAGAGCTTTTGTGCACTGGCCTAGGGATGGAAAGAGAGAGAGGGAGATGGAAAGACAGAGGGAGGGGAGGGGGGGAAGAGAAGGGGAAACCGGATGGTGCTGGGGAGAGGTGCTAAGGAGAAGGGGTCTAAGGAGGGAAGGAGATGAGAAGTGTAAAGAGAGAGACGGAGAGACGTATCTTCATGTCCATTCCAAAGTGCTCTTTCTTAACTTTGTCTGTGCCTCACTTGGTTCTAATTGTCCATTCACTTTTCTGCTGGTATTTTTCTTTCTCTAATGTGCCAGGTAGGTTAAATGGTTTCAGGGAAAGTGTGTGTGTGTGTGTGTGTGTGTGGTTTCCTGATGAGTCATTTATCGAGTGCTTTCAGCAATTTCCTTTCTTTTGCTGTTATTCTCAGAATGTATGATTTCAAAATGTGTGTTTTCTGTGTGTGAGTGCATTTCCTCGTCATTTTGTGTTTGTTTGTTTATTAGAAGGCTATGCCCTGTGTGTATAGAAGCACCCTTCACCCACTCACCCACCCACGCACTGCCCCTTGCTCCAAAAGAGATGGTGGTCTGGGCAGACCTGACGGGCTGGTTCTCCCTGAAGCCTTTTGCCGGAAATTAACCGGACATTAATTCTGCACTACTTAACTGGGGCCACCAACGCGACTGGCACCTCGTTCGGACTGCTCTCTCAACGCTCACTCTTAGCTAGGACACTTTGTATGCACTTCACTTAGTCAGTCTTTCCATACTGCAGAAGAAGAAGATGATGAAGCAAGTAAATGTACAGTTTTGTACATATTTTGGACTTTTGTTTTAGTGAGCGTGAGAGAGTCGGTCTGTAGTAGCAGAATGGCATTGCAAATCTTTTGCTTGCTCACTGTGTTTTAGCAAAATTCCTTGTATGAGGGATCACACACACCTGTCAGACTAAACCTGTTAGTTTTTTTTAAAAGCATTTCAGCGATAAAAAGGTTTTGTGGAGCTTACACATGTATGTAGACTCCCTTTATGCAGTCTATGTCTTTTTAAACATTTATGCATCTAATGTCCAAAAGCACGCATCTAAAAGAGTAATGGTGTGAAACTGACGTGAACGTGGCCCCATCGAAATAATAGTGTGCTTCATAAGGAGTGTGTAGGATGAGGGCATGTGATGTAAATTGGCAGTCAGATTTAAAACCAGGGGTGCCGTTGTCGAGGCAACTTTTATTCGCTTTATAAACATTTTTAAGCCTCCATAAAAGCACTCTCAAATTGCAATGTATAGCTCCCTGGGCTCCCATCATAAAACGAGCCTCTACTGCGTAATTTAGTGGACTCCAAACTTTATTAGATAGTGAAAGTGAACACCTAGAATAAAAACAAGAGTGAAGAAAAAAAAATTAAAAGGTGCTTTTGCCATACCTGAGAGGCATTTTAGTGCCTTCTTGTGCCATAGCAGAAGACATTTTGGAAGGCTGTTAAAGTTTTAACATATAAAGGGCAGTGAGGCAGACAGTATTGCCAAATAAACACATGGAGTGATGCTGGACCCTGTCACAAAACAAAAGGGTCTTAAATGACCCTTAAAGGCTGTATCAGCGATTTAACGTCACTTTTATTGCATTCTGAGCAAATTACATTCAGAGGGTTTCTACACAATCCATTAGCTAGTAGTGTAATCATGAGGCTGTGAAAACCTCTGACCTCTGTAAACAACCTGTAGGCTTTGGGCTCGTCCTTAAGAGTTGCACATGCCCAGTGAACCTACCAGTCCCCCTAAACCCCAACAAACATTGGTCGAAATATTGTAAACAATCACAGTGGACTTTGCTTCTGTGCACCAGGTGACCAGGCTTGCTCCTGAGAAGAAACGAATTTACGCACCTGACGAGGCAACATTGGAAGCTAATTAGCAGCTATTGTTAATATAATATGCATTTTGGGACATAAGGTTGTACTTTAGTTACTCAGGTAAATGAGCCATTTTGTAGCTGGGAGCAGAGTGTTCTGGTTCCCATGACAATGACAGAACGCATGTTCATGTTTTAAATGTGTGGAAGTGGGTGGTGTTTGTATGCCTAACGTAAAAAGAATGCGATAGAAGTGACATGAAATCGCTGATACAACCTTTAACGGTCCTCAATGGTGACTTCCTCTTCCCCTTGCCTGCTTATTACACATTTCTTAAGAGATGAACAATTAAACAAAAGTTATTGTTTCTGTGAAACAAATGGGCTATTGAATTGGGATTATCAGACCTCTTAACATTTGGGTATGGCCCATTTCATTAAATAGAACTTTATACAGCACATAATTATAATGTGTACTAAAATTCTATTCAGCATGCAGGTCTGTGTTCCAATGAGTTTTTGGTATCGGGGAATCACTTTTACACCTGTATGTTTTATAACCAGTTCAGTTTTGTTGTTTTTTTTGTAAGTCATGTCACAGTTTTTCTCATCACCTTTTCCAACCCTGCGTCTTCCAATGCTCTCGCAGGCAGTAGATTACTATTACTAGATTACACGATTTCTCTTCATGTGCCAAGAGTGCCTGTATTCCAGTTGACATCAAGCCACAGACATGAGTAACTGGTTCTGCTTTGCTTGCTATATTGTTGTTGTTGGACCTACTGTGACATTCTCTGCTGTTCCTGTCTTTTAGAGCTTCAAGCTGTCTTTTTTTTTTCCCCAGCCGAACATTTTTGCCTTCATCCTGTGAATCCACAGTCAAATGCCTGCCACCACCACCACCACCCCCCTCCCCTCCCCCAAACTCCAACCCCGCTGAAGTCTTTGACAGAAGAAGTAGTTTGCCACCGCTCTCGGTTTGAAATCGTTCTTTTTTTGATTCCTCTTTCTCCCTCCGCTATAGAATGGAAGTCAGTAATGCGAGTAAGAATGTAGGTCTTGGCACTCCGTCTGAAAAATAGGAGGGAGAGAGGGAGAGGAGGAAAAAAAAAACCCACCACATATAAGAAAAGTCCAAATGGGAAAATATGCCTTTATCTTTTAATAACCCCAGAAGTCAGGAGGCAACATGAAATTACAGTATAATGGTAGTGCAGACTCTTCTGAAGACTTAATTGCTTTAATTACAGTTGAGCAGAGAGAGAAAGAGGGAAGGAGGGAGAGAGAGGGAGCCTTGAAAGAGGGGAAGAAAGGAGCTCAGGAGGATGGCAGGGCAGTGGAGAGAATGCTGGAGAAAATGGAGAGATCATGGGAACAGAAGGAGACGAGTGAAGAGAGGCACAATGGATGAATTAAATAACAGGAGTTTGGGGGGGCTGCAGGGAGCGCTTCTTGGCCCGCAGCGAGTCTTTTAAAGGTGCATTTTTAGCCTGGTCAGGCAAGTTCCTGCATAGCCACACATGCCTAAGAGAAGATTCCAGAACCCATTTACCCCCCCACCCCCCTGCACACACACACAGACACACACACACACACACACACACACACACACACACACACACACGTGCATGCTCACACACACACACGCACACACATACACACACTTCTCCCCTTCCATTTCTCTTTCTTCTCTCCAAAGCCCTTTTACTTAGCGCTATTAATTATTAACCCACATGGCGATCATCAAAGGGGCTTATTTTCAGCTGAAGAGAGAGGCTGGGTGATGGGCACTGGGTGGAGAGCTTTAGCCTGAATGGTGGAGGTGAAGTCTGGGGGAGCCTTCTGTTCCAGTTTGCCTTTAGTGATTATTTTAGTGATTCTTGGCCTTCTGGTTCTATTGATCAATCAGGGGGGAAAACGATTCCCCCCCCAAAATTTGTGTTTGGTGAAAAATGGCAACACGATCTGGTTGACTTACCCAAAAGCACACACTGCACTTTTATTTCGGGTACAAAAGTTAGCGCACACACACACACACACACACACACACACACACACACACACACACACACACACGTACGCACACACACGTACGCACACACACCTACACTTACCAGAAACACACACACACACACCCCTACACTTACCAGAAACACACACACCCACACATACACACACACACAAGCCTACACTTACCAGGAACACACTCCCAAACACACATCCATCCCACACAAACACCCACACACACAACCCTTCCTGTCCATGTTGTGCCTTCAAATGTTGACAGGGATCATGCGATCAATAAATAACTAGCTTATCGCTTTTATCTGCCGTTGCATCATCCTCCCACAAAGCGTCTCCTGTCCTTTGTGTCGGTGTGAACCCTGTGAAGGCAAGCGAAACTACTGAAGATGGCGCTGTGCTTTGGGCTAAGCCGTGAGATGTGGTGGTGTTGTGTTGTGTGGTGTGTTGTGTTGTGTTGTGTTGTGACAGCAAGGCTAGCACTCCAAACATTATGTCATTAAAGGAGAAGTTAGGTGTGAATCAATCCATATCCCTGTTACTTTATGTCACTGAGTGCTGTTGGTAGGAAAAAGAACAAGACAATTTGATGTCACCTAATAATAAACTGGTGGCTAACTAACTGAATGGGGCATAGAAACTAACTCCCCTATGCCCCATTCAGTTTGTATTGCCTACCAGTTCATTATTTGCACTATGTTGCATCAAACCTTTGTTTTTTTCTCCTACCAACAACACCTGGTTCGAACGACTGGGCTAACAACTTCTCCTGCAAAGGGGAAAAAGACCATAATGTTGTCAGACTCACACTGAGTTTAAGTAGTCTGAGAGCGTTTAGGTAATGGAGTTTGTCCAGAGAGTGTGTGGTGTATGTGTGTGTGGTGGTGTGTGTGTGTGTGTGAAAGGCGGGTTTGTGTAAGGGGCTGCTGTGTTTTGCTCAGCCATAAGTGTGAGCGAGAGAGAGGGAGAGAGAGAGAGAGAGGGAGGTAGGTAGGTAGGTAGGGAGAGAGAGAGAGGGAGCAAGAAAGAAAGAAAGAGAGGGAGGAACATACCTTCCGCTCTGTAAATGTAGCCCCTTGACCCAAAGTGTCAGTTGGCCCCCTCTCCCCCACAACAGAAGGCTTTGATATTTCTCCCTTCTGCTCGTCATGTTGGAGCTGAAGCGCCATATGTTTTGAAGGGAACATTATCTACCCAGCACTGGTGTTACCGAACGAGTCCACAGTTTTAATAACAGGAGTCATTTTATGCACTGTGTGATTTATAATGTGTGAAAGTGGGTTGGGCTGCCTGATGTTAAGAGGGTGACTGCTTTTGTATGTGTGTTTAGTGCTAAAGTTACACACACACACACTCTCTCTCTCCCCCTCTCTCTCGCTCGCACACACACACAGAAACACACACACACACACACACACAGCCACACACACACACACACACACACAGCCACACACACACACACACACAGCCACACACACACACACAGCCACACACACACACAGTCAGCCACACACACACAGTCACACACACACACACACAGTCACTCACACACACACACACACACACACACAGTCACTCACACACACACACAGTCACACACACACACACACACAGTCACTCACACACACACACAGTCACTCACACACACACACACAGTCACTCACACACACACACAGTCACTCACACACACAGTCACACACACATACACACACAGAAATACACTCTTATCTGTCTGTTGGTCATGTAGACACGTACTCTTACCTCAGCTGCCAATACTCCTTCACCGGTAACTCGTAATTATAAATTAGTCTCGGACATTACAACCTGTCCCAGCACTTCCTAATTAAAAAGGGGGAGGGGGGGAGAGAGGGAGGGGGGAGAGAGAGAGAGTTTTCCTCAGGTACAAATTGCTTCCTCTCAGAGCCCTGTAATAACAGCACTGCTCCTGGCCTCTGCCTGACAACCACACACACACACATACACACACACACACACACACACACACACACACACACTCCCTCACATCTCATCTTCAGTCTGAGAAGAGGAAGTGTGTGTGTGTGTGTGTGTGTGTGTGTGTGTGTGTGTGTGTGTGTGTGTGTGTGTGTGTGTGTGTGGCTAGGCTGCCTGGGCAGTGGTGTGATGGCTGGAGTGAGGGGTGGGGTGGGTGTGTGTGTGTGTGTTGGGCAGGGGGGGGGGGGTCAAATGTTGTGTGAACTGTTTGCTTTCCTCACTCCCTCTGTGATCTGATGCCAGGATCAGACTGAGGCCACCCTTTAGTGCCTGTGTGAGTGCATAGGAGAGATGGATGGAGGGAAAGAGGGAGGGAGGGAGCAAGAGAGGGAAAGAAGGAAGGAAAGAAAGAGGCTCCACAGCCTTGTGGGCTGTAAAGCATTCTCATTCTGTCTCGTCTTTCTTCTCTTTTTTCCCTCTCTCTCACTCTCTCTTGCCTTCAGTCCTGTTCCTTTCCCTGTCTACTCCTCTCTCTCTCTCTCTTTCTCTCTGTCATCCTTACTTTCTCTTTCTTTCTTTCTTTCTTTCTCTCTCTCTCTCTCCTTCTCCTCCTCTGTCTTCCTTACTTTCTCTCTCTCTGTCTCTCTGTCTCTGTCTCTGTCTCTGTCTCTCTCTCTCTGTCCCTCTGTCTCTCTGAGTGATATATTTTAGAAACGGTCACACAGAGGGAGAATGCCTATGCCTCGTTTCAAAGTATAGGCCCCGAGAGCGCTTGTCCCCGGCCGCACCCATAGGCTCGCCTGACGGTCGGTTGGTCGGCCGGTCGGCTGGTCGTATATATGCGCGTTAACGTCTCGGCTATATAAAGCTCCGACGCAGCCCCAGATTGTAATCAGCCGCTCGCTCGCTTTTCCTCTGTGGTCCGACGTGTCCAAATACTATACTGTCAGTCCACTAGACAGGAACGACGCTCAGATACGACTTGTGTGTGTCGTGTGTGTTTGTGTGTCGTGTGTGTTTGTGTGTGTGTGTCTGTGTCACTTTGTGTGTGTGTGTGTGTGTGTGTGTGTGTGTGTGTGTGTCACTTGTGTGTGTGTGTGTGTGTGTGTGTGTGTCACGTGTGTGTGTGTGTGTGTGTGTGTCACTTGTGTGTGTGTGTCACGTGTGTGTGTGTTTTGTGTGTGTGTCTCTGTCTCTGTCTTGTGTGTTGTATGTGCGTCTGTGTACCAATAACGGCTTACCACACAGGCACACAAACAAACACAGACAAAGAGACCAAAAGCAGACATTTCCTTTTTTTCTCCTTTCTTCTTCTTTCTCGTTTCTTTTTTCCCTCCCAATCTGTGTCGCGAGATGTGTTTGGCTGTGCTGGAATCCAGCAGAAAGCGTGGCATAGCTGGGATATTTTTTCCATATCAGGTATTGGAGTGGACGTTTCAACTCCAGCCAGATAGGGACAGTTAATGGAGGGAAAGAGAGTGAAAGCGCAGAGGCATTTGGAACATTTCTAGGCCGCTTTACCAGCCTAACAGCAACCATTTCCGTCTGTTACTTTGATTTCTGTATTAAAAATGTCATGAATTTGGAAAAAACTGATGTTATGCCTATCACTTTTTCCCTCTTGAAAGAATATACATTTCTAAAAGTGGGTTTTGTTTTATGGCATGTGGATATCTCTTGATATTTTTTGTGTGCGTAGATTTAAATCTGACATGATTACATCTGACTGTATTCCCTGAGATGTTTATGACTTGATGGCTTAATGTGACCTGATAAAGCAACACATGGCCATTGCCGTGAGGACAAATATGGCTTGTTTTGACTCAGCGAGGTTCCTTTGAGTCGTGCCGCGGTCCCGTCTTCCGCGGCGGGTGGGTTGAGTGCAGCTCATTTGAAGTTGATGTAACTTGTTGTGAAATTCTGGGGGAAAAGGCAAACACATGGCCACTCAATGAGCTACGGGAATGGAGTTGAAGTGCTGAATCCAAACGCTGAGTTGGAAGTTATTTAAGGTGTAAGAGGGCCCTCTAGTGGTTCAAAATGGCAGTGAATAACATGAATTTGTGTAGTTGTGTAAAATAGTCAACAGTACTCCCAGGATGTTCACAATCTTTTACTTCTGATTCAAGATATGCGCTGAATAGTAACATTTGTTATTATTTTTATTTTGTTTTATTTAAGTTTTTCATTTGTTGTTTGTTTGCTCTGGTTTAGCTGTAAAGACAGCCCACTCAGTCTCTCTCTACCTCTTCTCCACAGGCCAAGCGAGCTGTACAGAGAGGAGCAACGGCAGTCATCTTTGATGTGTCTGAAAACCCAGAAGCCATTGATCAAGTAAGTGACCTTATTACCACTTCACGTATACATACATCTATTAGCCCGTTTGCTAGCGTAAACACCTCGGCCATGCTGTCTAGCTGTGTCTCTTGTGGGAAAACTACACTTCAAATGATGCCAGTCTCAAGTCTTTGCACATCTGGCAACACCAAACAATATCCTTCGAACCTGTAAAGTCAACACACGGCTCAATAACAGCAAATCCAACTATAGCTGACGTGTTTGTATGATTCATTCGGACAATCCTGCGAGTAAAACTATTCTAGGCGTTGGGAGAGATGACGTGAGTAAGTGAGTGTGTGTGTGTGTGTGTGATTTGTGCTTAATATATGGGCAGTGGCGTAATCTTACCGTCTTCTTCCCAGCCGGGGGTGCTTAAGGATGGGGGATAGGCTAACGCTGTCGGCCAGGGCTGGGCTCTTACTTCTACCACCACCACCACCCAACCTGCTCCCTTCTTCCCTTTCCAGCAGTTACACCCTGACATTCATGATGGAGTGAGTCAAGCGTGATGTTTATTAATCATCCACTGATGCGTTTGACCTTGTCAATACCTTCGGACACACTGACGTGCGAAGGCATCGCCTTACACTTGTCACGGAATGGAGACAGGGTTGCATTCGTGAGCCTCTCGATGATGAGCTCATCCTCGTATGAAGTTGAGGTCACCCATGTTCTCCTCAGCTTGGGTGTCTTCCCTCACAGTTAGATGGATAGCTGTGAGAAACTGCCCTTTTCTCTTTATGTGCCTCTTAAAGGTCTTTGTCATGGCTGAAAGCCTAGTCGGGATATTTTTTAATTTGCTGAGCTTGGCTCACCCAGACAACCCCATTCACCCAACCCCACCCCACCCCACCTCACACTCACCCCACCTCCCACAGCACATTTCCTCCATCTTCTCTAGGGGCTTTCCTGTGGAGAAATCCCACCCCACCACCACCACCACAACCACCACAGCATGTGGCTCCCAGAGAGTTTGATGAAAATGGCAGCCCAAAGATACATTTGTTTTAACTAGTGGAAAATAATATTAAAAAAAGAGAGCTCCTCTTTCTTTCTCTGTCTCCCCATCATTCATTTTCTCCATTTTCTCTGTCCTCACTCCCTCATCATTCTTTCTCTGTCTTTACTCTGTCTCGCTCTCTCTTTCTCGCTCTCTTTCTCGCTCTCTTTCTCGCTCTCTTTCTCGCTCTCTTTCTCGCTCTCTCTTTCTCGCTCTCTCTTTCTCGCTCTCTCTCTCTCTCTCTTTCTCGCTCTCTTTCTCGCTCTCTCTTTCTCGCTCTCTGTCTTTCTCTCTTTCTCTTTCTCTTTCTCTTTCTCTCTCTCTCTCTCTCTCTCTCTCTCTGTTACTCTATATGTGCCTCTTGTGTAGTATATCTTGTGTAGTATGTTGTGTACTGTCAGACCCACTAAATCACTGCCAGTCGCTAAGAGGGGCTGCTGTTTATCCTCTTGTGCACATTGCTGCAGATGAGTCTGTGAAAGCCACTATTTTCATGAATGAGACCAATAGTTCTGTCAGCAGCAGAAGGGGGTGAGATCCAGAATTGGATCTTTTTCTCTCGCTCTCGCTCTCGCTCTCTCTCTCTCTCTCTCTCTCTCTCTCTCTCTCTCTCTCTCCATTTCTTTCGGCCGTTCATATTTCACTAGCAAACATGACGACAAGAGGGAGAAGTTAAGGGGTTTGAATATCCCTGGTATTTTCCTTTTGGGTTTGTTGTAATTACAGAGCCCGGCACTAGACTGCACAGACCCAGAGCGGATGAGAGGAGGCTAAATTCAGTGTCCAAATTCAGAACATGCAATTCGTTTACTCTCTAACCCCCCCCCCCCACACCCCCCCTTCCCCCTTTTCCTCGTCCCCTTCCAAGAGCCCTTACCGCAGTTTCCATGTCTGCAGTCTATAGGCTTTTTTTTTTTTTTTTACATTATGGCGCTCTCTCTCTCTCTCTCTCTCTCTCTCTCTCTCTCTCTCTCTCTCTCTCTCGTGTCATTGGAAATGCACATGCTTCTGTTGCCTGCATTGAAACAGAGTTGAAAGGCACATGGTTGATTTGGAAAACAAGTACACTGTAAAAATGCCCATTCAAGTTCAAGAGCACCAGAGAACGGAAGTGTGGGGGTAGCAATGTTCTCACCTCCCCCCCAATAGTGTTTAAAAGTGTCTGTGATTGCTGTCCAATACACCTCCGGTCAGCTCCAGGTCCCTGAGGCTTTGGATTGAATGTTGCATATGCAGATGAGATTAAAGAAAACTGTGAAGTACTATGTAAAATTTCAATTTTAGGAACATATGCTGTGATGAATGCTATGCTGCTGTGCAAAGGCAAAAGACAGTAACTTCACTTTTGGATGAAATTAAGTTATTAACACTCAAAATTGATGTTAATTGGCATCAGTTACTATCATGTGGCCAAATATCCTGAGTCAGTTTTGTTAGGGGGTTTTTGGGGAGAAATAAGATGTTGCAGGCGGAAGATTTTTAAAGTTTATTTTTCTCAGTTTCACACTCTGGTGAGTTATGGTCTTTTTGTCTTTGTAGGGCAGATAGGGCAGGTTCATTGAGTTGAATTGAATTGGGTTTTAACGGTGCTCTCCCCTCCCCTGCTTTGCAGCTGAACCAGCTCTCGGAGGACCCGCTGAAGAGGCCGGTGGTGTATGTGAAGGGGGCAGATGCCATCAAGCTCATGAACATCGTCAACAAGCAGAAAGTGGCACGGGCCAGGATCCAGCACAGGCCGCCCAGGGTAAGAGAGCCAAGGACACACACACACACACACACATACACGCAAACTGGAGAGTCTATCCTTCTTTCTTTCTTTCTCTCTCTTGCTCTCTCCTTCTGTCCATCTCCCTGATGCACTCACATAGGCACCAAAGGGTGGCATGACTGGTCCCAGATCACATAACAGAGGGAGTAAGAAAAATACGCACACAAATACAAGCATGTTCACAAATACACCTGTACTCACACTTGCAAACAAACAAGTGCACCCATATAGCCACTCCACACATAGTCTGTTTGGCTTCATCATCCACTCTGTCTGATCTCTCTCTGTCTCTCTCACTTATCCACTCATCCTACACACAGTTCTTCCCTTTTTCTCTCACTCTCTCTCTCTCTCTCTTCTTAATAGACGCATTTAAATAACATTTGCACACCCCTTGTTGGAATGGTTTGCTTGCTACCATAATGTGCAGAGTGATGTGTGTGACTTGATTTATTGTACACACACACACACACACACACACACACACACACACACACACCCACCCACCCACACACACACACACACACACACACACACATACATACATACATACATACACACACATACACACACACAACAGAGAACCAAACTCTGGTTCTGTTCTTGTATTAGTGTGTTGGCTCTGTTTTTTTGTGTGTGTGTAGAAGAGAGTGATTAAACCATTGTTGTCCTCTTGTGTGTCTGTGTGATGTTTTTGTAATAGCAGCCTGCTGAGTATTTTGACATGGGCATCTTCCTGGCCTTCTTCGTGGTGGTGTCCCTGGTCTGCCTCATCCTGCTCATCAAGATCAAACTCAAGCAGCGCCGCAGCCAGGTAAGCCAGGCTTTGACCTTTAACCTTTGACCTTTAAGGTGACCTGGTGTCAAGTGTACTACTGCCACGCTGGCCTGCTGTCACCTTGACCTGACCTTGGACCAGGTCGCTGCGCTGTGAAATCCTTCCTATGTGTTCTTTAGCCAAATGTGTTCTTAACTGTGGTTGAAAGTATGCTGTTGAAACATTCAGACTGTTGTCAGTGCACTTACACTTATATTTGTATTGCTCTCTCTCTCACACACACACACACAGTCAGACACACACACACACACACAAAAATGTGGTCACACACACACACAAAAATGTGGTCACACACACAAAAACGTGGTGTCACACACATAATATAAATACACACACACAAAAAAACGTGGTCACACACACACATAATATAAATACACACACAAAAAACCTCTTCATCATTTCTGGTGTGACTAATAGTATGTGTTGCTGCTGTTGCCCTATAGAGCTCCATGAACAGGATGGCCATCCAGGCCCTGGAGAAGATGGAGACACGCAAGTTCAAGGCCAAGGTCAAAGGCCAGCGTGAGAGCAGTTGTGGGGCGTCCGACTCCCTGAGCAGCAGCTCCACGTCTGACTGCGCCATCTGCCTGGAGAAGTACATAGACGGAGAGGTAAGACTACCACCACCACTACACACACATGAGACGCACACACATGCATTTATATCCTCATGGGGTACCCCCATTACAATATAATGAAAGAATGCGAAACTGTGCCCAGACCAAATCCATTCCTAACCCTAACCTGTCCATAACAACAAAATAACCAAGAACAACACTGTTAGATTAGTGGGGAACACAATTTGTTGTAGTGGCGTAGGCCAGCCCTGCATTAAAGTAGCGGGCAAAGGTGATTCTAGACTCCGTTAGGGCCCCAAGCACAAACACACTATTTTCATCTCAAAACTGTATTGTCATTGCTGTAGTAGGTTGTCAGCCATTCAAGGCTCTTCAGTGGCTTTGCCTGTTGGCTAACTCTGCCTGTGGTATTACGACATTTGCAGGGCTGTTGATGTACTTTAAGAGGCGTCAGTGCAAGGGGGGCATATGGCTACGCTTGGGGCAGTTAATGCAAGGCTGCAGGTTGTTTGATGCATTTTAGGACCTGGTCTGGGCCTGGTGCAGTTCCAGTGCCCGTGTCAGAGTGACTATGCAGTGTGGTGGCATAGCCAGTTAGACATTCAGTCTCCACTGCCCCACAACAACAACTGGTGCCGTGAGGACTAGTTTTTATTTCCTGCAGTTATGAGTCAACTGTGTGACCCACACACACACACACAAACATACACACGCACAAACACACTCTTTCTCTTCTTCTAACACAAACACCCTCACAAACACACTCTTTCTCTCCTTCTAACACACACACACACACACACGGACACATACACACAGACACATACACACACACTCACACTCACACACACTCTCTCACACACACACACACACACACACACACACACACGCTCAAAATACACACGGACACATGCACACACTCTCAAAGCACACACACACACTGACCCACACAAACCCAAACACGCACACTTTGTCACCCAGAGGAAGTGGTCCTATAAAAGGCTGAATAGCATCAAAGAGCGGGGTGATGGAGGAGAGCAACAAAGAGGGGTTTTTAAGAAAGGGCAGGAGATGAGTCATCCAGCCAGCCAGAGGCCTCAGCCGTGGAATTCTCCAGAAAAAAACTGCTCTGAGCCACCGCACTCACACTCGCACTCTCCCTCCCCGGAAGGACTCACAAAGCTTTTTCTCTCTCCTCTCTCCTCTCTTCTCTGTCCTCTGAAGCTTTTTAGTTTCCAACCAAAACCGCTTTTTTTTTCTTTTTCTCTCCCCCCCCCTTCCCTGTATGACTCCGTATTGTGTGACTGTCATTCAATATTACACATTACAGCATTTGCTCTTTAAAATGTCCTGAATAATTTGTTGTTGTTGTTGTGATGTAAATTTAAAGGAAAAAAGTTTTTTTTTTTTTTTTTAAAGTGGTTTGCAAGTTTGCTGTTAAGTTTTGTGAAATGCTTTGGAAGCGTGACTGATTATAGGTATAGCTTCAGTCGCTGTCGGGAGTTGAGAGGCAAGAGTGATTGCCCTGACCTTGAGTGTGTGAGTGTGTGTGTGTGTGTGTGTGTGTGTGCGCGTCGCCGCCGCCGCCGCCGCTCAGAAAGGCTGGGATCAGTGTGGGCCCGCTGTTTCATTGGGATGATGTCTTAACCAGGACAACTTCAGCTCTGGCCTGTAGCGTGTGTGTGTGTGTGTGTGTGTGTGTGTGTGTGTGTGTGTGTGTGTGTGAGGTTGGCAGTGGTAGATGTAGAGACACACACACACACACACACACACACACACATACATACACACATACACACACTATGAGTCTGTCGCTAGGATGGGGTTCTGTGGTCGTCACGGTTGTCACCGGCAGAGGATTCTCTCATTGTCTTTGGCACTTGTCATCAGGGGCAGGGAATTCTGTGGTTGTCAGGGTGGTGTGTCCCTGCTGGATGATTTTCTGGTTGTCATGGCTAACACCGGGAGGAGATCACTCTGTTGACTACTTCGTGACTGGCAGACTATGAGACTGTGGTTGCCATGGTTACTACTAGCAGAGGATACTGTGGTTATTATGGTTGTTACTAACAAAAGGGAGTCATACTGTTTTGTTTTTACTGTACTATTTTTTCTGTCCACTAAATGTGAATGTGTGTGTGTGTGTGTGTGTCCACCCAGGAGCTGCGAGTGATTCCCTGTGCCCATCGGTTCCATAAGAAGTGTGTGGATCCATGGCTCCTTCAGCATCACACGTGTCCCCACTGCAGACATAACATCATCGGTGAGACGGAAAATTCTGCTTTCCCATGCACCCCTTGTGTTGTGTGAAATGTTAGAAAATTATAAATATTCATCTTGTAACTAGATCCCAGACTTACAGTAGCCACATGCTGTAATAATATACACACATTTACATTTGTACATATTTAAAATCACCAAAAGGGCTCCAAAAGGTGCCTTTTTTTAATAAACTGGGATTTTGTGAGTTTTTTTTACTTTTTAATACTCCTAACAAGCATTTAGCTGGATGGATGGATTAGATGGATGTGAGCAAGTACAAAAATGGACTCACAATTGCATGTAAAATAAGTTGTTGAACTAGCTGTCCGCTGGTACCTTTTGTCTTCAATGATTTGGTGATTTTGTCCACAGAACAAAAGAAGGGAAACGGAGGCCCGGTGTGCATGGATCCAGGCAACCCTGTGCACGGCAGGCAGCAGAGGGTGGTTCTGCCAGTCCACTACCCGGGGCGAGTGCACCGCACGGGTCAGGTCACGGCCTACCCGACCCGCACCAGCATGGACCCGCACGGCAACCCCATCACGGTGCTGACGGTGGACCAGCACCCCGAGCAAGGGCTCTACCCGGCCCAGTCCTCGGCCTTCCTGCGCGGCTACCCGGCCCTGCACCTGGAGCACGCGCTGGGGCCGCACCACTGCACCGCCCTGGAGCACCGGGCTGCGGCCGTCGCAACATCCTCCGCAGCCGCCGCAGCTGCAGCCGCCGCAGCAGCCGGCTACCCGCAGGCCCACGGCGGCGCCTTCAAGCGCTCCAAGTTCCACGGGCACCGCGGCAACTTCTCGCGCGCCGCCCCTTGCTTCTCCCAGTACGAGACCATGTACCAGCACTACTACTTCCAGGGCCTCACCTTCCCCCAGACGGACGCCCATCACGGGCAGCCTGGAGGAGGAGGAGGAGGGAGCAGCGCTGCTGCTGCAGCCGCTGCTGCTGCTGCCGGACTCGGGCCACACAAGGGCCAGAGCCGGGCCTTCCAGCAGGGACTCCTCTACCCGACGGTAGTGCACATGGCGCCCGCGTCCAGCTCGCGGTTGGGCGATCTGGGTCTGGGGCCCGGTGGGGGAGTTGGGGGTGGCGGTGGCGGCAGCAGCAGTTCGGGGCTGAGCTGTTACCACGGCCACCGGTCGGTGTGCAGCGGCTACTTGGCCGACTGCCCGGGCAGCGACAGCAGCAGCAGCAGTAGCAGCTCGGCGCAGTGCCACTGCTCGTCCAGCGACTCCATGCTGGACTGCACCGAGGTCAGCAACCAGGGTGTCTACGGCAGCTGCTCCACCTTCCGCAGCTCGCTCAGCAGCGACTACGACCCCTACGTCTACCGCAGCCGCAGCCCCTGCCGGGGGTCCACCGGTGGGGAGGTGGCGGTGCCGATGACCGTTGGAGGTGGTGGTGGTGCTGGAGGTGCCCTCGGTACCACCAGTTCTGGCCCCACACGGCCTTCCTCGACCTCGGGGCCCATGGGCACCTCGGGGCCCGAGGAGTGTTTGCCCTCGCCAGGGGCGCTGGACTGCATGCAGCTGACCTCCTCCCCCCTCTCCTCCTCCTCTGTGCCACCCCCACCTCCACCCCCGCCCGCCCCCTGCTACACCCCTGGAGACCAGCAGCAGCAGCAGCAGCAGCAGCATCTCCTCTCATCTGCCTGTGGGAAGGACTCTCTCTGCAGCAGCAGCCGCCCCTTGATCCCCGAGTCCAGGGATGGCACCAGCACCAGCTCCACCTCAGCTGCCACCTCCCTCCACCATCACCAGCATCATCAGCAGCAGAGGGAGGCCTTCTACGGGGCCAGCATGGGCCACCACAGACCCGCCGTGGAGGAGGAGGATGAAGACATGGAGCGGGAGGTGGAGAACGACGATGAGGACGAGGAGAACGGGGGAGTCGGGGGCTGCAGCTGCTGCCTGGAAACCCTGCCGCTCCATCCGGGCCAGGAATCAGGGAGGCACCACCGCGATGCTCCCGGCTCCCTGGCTGCGATGAACTTGTATGGGACGGGAGGAGGAGTTGGTGGAGGGGCGTCTATGGTCTCGGATGCCCTATCTGGTGGTGGTGGTGCTGGTGCTGGTGGTGGTCACGGTGGGGATTGCAGAGGGTACGACGGCCTGCCGTGCTGCTTCTACCAGGAGCTTGCCATGCAGCGTGGCGGCTCTGGTGGTGGACGTGGCGGCACCAGTGGCGGCCATGGCGGCAGCAGCATGGGTGGACGGGGCAGCTTGGGCTGCTACTCTGAGGACTACGCCGTGAGCATTCAGTACGCGCAGGTTGAGGCCGACGCTCACGCTCACGGCGGCTACGAACCCGCTGCCCGCAGAATTCCCATAATTCCCGGGGACGCCCCCGTCGTCGTGGGCAGCGAGTCGGGGCCCGAGCCTGACACAGAGCCTCGGGCGTCGCTGCTGCGCTCGTGTCGGTCGGCCTGGGCCGAAGACCGGCGGACTACTAGTGAGCGCGAGGAGCCCACCACCACCACCAGGGCCCTGTTTCCCCCCGCAGGACCTTCGTATCGGGACAGACAGGCGTACGCGCAGGGGGGGGCCGACCCAGAGACGCTGGCCCTCTTCTCGGCCTCTAGGGCCTCCTCCTCATCCACACACAGCACCCCCGCCGCCACTACGGCCGCCTGCACAGCCACTGACGAGGCCTGTGGGGTATGAGACTCTTACACGAGCCCTCCCCCCGAAACTCCCCTACCCCCCCAACCACAGTGGCCTCGCATAGCTCGCATAGCCACCTCTCTTACCTTGTCTGCAGTTGCCTTGTTATAAACCTTCACTGAATGTCAGCTTCACAAACTGTGTGAGTGTCTACTGAGGTTTTCTCTCTCTCTTTCTCTTTTTCTCTTTCTTTCCGTCTCTCTTTCATCATCTTGCGTCACCCTTTTGGTCTCTGACATGACATGATGTGTATCCATTTGATTCCTGTGGCCTTCTGCAAAAGTAGCTGTCAAAAATCCTGGTGTATGAAACAGAAACAAACAGACTGTGCCAGTAATAAGCACAAGCTAATGCTAAGCTCGGCAGCCATCTTAAGCACTGCCTGTACATGGTGCAAGATCAGGACCGTATCGACTTCCATTCATTCATTCATTACGCATTGATTGTAACATTGTGCATTCACTCAGTCATGCATTCATTGACTCCTTTTTTTAAATCATTCATTCATTCAATCATTCATTCATACACACCACTGAAGTTATCTGCCTTAACACACTTGGTCCCTTACACACCACTTTTTAAAATAAGGAGTCCACTGGAAAAATGGGCATGGTCATAAAATGCGAAAACTAAGGAATCGTAATTTATAAGTTTGATTTTTAAATTTGTTTTTATAAGTACATGCTATTTTTAAATGCTTGAGACTATGCTCGTTTATTCACAGGATTACTTTTGAAAAAGCTGGGGTTACAGTGCAACTACCAATAGGGGATATTACTCGAAAAATGTGATTTTGTGCCTATTTTTTTCCTGTGGACTCCTTAATATATGATCATCACTATTGAGACAGACTTTTAACATTTTATTCGAAAACATTTTACCAATTAGTTCAGGTCATTATGATCTTTTTTTTGCTTTTTGAGGGTCGTTTTTTACATGCTGTATCCCATATGCTCTCTGTGCCATGTGTTCACATCTAAGCCTAAAATCATCCGCAGTGCATTCTGGGAGGTTCATCCCAAACATCAACACATCGTTCTTAAATTCAGAGTTCACTTAGGGATCTTCACTTTTTTTCCCCCCTTCTTCAGTGTTGTGGTTTTAGGGAACTAGCTTCAGTCTGGTTGTTAATGAGGCTTAGCGGATGAATTGTTGTGTCTGCTGACTTCTTCTAACTTCCTTTCCAACTTTCTCAGGGTTTGGGTCTCCTTTCAAGTAGTAAAACACAGACCAAGTCAAAGGTTACATTTTTTTTTCTATCGAATCTACCACTGATTTGAAAAAAGGCTGATAAGCTGTCTAGGGTATAGCACCAAACAATGGTTGTGTGTGAGTGTGTGTGTGTGAGAGAGGGGGGGGAGATAAGGGGATAGGAGTATGGTGATCCACTTGAGACTGCTTTACCTGTAGTTTTGACAATGATCTTCAACTCATACCACCTTCTGATTGTTTAATAGGCGTGCGTGTGTGTGTGCGTATGTGCGTGCGTGCCTGTGTGTGTGAGAAAGAGAGAACATGTTGTTACAATGTTAGTACAGCCCTCTTTTGAGTCTTTCTTCTACTCAGCCAAAGCAGAAAATCATTTGGAAACCATTAGCATGTGGCAGGGGTTTCTGAAGCAAACGAATTCAAAGCAGCAACTTTTGTTTTAAGCTTTCCACAAACACAGACATTTCTACACACACCAACGTACTGTCCTCTCTCATCTCTTTCCCTGTCAAGCTACTTTATCTTGCCTTCTTCTCTCACTCACACATGTTTAACACTCACATCTCACCAAGCTCATGTCATCCTCACAACAAGTCTCTTCATGCCTTTGTCTGTGGACACAGAGGATGTTTTATTGTTTCTATGAAATGTACCCACCAAGCTCACAAGTGGCGGCCATTTTGGAAGAGAACATTGCATTTATGCACCTGGTGAAACATGGATTCTGGCACAGTGCCGGTCTGGATCTGGCATGGAGTTGGACGATTTTTGCCATGTCCAGGCCAAACCGCAGGCCGAATCAGAACCAGTCGGCTAACTATCTAGGATGCTGAAACCGTAACCTGGTGCCGTAATTGATGGCGATGATTCTAATCTTGCCTTGCATAGAGATATGTACTGCAAATGTAACATTTTGGGGTACTTGAGTCACTATTTAATTTTTGTATTGTTTGTAGCACTTAAGAAGATTGTATAAAAGACAAATGTGTACAAAAAATAATATTTTTTAATTTTTTAAAAATATAATTATTTTCTCCATCATTACCATTTTACAAATGTTTTAAAAAGAAAAAAGGCTAGAAATCAATCTGTGTATATTTCAGTATCTGTATAGCAGCGCATTTCATAAATGGAAATATGTTCTCTGAATATTTATTTACTAATATATTTATCTTTAAGCCATGTCTTATGTTCAGAGTGTATGAAAGGTTTGGATTTTTTTTTTATTATTGCTTTGGTTTTTGAGATCACTAACGTGAGACTTTGTAAATACATGGTAATTGCACACAAAACAATTAAATATTCTCTGACCAAAAACTGATTTTAAAAATTTAGTACCATACAGTTTTGTAACAAAGTGTACAAAGATCTGAAAAATATATGGTTTTATTCAAGTAAACGTTGTTGTGTCTTGCTTACTGTAAACTAGTGATACATGCAAAACATTTTACAACCACAACAGTCACTGCTCGATTAATTTTATCACACCAGCCATTCGAAAATTAATAAAAAATGCACAGAATTCACTTACAACTTTACAGTGTTCTGTATGACTCTAGGCAGCAGTTATTTTCTGCTGTCCTTAAATGGCATAACGGAAAAATACAACTATTTCTTTTTCACAAGCCACACAACATGGAAGTCTTGGCATGTCCAGCCTGTCTTTCTTTCTTCTGAAGTTTCTTTTGCAACACCATAAGGCAATAATAAATACAGTGCCACCCCAATCCCAACGGCCTTAGAGTAAAAATAACACCACCATATTTCAACAAACCAGTCCAGATGGAGCTGAATGTTTGGCACTTGTGCCTTACACGAAGATACAACACTAGTAAAACGGCGTTGCAACATTCACACAATGTCCAAGGAGGTCTGCGTGTTCTGTGGCTCCCACTTCATCACTGCGGTTGAGTCCAGGCTTATGTGTTGAGTTTTTTATTTTTTACTTTTTTGCCTTCTTTTCAGTTTTGTCCTTTGGACAGCGGAGGCAGCGCTCATAGCTTAAAGCCCGAATGAATGGCCACCACGCCACCCGTCAAGTTGAAGTATTGCACGCGGAAAAACCCTGCGTCCTCGATCATGCCTTTAAATGTGTCCTAGAAGGGAAAACCACACGAGAAGCACAGGCAACCTTTTTATTTTGAGGCCCAAAACTTCGTCATTGAAATACTGCCAAGAGCTAGACTCATTTTAAGCACAATCTTCTATACGCCCATTTCCTGACACAAAGCACTCTACCATTCTGTAGGTTTGGTAAAAGCAGCACCTGCAGGTTTGTGCCGTTTCTTTTCTGTGTGTGTGTGTGTGTGTGTGTGTGTGTGCATGTAGGCGACCTTTTGATCACCACCTCAAATTCATTTTGATGGTTGCATTTCAGCACACCTATTATTACCACTAACCAACTCACTTTTCAGGTTCTTGCTCAAAGTCATTCATTGAAAAGATAAGAATTTACATCTTAACAATGTAAGACAACAAATCTTACAGTCTCTCCATTTTAAAAAAAACAGTTGGCATGCTGGCTAGTTTTTTTTTTTTTTTTTTTTTTAAGACCAAAACGTCCCCTGTGCCACTTCAGCTGCCTCACCTTTGTCCCAAATCGAAATTACAGGAAAGGGAAAGAATACCTCCTCGTGGGCACACAGAATGAGATTAGAGCGGTTGTTTGAGGGCTATATTTATACCTGGTCCGGGAAACGGCGGATACTCTCCACCAGGTACTGGTAGGACTTCCAGTCTCCAGCGATGACCTCACCCAGAACGGGAATCAGTTGGAAGCTGTAGGCATCGTACAGACTGCAGAGGAGGCAGGAGAAGGTTTCCATTAGCACACCATAAGGTCATTTACAGCACACAAAAGTCATATGCAATAAAAAACAATAACACTTGGGCGCACACTCTATATATGTTTCAGAGTCCTCACCATAATGTATAGTTGTTAGGGTGGAAGACACAAATGCTAATGCTAAATGCTTTTTAATTAATTTGATTAGGATAAAAGGATAAAAAAAGTTACAAAGTACAGAGTACATGCAACAGAACAAAAGAATGTTTTCACGATTATTTCAGAACAGCTTGTTATTTCAAATAAAATCACATCTTAACTGGTACCAAATGCAGCTTGTTTTTTTTTTAGAGAGGGGGGACAAGTAATTTAATTTTAAAATGTATGCCTTCCCACCTGGACAATATAGGATTGGAGACTTTGCTGAACTCCAAACACATGAATCTGCCGCCTGGTTTCAGAACACGCAGGGCCTCTTCCAGGGCCTAAACAACACGCAGGAAGAATTACACAGCTTTATATATCAGGACTACACCAGACAACTTGGAAACTTCCTTCTGCTAGTACAACATGTAAGGAGGTAAAATATTAATACAACATGTAACATTGTAGATGTTAGAATCTCAGTAGAATCTTTTCATTATTCAAAGATGTTATTGATCTGTTCCTGTTCATGTACAGACAACAGTCAATTTATTAGTGAACTGCTTGCGTAATGACCAGCTGTGTGAACACCTTCCTCTAAATTAAAGTACTGGAAGGTGATGACTACTGAAGAGTAAACCCATGACCTTTACCTGTTCAATGTGTGTGACGTTGCGGATACCGAAAGCTATCGTGTAAACATCAAACTGGTCATCAGCGAAAGGAAGCTCCTCTGCATCCCCCACGACCCACGACAAGCCTGCAATAGCAGCAAAGACTCAGCAAGTTCGTTCATATGATGCAGACACTGGGCGTATTAAATACAATGTAAGTACACATTATTTATGTACGCAATATCACACAAGGCAATATCAGTCAAGACTGTGACTGGTTCCTTAATGGTGGGAGAAGCTACCAGTTGCTACAAGAGCAGAGTCATCCCCAAATTTTTTCAAGAAGATAATTTAAAAAAAAAAAAAACATCTCATGGGTAGCATGACATCTGCCTGCCCTAATAATCCTAATTTATTGACCCTCTAACCTATACCTACCTGCAATTCTATAAATATTCTCCTGGCACTTACTGTTCCAGTAGAGTTGGAACTGCACTTCTTGTATCCCCTATAATTACTGTAGATTGACTGTTTTTTCTCAGTAGCAAATAGCTTTGGAGAAAAGTGTCTAAATGTAACACTGTTTTGTTTTAGACATGTATCACAAAGTGCTTGACTAAAACAGTGGAATCCAAGACATAATACACGTAATTCACCACGTCTCTTATCTGAGCTGTAGCTCAGACATTGTTTGTATTAAATACAATGTAAGTAGACATTATTTATGTACGCCATATCACAAGGCAATATCAGTCAAGACTGTTATTATCTGTGGTACCTTAATGGTGGGAGAAGCTACCAGTTGCTACAAGAGCAGTGTCATCCCCAAATATTTTTAAGAAGATAATTTTAAAAAAGCATCTCATGGGTAGCATGACATCTGCCTGCCCTAATAATCCTAATTTATTGACCCTCTAGCCTACGCTCACCTGCACTTCTCTAAATATTCTTCTGGCACTTACTGTTCCAGTAGAGTTGGAACTGCACTTCTTTCATCCCCTATAATTACTGTAGATTGACTGTTTTCTCCGTATCTAATGGCTTTGGAGAAAGGTGTGTAAATATTACACTGTTTTGTTTTAGACATGCATCACAAAGTGCTTGACTAAAACAGTAGGATCCAAGATTTAATACACAACACATAATTCACCACATGTCTTACCTGAGCTGTAGCCCATCTTCTCCGCCTTGTCCTTGCCAACCTTGAGCATCTCCTTGTTGATGTCACAGACGACGGCTGTGGACTCTGCGAGCTCCTGGTCACCGTTAGACGAGTGGCTGCTGGTCATGTCCTGCCAGGAGAGGGTCTGCTGCGAGCGGATGGAGCGTCTTTTCTGCTGCTCGCGCTGGGAACGTGTGTAGTCCAGGAACCGCATGGAGATGTCACCTACAGCAGCGCAACAAGGGAAACAGCTTGGCTTATTTAACTATTTATTAACCTTCATACATTTTTTTTGTAAGCCCTCTCAGATCTGACAGTGTTGGCATTTTATTAGCTTGTACTTAACTAGATACTAGATCTTACTTCTATGTATAGCATTGCTTTATAACCAACTAATAAACTTGAACAAGAACTTGAACTTGAGATTCTCATGTAATCAGAGAAAGCTGGGGGCGTTCTCATGTTCATGTCCATTCAGTAAGGTGGTCAAAATAGTCAGTCATTATCATATAAATAGCACTACACACAAAATAACTAAGTGAAAATTAGGCAATGTGTACATCCACACTTTTCCTCACGCCAGACATATACCACAAAAAAACTTACAACAAAAAAACTCTCCACAAGAGAATAGATGCAAGAGAGAATAGGCATACCTGTGCCACCAGCTGTATCAAGCAGGCGTGTTCCTGGGAGAGGGTTCATTATGTGGAGCAGCGCATCTTTCCATAGTCGATGGATACCCAGGCTCATGGCATCGTTCATCACGTCATACTTCTGAGCCACACTCTCAAACACCTTATACACTTGTCATGAGGACAGACAAAAAAACAACCAAAACAAAACAATCACGTCCATGAAATCGATTCGGTAAACTCGGGGTTATTTTACTGCTGAAGTTAGATATATGGAAACATGACCAGTTAGTGCGTCGTCTCCTCAGACACTGCTAAAGTAAAAGCAACACATTGCAATGAAATGTCCACTTCAGTCTAATCATTTGATGTGCGTACTTCTAGAATTAATTTTATGACGGTTCACAATCCTATTAAGAGGAAAACGATCAGATGTAGCTCAAAAACAACGTTAACGTAAACCGACTGCAAAGCTGGTATGGTAGTTCAGATCTCTCAAAAAGAGGGAAAGGAGATGATATACATCGTACTTAGATCTGGGTAATATGAGAATTAAGCACCAAGTTTATCACGTACCATAACGGTGTATCTGCGTTCAGAAGGTTATCAGGACATTTCAATGTGCAACTTACCCCTCTCGGCTTTCTCTTCTTCTGGTACTGTCTCGAAACCAAAATGTGTACTTTTGCCCTGGGAATCATCGCTATAGCATCTGCACACGATGCCATTAGCAGGGTAAAACGGCTTTAAGGCTTGCTGTGTGGAAACCACATTTACTTTCCGCGTACAATGACGGAGTAGCCTTCGGACAACACACCTCACGGGGGCCGCCATCTTGCCTGTCGACGGCTGTCAAATAACCTTTGCGTCATAAGCCTGCGACCTCACATTTTTGTAGTTCAATGTGCCTTAAGAACAGTAGGCTATGCAGTGAGATGTCGTTTGGAACATGCCAGCAGGTGCTCAATGAAAATCAAGAAGATATTAAAACAATAAAAAAGAGTAATAGCATGAAAACGCAATGGAAATATAATTTAAATATAATATATAAAAATATGCACAATAAGTGAGGTGCTGTTGGCCAAGATGCAAGGTGGATTGAAACACTGACATAGGCTAGTGCAAATGAAAGGACTCTTGATATAGAGTTAGATTATGTGGGCTACATGCATGTGTATTGCACAGAATATTACATTGAAGAAATGTATTGCATGTTGCTGCAATTGTATTTTTTTATTGTCATAGTAAGTAGGCTACAGATAGTACTCCCATAAAGTAAAAAGAAACCCTAAAGATGTTTATAATATCAATTTAAAAACATTTACAGTTTAAACTATTTGCAATTATTGGACAAAATATAAGAATTAGAATATAACAGAGGCATGTTGTGCTGCACCATACCATTTCTGGTCTTTAACATGAGAGTCTTGCTCCATATCTTGAACAATTACAATTACAATACCATCATATTTGAGAATACATTTTCTTTGCATTTGTTAGGTTAATTAATCCATAAATAAATAAATAAGCCTAAATAAAAAAGTAAAAATTCTACCTCTCTCTCTTCCTCTCTCTCTCTCTCTCTCTCTCTCTCTCTCTCTCTCTCACACACACACACACACACACACACACACACACACAGACACAGACACACACCCACACGCAATTAGTGTCAAGGTTTGGCTTCTCAAAGGAAAGTTACTGAAGTACTGTCCATTTAGAGAAACATCTCACATGTACAGAGAGAGAGAGAGAGAGAGAGAGAGAGAGAGAGACAGAGACAGAGACAGAGAGAGAGAGAGAGAGAGAGAGAGAGAGAGAGAGAGAGAGAGAGACAGAGACAGAGACAGAGACAGAGAGAGACAGAGACAGAGAGAGAAAGCCCTAAAGAGATCTAGAGGCACAGCACCAAGGGTGAAGTCCCAAGGCTTCATGTTACGCCTCTGACAATGGCAGGGAGCAGTGGACACCAACCTGAAAGGGGAGGGGAGACAGGCAGGTCAGACCTTCAGGGTAGGGCGTGTGTGATTATCATGGTTTTAAGTGGCTTCAGTGTCACTGTTCCCCTGTTTAAGGAGTATCAGTTCCCCTCCATCATTCATAGAGCTTAACAAGCCAGCCTCACTCAATGCTTTCATCATTTGCCCTCAGATGAATATTCTGAATAGTCTCATTGAGTTTTTAAAAGAATAATTAATAATTGAAAAGTGCTTAAAAGACTTATTTGTTTTTGGTGTTTCATCATGAATGCATTCATTGTATTCAAATTTACTTAAGTTTCACGTAAATTTCATAATATCTCAGTAGCACTTTGACACTTGTAATGTGTGTAATATGTTGGAGAAACACAAATGCTTAAATGCCGAACCATAAGAAGAGTGATCTTATTTCATAACTGTCCTAGAAGAATACACAAAAATGAATCTATTATTAAGATAAATTGTTTATTCAGTGTTTACAGCAAAAAAAGAGTAACAAATTAACAAACAACCAAGGGTACAACAACACATTACTGTATAGCTCGATGTCAGGATTTTATGGCTCTTGAAATGGTAATGACCAAAACTCTCCAGTAGGGGGAGCAAAAGTCCAATAATTGAAGGACCAAAAGGAACCTGTTGTACCGTGAACTCAGCAGCCTATCTGCCATCTAGTTTACATATATTCAATGAACAATAACCCCTCAACTACACCACCTTGCACCAGAATAACATTACAAATGTGACTATTATACCATTATACCCTGACAAGGTAATTTGAACAATAGCACACAGTTAGCCCAACAACCTATTCAGTAATTGCACACATCTCTACCAGCACAGACGGCTTAGAAGTCTGTTTCTGCATAGGGTTTATAACACATATCTGGATGCTTGACTGAAATTCTATAAAAAAGAGTCCCATACTCTACATTTTAAGTACTGCAAGAAGTTAATGATGCATTTTTTTCATAATTCATCCTCAGGCCTGTGAACACTTGATGTTGCCTTACATTATTCATAAAAGCATATTTATCATTACATATTATAATGAGTATAAGAAACACAATATGTTAAGACCTTTTTTACACAGACTTGTATTAGTTGAAAAAAGGTTCATGTTTTACACACTAATCTTACGTTTCTACACTTTGTGATTTGGCAACTTGTAATGTCAACACTTCCGAGTACCCCTTTCATATGTATTTCTATAATACATGCAATGATTGTGTATGTATTTTACTGTATATGGTTTTATAGTAAGGACTGTGACTGACATATGTACACTATTTAATGGTGTAGGACAGTATACGTTGATGATTTCCTTCACTGGCCTGCTGTAGTTTAGGGTTTCACATTGGGCTACATGGGTTAATGCAGTCTGAGTGTAGAATCCACACACAGAGACACACAGACACAGACACGCACAGACACACACACACACACACACACACACACAGCCAACACTCAATGGGTTGCATGTGGGGTCGGACAGACGGGCCCTTGTATCCTCAATGCATCTATCTCCTGTCTGGTAACCATTTTGGGTGGCTGATAACCAGGCAGCCCAGAGAAAAACAAGTGTAAAATTGCTTCCCCCTAACTGCCTGATTTTTCCTTCTCTTTACAGAGAGCAATTTCAGTGGCTATCAAGTCTGACTGAGGTGAAGAAATATAAGAAGGGCCTTTCAAGTGCAGCTGTTGAACGCTGAGGTCAAGAGATGTTTTGTGGTGATAAGAAGACACAAGCACACGAGCACTTGTAAGAAACATGCATATTTATTTTTGCCAGAACACATTAAATAAAACTACAAAGGTACTTCACTTATACAAAAGATAGATTATATCCCATTTTTATGACCAAAATAACAATAATTTACTTTTATAAATTAAATTTTCACTATTTTATTTACAATTATGAAAAAAAATGCATATCCTTTTTCCACCCTTGTCTTCCTTTGGTTCAAAGGGAGATTGGTCATCCTTATGTTCACACAGGGACACACATCAGTAACAATATGCTTGAACCACACACACAGATCTGCCTGATTTTCTCACGCCCACTCTGACTTCTGTGGCATTTCCAGATTGGCCTACGCACGGAGTGGGTAATGGGGGGACATTTTTGCATTATTCACCAAGCTATCCAAACAGTTATGACCTTGTTAGGCTTTCAAGCTGTAAGTTACAGGATTTTTGACTGGTCTGTTTGATGGAAAAGTTTCTCCATCTTTTTCTTTTTTTTTCTTTCTTTCACTGCCTCCCCCTCGGCCTCTATCATCATCCGGAGGAGGCAACTTTGCATGCATGCACTGCTCTACCCTTTCACAGACCTGCAGACGTGTAGCCACCTCATAATAACCACAAATGGCAGATGAGAACTCAGCTAAAAAAAAAACAACAAAAGAAAATACAAGAAAGAAGAGAAAAAAAACACAGCATTAGGTCATTTAAACAAAACTTGAAGCATAACAACACAATTTCCCTTCCACACCCAGGACCGCATGGAAAGAGGTCTGAGTGGGTGGCTATCGGACCTACATGTACGTCTGAAAACTGTGTTTGGTTATTCCGTTGGTAAACAGAAGTGCAAGTCTTTTAGCTGAATCAACTGAACAAACATGTAATACCGGCTATCATCATCTGACACCATGCTTCGGTTCCATCCATCCATGTGTGTCAAACAATGTGGCTGCACTGAATACACACACATACACACACACACACACACACACACACACACACACACAAGCACGCACAGTCACACACAGGCCTGATAAGTACTAAATGTGGATCTCAGAGGGCTAAGTGCGCTGAAATAATTTACAAGATTTAAAAGCAAAGTTGAAATTTGCACTGAAGTGACTTTTTTTTCTCTTGACTGATAAAAATCCCCTTTCCCTTTTATCAAACAATAAAATAAAAATGGAAAAACAAAATAAACCGCGAATGTGGTCCGCCACTCCAGACTATCTGGCAGATCGCCAAGCGCTTTGTTGAGCTGAACAGCTGTGGACAGTAAATAAATGCTTTCTCACAAGAGCCCGGGGGGGTTTAATACAATGATATGGATCTCCCTATCAATCGCAGCCTGTTTATTCATGGCAAGCCCTCTTTAATGGCTTGTCAAAATACAAAAAAAAAAAAACAACCATAGAGGTCAGACCTACAAGGGCCTGGAACATGTTCTTGAACATGCAAATTACACAGCTAACCACGAGACTGAGCACTGAGGCTTGAGCGCATTAAATATTTATGTGTCTGGTAAAAGCCATGATGAATCTATGATGTCTGTTTACTCGTGTGGATCTTGTGCTGTGTGAGAGCCTTTGCAAGGGGGCCTGCTCTGACTTTGAGGAATGGGAAACATTCGTGCTGAGGGAGACAAGAGCGGAGAGGGGATGGTGGAAGAAAAAAAGTGCTTCAATGGCTAAGTTGTGGTGGAGGAGAAAGAACAAATTGTTTGGAGCGATTTCACCACTGCTATGTCGAGGATGAGAAGGAAAATGAGCTACGATGGTTCATCTTTCCCACCTCGTGTTTCCCAATCCCAAAAACACTCACAGTGCCCCGTTTAATGACTATACCACCCATGACCAGAACAATAGCATCATCAGCGTCAGATGGATTTTGTATATAAAGCTAAAATGAGAAAACACATTTCATTCAACATGGCGCTTTTCAGCTACAAGTTCATCTTATAACATAGCATAGAGGTATCCTAGCTGTTGGAATCATTTAGCATGGTATGAAAAAAGTACAGAAAGAAAGGAAGAAAAGAAAAGAAAGACAGAAGAGGTTTTCTCAAGCATTTCAAAAAGAGCCAGTGGGAGCTTTGAACCCGTTAGGCACTTAACTTAAGTCAAAGTGAGTTAGATTAGACTTTGTTTCAGAAGTCCAGTCGAGAGAGAGCAAGAGAGAGAGTGAGAGAGAGCAAGAGAGAACACAGCATTTCAGGTGCTCCCAAGAGAAGTCTCCCAAAGGCAGATTCTGAAACCACCAACCCGCCGACTCGGCTGTGCCTCCCTCTTCTCTTCTTTTCAGCTCTCCTCACGAGCTTTGGTGATTTGAGCGTGATCGAGATTAGAATCTCTTTTCCCTTTTGTAAAGCTGCTTTCACGGCGGTCTTGAACAGCCCTATACCGTAATACACGGCTCACCTGGGGAGCAAGGCATTTGCAATTACACAAGAGCTGACCCATATTGCAGAGAAAGGCCTTTTGAAAGAGATCCATCTCTCCCTTCTCTCATGCCTCTCTGGAGATCGCTGTCCTTCAGAATAGGCCGATTGTACTGGGTGGCATTTTGCCAGCGATGAGGACCCGTTTTGTGTTACTTCCCCACCGAAGGGAATTGTCTCTCTACTTTTTGCACAATCAAGATGTAATCTCTGCCTGCCTTTGTCAGCAGAAGTCAGTTACAGCTCTGGCACAGAGGGAGGGCTGCCTGTTTCATTGTACAACAATAGAGATATGTAAGAGTAGCTTTGACTGCATTGTGTGTGTGTGTGTGTGTGTGTGTGTGTGTGTGTGTGTGTGTGTGTGTGTGTGTGTGTGTGTGTATTTGCATGTATATGTTACTGTGTATGTGTGCATGTACCTATGCCTTTGTCTCTATGGGCATGTTACTTTGTGTGTGTGTGTGTGTGTGTGTGTGTGTGTGTGTGTGTGTGTGTGTGTGTGTGTGTCCACCCTTCTGATGCAGTAGCCATTTCCATGGGGCCACTCCTGCAAAAGACGATCATCTGTCATGCACCTGTCAAGTTTCAGCTAACAAGCTAAAACCACTAAGCCACTTGCTGAGATGGTGGATGGCTATGAGGGCCCTTGGAACGCTGGCAAATTAGCTTGTCCTTCCAAAACTCTGTGTGTCACAGACACAAGAGCAGTCTGCACATATCCATCCTCAAGCTTTTGTTTCAAAACAAATATTCTGGTCCCTTGTGCCAGTAGCAGTTGTGTTTTACCATAAGTCAGTCCATTAGCGGGTTAGCTTGTTAGCTTTCAGCACGCTTCTCCTATGAGTCCCTGAGACCCCAAGTGACCAGTAGACCAGCACTGGACCCGGTCACCCTGGGTTTGTTCGGGAAGAGTAAGAGTAAAGAGGAGGGGAAGGAAGATTTGAGCCACATAGTCCATCTGTGACTGTCTGTCCATCTACGTTCTTCCTCTCTCTCTTTTTTCCTTGTCTTCTCCTAGTTGCCCACAAGGGGGCTGAGGTCGCCGTGGTGGTTCTTGAGCTTCTTCTTGAAGAGCGAGATGGTGGAGGGCCGGTAGAAGATGATCCAGGGCTCGGAGGCGGTGCTCTGGTTGCAGGACTGCAGGTGCTCCCCGCTGCTGATGGAGGGGATGGATGGGGACCTGAGGAGGAGGTAAGGGATGGAGAGGGAAGATAACACAGAATCAATATGAGTAGGAGAGCAAGATGGCCCAGAAGATGTTGGGATGTTTTTTTTTTTTTTTTGTTCTGTTTTGTTTTTGTTGAGATGCTTTTTTTGTTCTATTGTGTTGTGATCTCCTTGGCTTTTTATAGACTTCAAAACACAATCGAATGGACTGAAAGAATGGCACAATGCCTCAAAAAACATTAAACTGAAAAGAGTTCATGCTGTTTTTTTCTCCTTATCTTTCTCTCCTTATCATTCATTTTTTTTGTTAAAGGCTTATCCCTGGTTTCTGTACAAAGCAACAGCAAAATACCCTAGTTGTGCCAAAAACTGAACAGATCCTGTCTTGACGTGGCCCAGATTGCAACTAAAGGCTTTGATCTGCCAAACCCTATTCAGATTATGGTGGATCCAAGTCAAACCAGGGCCTAGACTGGCGTTGTGTCCTGAGGGAAATTCCAGAAAGCAGGTTTACTTACTTACCTGGGTGTATTAACTCAAGAGTATGTGGTAATCATCCTAGTTAAGGGATTTTATGGTTCAATTCCCTTAGGTAAACAAAGTTCCCTTAGAAAAAGGGTGCTTTCTATTAGGAGGTTTACCAGTTACTTTGAGTTAACTTATCTGGGTCAGTCAGTAAACCAGCCAGGATATCCCTTTAGAATACCCCTCTGACGTGAACTTAAGCCATATCAGGGCCTAACCCATCTCAGAGCTCTCTGCTAACTGTGGAGAGCATTACTTACTTGACAGTGATATGGAGAAGCAACTTCGCAACCATGGCGATGACTGTCAATGTGAGAAGAGCTGCCAATGCGTAGATGGTCCACACTGTAACATAAACATCAAACGCAGCAAATAAAAACCCACATAAAACAATGTGCCACACTGTAAAACTGAGAAGTTTTTCTAAAAGCACAACTAATGGACTGACTCAGCAAATGGAATAAAATAACTGATACTGAGGTGTTAACTTGTACTAAAAAGGGGAAGTGACAGAGAGAGGTGAGTGAGAGTGAGTGACGTAAGAAGAAGGACACATACTGGTGCTGTGGCCCGCGGTCCGGCCCGGTCCGAGCCACTGACCTGGCATGTTGCGCTGCGGTTTCCCAGGGCTGGACGTGATGACGTAGAGGATCTGGGAAGATTTCCCATCACCGCTAACGTTCGACTTCTCCGTAACGCCGCCAGACGTGGGCTCCACCGTGCTGGTGTCCTCCTCCTCATTGTCCTCCTCTTCCTCCTCCTCCTCCACAGGCTTGGGACTCTGACTCTTCAAGGCTGAGGGGAAATGGGTCATGATGAGGGAACACCAATACAATGGATGGTGGCATTAAGGCAAAACCCTTACTGGAACTGGATATATTTTAAGACATTATTTGGATCGGTATTGCAGGTTTCCTTTTGTGAACTGACAAGAGCCAATGAACAGAAATTAGAACACACATTTAACTCCAGTTTGTGTCAATCAGTGAGCACTGTTCATATCAAAGATATTATAGATAGATAGATAGACAGACAGACAGATATTTGCAGAATTTTAGTTTGTGACCATTTCCATATTCTCCCTGCATGACTGCACAACAATCTTCCCTTTATAGTCTGCATCCAACACAGCGCCTCTACTCAAATAACTCCACGATTCATGAAAAAAGGCGAAAAAAACAAAAACGGACTGGAAATCCTTCACTTGAAATCCTCAACTTTTTTTTCAACAGTTGGTTTGGAAACCCCAAAAAAAATTCCAAACGCAGACTTAAATGGCAAGAAGCTGGAATGCGCCGAGGCCGAGGCCGAACCCGAGGCCGAACCCATCAACCTGCCAGTGGTGTTTGGCAGAGCCAGAGGAGGAGACAGGAGCACTCAGGCCCCGAGCGAAGAGGAGTGGTTCCCGGCCCCCTCATCTCCTCCGCAACACACACACAGACAGCGGTTAGCTTCACTGTCAGTCACGTTAACTCCCGGAGACGCCGCTTGGGTGAAGGCATCCTCGCTAGGGGCCCCGGTCTGAAAGCAGAGCAAAAGCGAGGCCCCCCCGGGGATGGCACTACTAACAATGAGACTTCAGACACGCACTGGCGGATCGGTGGAACACTCACAATAGAAGATGTATCGATTTCACGGTTCTGAATTCCACATTTGGGCCCCCCTATGTTCCTCTTTGGGTGAGTGACAGAAGTGTTTTGCAGAGGGAAAAAAAATAGAAAATTAAAGAATTCAGAGACGCGTGAACGATTTTGAGATGACAGATGAACCTAAATAAACTGTCTCCCTCAGAAAGCATCAAGGCATTTTTAAAGATTGATGCCACTTTCCAGTAACAAACCTTGCCCAGACTGCTGTGATCAGTAAATATTTTACGTCAAATTAATTAAAAATGAGAACGAAATTGACTGTTGAAAGGACATCCCCTCTCCCTCAATGTGACTGTGTGTTTATGTGTGTGTGTCTGTGTGTGTGTGTGTGTGTGTGTGTGTGTGTGTGTGTGTGTGTGTGTGCATGTGTGTGTGTGTGTGTTTGTGTGTGTGTGTGTGTGTGTGTATTACTTCTGATAAATGATGGAGAGAGGCCAAATTTTGCATGACATCACACAGTTACTCACACAGCACGATCACTGTGTGAGCGCAGGCGGTTGAGCCAGGAAGTCAGCATGCACCTGCACATGCAAATAGCATTTCCAGAACATTCCCCCAACCCCTACGCCACCCCCCACCCCCCCCCACCCCCCCAACCCCCATCCCACTCAAGCCCCCCCCCCCCCTCCCTTCAACAGGCCCTTTCCATGATGTCGGCTCTTTAAAAAGGCCCCAGTCAGTTTAAAAGACCTGGCTGGCTGGTGGCTAAAACACTGCTCACATCTGCTTCGGCTTAACGGCACCAGGTCGGGTTCTGGATGGGCCGGGGTCCAGATCTGGTGTCGGTTCTGCCAGTTCCATTCCCCGGCTCAGCTGCTACCCATCACGGCCCAGAAAAAAAAAAAAAGGGAACTCGGAACCGCCAGGCCTTTGATTCGCGCTAGAGCCAGGACTCATAAGTCTCCGGGCAGGACGACCAGTATAAATATTTTGACACTAAATCATGCTTTGGGGCCCTTTAACTTTAACAATACATCACATACACACATACACACCATACACACACACACACACACACACACACACACACACACACACACAAAAACACACACATGCACACATATACACACACACACACATACACAATTACACATGCACACACACAGGCACACACACGCACATGCACACAGAAACACACACAGAAAAACACAGACACACATCAGCACACACACACACACACACCTATACACATGTGCGTGCACACTCACACATGCGCACAAAAGTCACTCACAGATAGCACATGTGCATTCACAAACAAATGGAACTTTTGGCTTCCTTGCCATGAAACTGGCCCATTAATGCTGGACTGCTCGCTCACACTGAGGTCTGTTATGGAAACTGGCACTGTGAACCTCACTGGCTAATCAGACAGGACACAAATCAGCTTACTGATGAAATCATACAGCTGGCTGACAGAGTGCATATTGATGAGAGGAGAAGGTGTTAAGTTGAGCCACAAAAAACTATGTGTGAGTATGAATCATGTTTTTACTATTACTGTAGGTTCTAACCACAACAAAAACATATTGAAATAGATTTGGGGGAAAGTATATGGCAGAGTACTGTGATATGATTTCTATGTGTTAGTGGCCATGAACTTATACTACAAATGTGATATAATTTTATATGTATTCCACAAAAATATAAAACTTGGGGTTAACATCTTACCTTCGTAGAGCACAGCAAAGCCTTGGCCTTCGTTGGTCCTGTCGGAGTAGAAGTACAGAATGACAAAGTCCACTGTGACGTTGACCAGGGTTCGTGGAGCGTTGCGTCCGTCAAAGCGAGCCACCACCTGATTGGTGTATCCGTCCAGAAGCTCCACCATGTCCTTCTGGTCCACGATGTTGAAGAAGGTAAAGTTGAAGAGGATGGCGGTGGCGCCAGGAACCTGGATGGTCCAGTAGCAGACCCGGCCCGGCCCATACTTGTCCGGGAAGTCGGGAGAGTAGATGACAGAGCTGGGAGAGCTGTAGTTCCCTCCGCATGCTCCAACACGGGCTACAAGGTAACACAAATGTACACACATTAGTATACATATGCACACAGATACATGCACACACGCACACGCACACACACACACACACACACACACACACAAACAAACACACTCATACACAAACTTGCACAGATGTTTAATTACTGTGTTACTAGACTTAGTTTATCTTTCATCTTTAATTTTCATCTTTGTCAATTAAAAAATGAATGTCATTCATTTCAAGCCTCCCCCATATGGGCACAGCTTGTGTCTCTTTCAAGCTGTCATTGGATGTTAAAAATCACTACATAAGAGAAGTGCTGGTTTTGAATATCACTCTGGAACAACCTGAGCTTTAGAAATGTCAGACTGAAGGCCACTAAAATGTCACCTGGCCAGGAACATTGCCAGGCTACGTGCTCTTAGCTACGTGTGCTCACTTCCCTGCCTGTGTTTGTTTCTGGCACAAACACAGACTGATGTTAGTAAAGCAAGCTACTGCATCTACCGCAGTCTGCCTGAGGAGATGCATTAGCCATAAACACAACAACACAGATGTTGACACCAGATGGCCAGTCAAACAGGCACACACACAGACACACACACACACACACACACACAACAGACAGACACACCCAGATACACACACCCAACAAACATACAGACAGACACACTCAACAGACATACACACACACACACACACACACACACACACACACACACACACACACACACACACACACACACACACACACACACACTCACTCAACAGTCACAGTTACACACACACACACTCCAGTCACAGTCACAGGCACACACACTCACACACACAGACACACACACAGACAGACGCACACACACACACAAACACACACACACACACACACACACACACACACACACACACACACACACACTAACACTACACCACTCACTGTCAAAGATGATGACGCGGCCGTCTCCGCCGCACGGCTGTGTGTGGTCGCCGAAACACACGTGGTTGCACTCGGTGCTCGGCGCCTCCTCGTGATGCTGCCGGTCCACCTCGTTACCGCAGAAACACGCGTAGCCCGACTCCATGCCTGCCAGCTGCAGAGCGTACACAAAACAAACGCCATGTAAGGGCATTTCTTGGTAATTATACATCGAGACAAATACAAACTTTACATTAACTGGAACTCAGCAGTGTTTGTAACTCGCAAAAAGCTAAAAATGACCAAGACGTGCTTGTTCAAGACTGTGTAGGGCTGTGGTGCACAAAGGAGGAGGAAATTGGCTAATTTGTTATCTGGCATCTTTTCTCCTTTGTGTGATTAATGTATTTTTGTACAAAAAGTCCCTTGTAAGAAATAGACTAAATAAAACTAACTAAATGAAGTCAGTCAACACCAACCAAAACACAGGTACTGTCTGATGGACACAAATGCTGCTGTATAACCACTCATGTGCTAAGTGTATTTAAAGTGGAATGATGATTTGCAAGCATCTGTCAAATTTGGAAGAAAAAAACTTGCCTCAGAAAGTAAAAGTCCTACCACATCTTTATTTTAATCATTCAGTAAACCAGCTGCTTCTAATTTGCACAACTCTTTAGCTAAGTAGATGAGCTAATTAGTGAAATCGCCCGTTTTAAGCAGAACCAATACATGTCAAGAGTAAAGCTGGGTTTCCCTTCATACTGATAAATGTACCCAGCAATATGTGCATGTGCAAGCTTCTGTCTTATATCATATCACATTGCTCTGGATTTAGCAGATGCTTTTATGTGAGGAGACTTAGAAACACTGACAGCACTTAACTCCACCAGCTTTCAGACTCATGTATCATTTCTCTAGTCTTTATGTCTTCGCTCTGTATATGTGTCTGAAAACCTGAAGAACACATAGCTTTGCTGGCCAAAAGACTGCCCAGAGACTGCCCAGCAGACTGCCCAGGAGACATACTTCCCAAAGATGCTATTCATGGGTTTTAATGTCCTTACCACGCCCCCAAGTCTGATGGTATGTGCATGAGTGTGGCAGGACTGTCTGTGCGAGAACTACCAGAAAATAAAAGTGCTACCACAAATGAGGAGTCCACCGGAAAAATGGTCATAGTCACAAAATCACATTTTTATTGATAGTTGCATTGAAACCTCAGCAAGGAATCCTGTAAATAAACGAGCCTAGTCTCAAGCTAGAAGCATTTAAAAATAGCATTCACCTATAAAATCAAATGACATTTTCTCAGTTTCTGCATTTTGTGACTATGTCTGTTTTTCCTGTGGACTCCTCAAATTGGTTCTGTGTGATACCAAGTGGTTTGGCAAATGGCTGAAACAAATATATGTGTTATGGCCTTCTAATCTCTGGAGAAAGATTTTGCACTTCTGAGGCCAAGCCTTGGCCCCTTGGCGGCCCTCCCCTCCTCTGCTCACCCTGTATCTCTGCTTCCTGCAGAGGCTGATGCAGGTCTGGATGGTCAGCTTGTTGGATGTCTCGCTGCTCCCTGTCAGAGTGAGGGGGTCACCGCTGTCTTTGAAACAGCCCAAGTTACCAGGCACTGCAGACAGAGAGAGAGAGAGAGAGAGAGAGAGAGAGAGAGAGAGAGAGAGAGAGCAAGAGAGAGAGACAAAAGAAAGATGGTTAATTTACATTGCCATGTTTAAAGTGGAATTACTGCAGTATTTTCCCCTTTTTTGTTGTTCTTCATACCAAGGGGATGTGAAGCAATGAGCAAGCAAGGCAGAGACAGAGAGACAAAAAAAACCCAAGTTCATTCTTACGTGCCATTAGTGCCACAGAAAACATGATGCATACACACAACAACACACACACACCCATACACCCACACACCGACACACACAATAAAAAAAAAACTCTGAGCCAGCCAAGCCAAGAGACCAGGCACTTCACAGCAAATCATTAACTCCGTCCCCGATAAAGCCTTTGTGCCGTGCCGTTTCAGGGAAAAGGGATGTCGGGGCTTTTTACACGCTGTGATTAACACTTGTCTGCTGGCTCGGCTTCAGGCCTCCACAGGGGGGCCTCCACCACCACCAGGCCGGCCAGCTGAAAACAGCGGGGTGTTTTTGGGGTGTGTGTGTGTGCGGCGTGTTTTGGTGTGGAGATGACGATGTGTGTGTGTGTGTGTGAGCTGACGATGGAGACTTGTCATCTTCTTGGAATGTGCACTCGCCATCAAATGTGGGTATTTATGAGGTGAAAGGTGACGGAAAACAAGTAACAGTCATTGATTTAAAGAGGAATGTTACTGTGATATTACTGTAATGTTACTGTAATGTTACTGTAAATGCTGATACATGTGGAGTCTGCAGTTATAGTCTGCATCTGGCACTGAAACTAAGTTGAAACTTGGCATTGATGGAACAGTAAAAGTGCTAAAACATTTTTGGCTTATTTCAATAAGACTTGTTGACTTTTTCTTTCAGCCACACATTCAAATGTTTGTAGACTTCCTTTCCCTTTCTACATCTATACAACCCTAGCAAGTGAAACTATACCACAATTATTTTCTAACAGAGATTGCAAGCTATGACTAGAAGAACCCCAAAAGTAGGTAGGCTGGTGGGGGTCAGATGGGGCATGAGGGGTGATGTATGTGGGGCTTAGGATTTGGGGGCTCAGGGCAGAAGACTTTTGGAAGAGGGGTACTGGAATCTGGAATATGTGCACTGTGTGGTGCAGTCTACCTGCATAACAATCATGGAGAGAAGAAGGCCACATTTCTGAGTGGAATAAATGTGGTGGCATCTGTGTGTGTGTGTGTGTGTGTGTGTGTGTGTGTGTGTGTGTATGTGTGCATGTGTGTGTGTGTATACAGTATGGATTTGCATATGTGTGTGTTTGTATCTGTGAATGTTGGAGTGTGTGTGTGTGTGGCAGGCACATGTTTATGTAAGAGAGAGAGAGATATCCCCGCATTCCCCCAAGGCATTTCTGGGCAATTTCTCTGAATTGCTAAGTGCCCCACCACCATTGAGAGGAGGCACTGCCTTGCAGGCACTGACTCTGACTGCAGGCATTTATTTCCCATCCACTGCAATCACATTTGATGCCTGCGTGGCCGCATCCAGCCCCAGTCAACAGACTGGAAGTCTCTTCAGGCTGCGCGCTGTTGCATCTTGAAATCACACTACAAAAAAAGCCCTCTTGCCAGTAACGCTTCCACAGTAATTAAGCAAGCAAGTCAAAGTTTCCAGACTGTTCTGTCGACAGGCCCCTGGACGACCGTCGGCGTGTCCACACTCGTGTGCATCACTTCTCCTCCTCCTCGTGAGACGTGTGTTGGATGCAAATAGGCTGCTGCCTGTTTTGTTTAGGAGGGGTTTGTCCAAAAACAATGGCAGCAGCAGCAGCAGCAGCAGCAGACCACACACGTGGGGACCCAGGCACACTGCGCTGGCTGCACACCCCCAGCCACCCCCCCAGTCACTCCCCCACCACCACCCCACCAACACCGGTGGCCCTGGCCAATGTAAACTCGACCGGAGGCCAGATGCCTCAGATGCGGCCGTGTTTTTTGCGTACACAGATGAAATGGGAGCAGGGTGAGGCTGCCTGCCGCTCCTGCCAGAGGTTCAAATGGTCAGTCCATACACACACACACGCACACACACACACACACACACACACACACATACACACACACACACACACACACACGCACACACATACACACACACAGACATAACAGAATGCACACCATACACATACACATACACACTCACACTCTCACACACACTCACTCAGTTTCACACACACACACCGCAGACTGTCAGCTGCTGTTTTCTGAAAGAACATTTACGTTTTGCTTTGTTTTTGTGTCGCTTTGTGGGTTTCGGGTTTAAGTGTTTGTTTGTGTGCGTGTGTGTGTGTGCTATGTCTGTGTGTGAGAGACATAAAGAAACACAGAGAGAGCGAAAGAGAGCAAGAGTGAGAATGAGAGAGAGCAACAGACAGAATATGTGTGTGTGTGTGTATATGTGATTCTGTGAGTGTGTGTGTGTGTGTGCGTGGGTGTGTGTGTGTGTGTGCGGTATATGCATATTTTCATGTGTGTCGGTGCATGACCCTATCTACTGTGGGTTAGGAGAGCGATTGTATGTGTTCATGTGTCTGTTTAATCGGGCAGCCTGCTTGATGTATAGACCAAAATTTTGTTAAACAAATGCCACATGACGACAGAACAGAGATGAGTTCATCCATGTTATTTATCCAGACCTCACAGTCACCTGACCTTCATCAAAAACAAACAGCGCATGAACCGTGGAACAAAAGGGCTTATGGGTGAGGTCTTTATACAAATACAATTTGACTGATTGTAAAAAATATTTTTTTATATCAGATATCATTTACATGTATGAGACAAACGTTTGAATTCCAACTGCCTCCACAATCACAGGGCCCTTAAAAGGTCAAACTAAAGTGACACACTCAAATAAACCTACTCTCACATTGCTCATTTCATCTTACACATTACACATATTTGTTCTGGGGGGAAGAGGAAAATTTGGAAATTCATGCTGAAAGATCGATCTCTAACCTCAAGCACACTGTAGAGATTTGTTTGAATTTGTTTTTTTTCCGAGGGTAAGAAGTGAGATGTGTTCATTTTTCTCATGCATTTCATTTTCTCGTGTTCGTCATAACACTTATCCCTTTGACTTTGGCACAGAGCTTTCTTCAGGCACTGGATGTACTGAAGGTGCTGTACTGCCGTCAGTGACACACCTCCCCCATCCCCCCACCCTCTCCACCCCCTCCACCGCCACCTGTCATCCCTGAGCCCTATCCCCCCCCCCCGCCTTGCTTTTGAAAGCAGGACGAATGCCTCTTCAGGGCTTCTTCTTCAGATTAAAGGCACTTCTAAACTTCTCTCTGTCCCTTTTTGACAGGAAGATTGCACACCACTGTCAATTTATCTGCCTTTAACCTTTCATCATCTCGTCATTTCAGGTGGAGGATATTCTTCCACCACCATCAACAGCAGCAGCAGCAGAAGCAGCAGCAGCGGCAACAGTAATAGGAGAGTTTAGCAGAAAGGTAGAGGGAGTCACGTGTAAAACTCCCAAACGCCGCCCTGGCTGTTATGCATCAGCCACTAATGCTTCCCATGAAAACGGCTTTATTAAAAAAAAAAAAAAAAACCTTTAAGTAAGGCCAGGCTGTGGCATCTGCTAAACAGCCGTGACAAGTGCAAACATCTTTGTCTTTGGCGTAAAATAAAACAGTGAGAGAGTGAGAGAGTCAGCGAGAAAGATTCAGAGGGAGAGAGGGAGGAGAGAGGGGGAAACTTCAAAGCAAAGGGCTGGAATTTTGGATTTTAACAAGCCCCTAGGTGAGAAAATGCACTTAGGTGTGTTAGTGTGCTGGGCTGGGCTGGGCTGAGCTGAGCTCTGGCTGGGTTGTGGCAGAGTCCTGCAGAGAGCTCGCACAAGTTGTGAGACACACGCATACAGACACACACACTCATACATGCATGCACACACACACAAACATGCAAGCAGGCACACACACACACAGACACTCACACACACACATTCACGCGAACCACACACACACACTCTCACAGAGAAAGAGACAGAGAGAGAGACATAGAGAAAGAGAGAGAGAGAGAGAGAGAGAGAGAAAGAGAGAGGGAGAAAGAGCAAGAGAGAGAGCGCACAGAGAGCTGACAGGAGAGCAGACAGAGACAGAAAGCAGACAGAGAGAGAGCGGTCAGAAAAGAGAAAAGAAACACAGAAAGATAAACCTTCACAGGAGCCGCTGCACTGGACCTTCCTCCACCGGCCCTGTGAGTAGAGTCGGGCGCGCCTGACTGTCGGACGCGGCCCTGGCCCAGTGTCAGGTCAGAACATGAGAGCTGTGAGAGACTACGCCGGGCCCCTACACATGGCCACTGGAGAAGCAGACATAATAGCAAGGCAAAGGGCAGCTGGACAGACAGGACCTCAGTCGGAGAGAAAAGGAGGGAGGGAGCTAGTGTTTAGAAAAGAATGAAAGGGAAGAGAAAAGGGAGAGAGGGATTGTTGTGAGGTGGATGAGGGAGAAAGAGAAAGGGGGAGAGAAAGAGGGATGGTGGAAAAAAGGGGGGAAGAGACAGAGGGAATAGAATGTAAAGAGAGTTTGAAAGAGAGAGGGGAACAGAGACAGACTGCACGAAAAGAAAATTAGAGAGAGCAAGAGAGAGAGAGAGGGAGAGAGAGAGGGAGGGAGAGAGAGAGGGAGGGTAAGAGATGTACAGCAAGAAAGAGAATGAGAGAGAGAGAGAGAGAGAGAGAAAGAACAAGAGATTGTAAGAATAAGAATAAAATACAGACATAAAAAAGAGAGAGAGAGGAAGTGATAGACAACGAGAAAGAGAGAAATAGTGAAATAGAGAAATAAGAAAGAGTGACAGAACACCGGGAAAACAAACAAAACAACATCAAAGGTGACAGTGCTTGGCGAACGCCTCTGGCAGCGAGCGTGTCTACCATGGGCCTCCTTACTCTCTCCGTGTTATTAAAAAAGGTAATTACAGACATAAATTACGATGACATCTGGAGAGAGTTTTGCGGAGGGACCGTGGGTGTTTCTCTTTCCAAAATATATTTGTGTTCAACAGACAGGCCTCTCCTCTCTCACCACGCCTAGCTCACCCTGCCAGAGACATTTTTAGTTTTTTTTTTTTTCTTTCCCCCTTTTTCTTTTCTGAAGAGGGAGAGAAAAAGGGAGAGAGAGAGAGAGAGACAGACACAAAGAAAGAGAGAGAGAGAGAGAGTGGGAGAGAGAGAGTGGAAGAGAGTGGGAGAGAGAGGGAGAGAAAGAAAGGAAAAAGGAAAGAATAATGATAGTGGTCATGTGTTGGTTGGTGGTGGTGTGTGTGTGTGTGTGTGTGTGGGGGGGGGGGGGTAGAAACAGAGGATAAAGGGAAGGAAAACGAGGGCTGGAAGAAAGACAAGATGTTGTCATGATTAATAAGACAGATTGTCTTTCCTCAAAGAGAGACTCGGAAAACAATAGGTGTCCCTTCAAGCGAAGTTACTAGCCACTGGTAATGAAGTACAAACCTATTCAAGAGCAGCAAAGAGGGGGAAAAAAACCCAATAAACTCTGACAGACTATCAACATGGGCCTAAATGTTTTTTTTTTCCTCTTCTTCTTCAGAGGAAATGTGACTCAGCGGTTAGCTTCTCTGCAGGGGGGTGGACACACAATGCCATTGTTGGGGGCGAAACACATAAAAGGTCAAGCCTACGCGTCCATGTTGATCCTGCTTACTAAGCCCCATGTGTGTGTGTGTGTGTGTGTGTGTGTGTGTGTGTGTGTGTGTGTGTGTTATAGTCCCAAGAGCACGTTGGCACTGAGCTGTGAATGTGTGATGCTGTGTGTCTGTGGTTGAGGGGGACCGTAAACCATAAGAGGGGCTATTCTCCTGTGTGTACCCACCACCCCCCCCCCCTAGTATACCACCCCCGTACACACACAAATACACACATACACACACACACACAAACCACAACCTCTGAACACAAAGACACACACACACACACACACACACACAAACAGGCTTGTGTGCACACACATACACACACATCACGTACACATGCACAACCTCTGCACGCATGCACACACACACACACACACACACACACACACACACACACACACACTGCATGTCTCTTATTTACATCTGACAGCATTCCTGTGCCTCCCACCAAACAAAGCCATTAGCGTGTCTGTGTAGCATGTCGGAGCGAGACAAAAGGCTTTTTTACCCGTTTGACGAGTACAAACTCACATCTGTAATTAGCTTGCTGCTAACCGACACGTCACATGTGATGTTATAATAATAATGAAGGCAGGCAACTGTAATAAAACGGCAGTTAGCGTGAGCTATAATTAAACAATATGACACGGGTGAGAGTCGAGGTGTAAAAAGGATAACCCCACAGGCTACGATATAGCCACAGGGACATGGGTTTACCTATAATCAAGATTCCACACACACACACACACACACACACACACACGCACACACACACACACACACACACGGGTGATTTACTTAACTAAGGCCGGACAACCTTTTCAGATGCACCTCAATGACACAGGCCGTCATGATGTCACCACACACTAATGTGTGTGTGTCTGTGCTCCGATGTGACTAGTGGGTGGACAGAACATTCGTTATTCATGTTCAGTTTCATCTCTCTTAATCTCGTCTCGTTTGTTTCCCTTTTTGCGAAACGCAAGGGTCCATGTGTTCTGCCAGCATGATCACATCACGCTCCTGGCCCCCCCTGCCCGCCCCAAATTCCCATAAGCCCCCAGCTGCACCAGACATCATGTTTGTTTTCATTCATCTAAACGTGTAAAAAAGAAACATGTTGGCTTTTTCTTCGAAGAGTTATTCTATCCCCTCATTTGTTCCCTCCTCTCTCTCTCACTCTCTCACACTATCTCTCTCTCTCTCTCTCTTGCTCAAACATCTGTGCCTCATGGGAGCAGTATATATTAGCTGTTTTGATGTGGATAAATTGTAAAAAAAAGCACAATGAAATGATTAATAAGGCCTAATTTACCACTCAGCACGTTTAGCTTGCTGTGTCCTGTGGAAGAGTTCATGTATTTGTTACACACACCCGGTGTGGGTATGTGTGTGTGTGTGTGTGTGTGTGTGTGTGTGTGTGTGTGTTTGCACGTACATGTGTGTATGGGCCTCCATTCTCACACTTTGAGTGCACTTTGAGTGTACCAATGTAAACATGTTTATGTGGATATGTGTGTCCATGTGTGTGTGTGTCCGTGTGTGTGTGTGTGTGGGCATATGTGTGTGTGTGCATGCACATGTGTATGTGTGTGTGTATGTGTGTTTCTTTGCACATACTTTTGACAGATGAGGCATCCTGGCCAGCTTCTGAACATAACAGCACATGCCAAGTGAGAGCATACGCAAGAGCCCAGAGGGAGAGCTTTTGGTTGGGCTGACAGACACACACACGCATGCCTGACTGCTTGATGATGTACAAACAACCTCGTATAAACAAATCCTCCCTCACTAGAGACCATGGCAAGAACACTGGCATCACAACAGTAACTCTTTTCTTTCTCATTTCCATATTTTTATGAAGTCTTATAAGTCTACAGTGAATTGTTTGTTTGTGTATGTGTGTGTGTGTTTTGTGTCTGGATTCTGAGAAGAATCTGTTATTTTGCCTTTGTGTGTGTGTGTGTGTGTGTGTGTGTGTGTGTGTGTGTGTCTTTGTATGACTATGCATTCTAAGGTGAGGCCTCTGCTTCTGTGTGTGTCTGAGTATGGCTGAATAAGTGTGTGTGTGTGTGTCCATTCTGAGAAGGATCTATGTGTGTGAGTGTGTGTACATGCTAAAGGAAATGTGTGTATGTGTGAGTGTGCATTCTAAGATAAAGGCTGTGGTGTGTGTGGGTGTGTGTGTCTGCGTGTTTCTGTGTGTGTATGTGTGTGTGTGTGTGTGTTTGCGTGCACATGTATGTGTGTGTTCGTGTGAATATGAGTGTGTGTATGAGTCAGTGCGTGTGTGCTTCTTGCACATTTATGTGTGTGGGTGTGCGCGCAAGTGCATGTGTGTGTATGTGTGTGTATGTGTGTGTGTGTGTGTGTGTGTGTGTGTGTGTGTGTGTGTGTGTGTGTGTGTGTGTGTGTGTGCATGTGTATCTGTGTGCACTCTGCCTGACTGTGGCCATGTTCTGACACGATGAGGAGGAGAAGGAGATCAATGGGCCCTGGGCCCCCCAGGCCTCTCTAAATGACTAACCTCTTAATGAAAGGAGCACGGCAGCAAAGCAAGGAGGAGAGCAGAAGACGGGGGGAGGAGGAGGAGAGGAGGAGGAGAGGAGAGGAAGGGAGGGGAGGAGCGGGAGGAAAAGAGGAGGACTCCCTCCCTCCCTCCCTCCCTCAGTACACACAGTAACCTGGGTAATTAGAAGGTTGGGCACGAGCGAAGTCAGGCAACACAGAAGCACTTAGGGAGAGGCAAGAGGCAGCACGGAGGCCAGAGGCACGGAGGCCGTGCTCACGAGTCTGACGGGTTATGTTCACTGCTGCCGGGGGAGGCTTAGAGGTGAAGAGCTGAGAGAGGGAGAAAAAAAGGGAAGAGGGGGGTGGGGTGTACTGTAGGTAGAGACGCCTAAGAACACTTAAATGGAATACAGACAGGTAAAAAAAAGTATACAAAAAAGAAAGAAACAGAAAGAAAGAACAAACAAGAAGGAAGGAAGAAAGGAAGAAAGAAAGAAAGAAAGAAAGAAAGAAAGGTGGGAGAGAATGAGAGGGATTTTAAAAGGACATGTTCACTGCAAAAGCATGTCTAGTGTAGAGAAGAAAGAGACAGCGATAGAGAGTAGGAGGCAGTGATAGGGACAGAGAGAGAGAGACAGAGAGATGGAGGTGGAAAGAGAGGGAGGTAAAGGTAAGGGGTGATTCTACTGTAGGTCCAGGTATTAGTGCACCATTCACAGTAGCAGGGGTGAGGGGCTTCTGAGAGCCCTGTGGTAACTTAAGGTCACTTGTGTAGTAAATCCCAGTGACTTCAACAGGCAGGTGTTGGTTGGTGAGATGTCCCTCATGCCATCCATAACCTGCAACCTTCCCTTGCCCCCACTCCACTCAAGGATTACAAACACACAGCACAGCCTCTCACCCCTGTGGAATGGGCCTACGGTTAATGACAGACCCAGCGCTACATTTTTAAAACCGTGAGAGTTACAGTCCCAGTGGCGCAATGTTGCTAATAATTTACAGCTCACGGAGACCATGAGTGTGGTCCGGTTCCTTTCCTTCTGTGCTGTAAACGCTAACTGGCTAGCGGTGGACATACACACACACACACACACAGGTGTCTTCTCAGGCCAAACGGCATCGGATCGGAATTTCCACCAAATGTTTTTCCTCCCGCCGACCATTCATAATTCTTTTCCCACCGAGCCTCGCTGTAAATCTCGGCTGCTGCCTCTGAGGCAGGGGCTGGAAGCTAGCGACCACGCAGGCAGGCAGGCAGGGAGTCTCAGTCACACAGGGAACGGAGGACAGAGGCCAGGAGGCTGCCCCTTGCCTCGCCTCGCCTCGACACGCAGACCAGCGAGCGAGCCTGACTCCATACATACACACATACTCATAGACACATACACACACATAAATATACACACTCTCTCTCTCTCTCTCTCTCTGACTCTCTCTCTCCCTCCCTCCCTCCCTCTCTCTTTCTCACCCTCTGTCTCACACACACCTGTGGCTGTGCACTTCTTTTTCCCAGAAATGTCTCGAGGTGTTTTTTTTTTCCATTTCGGCTGAAATAGTAGATGAGTCAGTTGGGAGAGGGGGTGATGGAGGTACGCTGACAGCGAGAGAGAGAAGGAGAGAGAGAGAGAAAAGGAGAGAGAGGGAGGGAGAGCACAGAGGCCCCTCGGGGCTTTCACCTCACCTCCCGTCACTCAAAGATCACTCCCGTGTTTACACAGAAAAGCCCAGCTGACAGGCAACGGTGCGGTCTGCACACCCACACAGTGTTGCTGTTGGGCCGCCCGGCTTAAACGCTTCCGCGGCCACACTTTGCATTGCTGCGTGCGCCGCGCTATGTATTTAGCGCGCTATTGTGCAGTGTAATACAGTTAGGGGGAAGCGAAGTGAAACACTGATACTTTTGTAATAACATAACATTAGGGTTAGGGTTGGGAACACACTTTGGTTTTTGGGTCACACAAGTACAGAGTCAACAGGACTAATGTTGACTACTTTTCTACTTCTTTTCAATGGTACATGAGGCTCAAAAGTACATGAACTAGAGGCTAGGGCTGGATATTTAGCTTAGCGTAGGGTTACAGAAGTACATAAGTGCAGACTACTACTGTGCTATTAGCTTTTCTTTCTTCCTTACTTTGTACTCAAGAGCAGACACTACCATTGTGAAGAGACCTGCTATATATAATATAAATAGTATATATTACGTATTAGTAACAGACTGAAGGTCCCATTACTTGATTATTTGAGGTGGTGGCTTTGGTTGTTGTTTTTTGAGCACTTTTTAGACTGTTCCAGGCTTCGGCCATGCATGTGGACAAGCTTGACCCACCCGTGTCCCTTCTTCCTAAGCAGGGCAGGAGTGAAATATGACCAGTGTGGCCGGTGCTTTCCAGGTCTCCCTCTCTTTCTCTCCCTCTCTCTGTCTCTCTCTCTCTTTTTCTCTCTCTCCCTCTCTCTCCCTCTCTCTCTCTCTCCCTTTAATATCGACCATCTGTACCTGCCAGCAGGAATTCAGCCCCAGGGGAGGTCAGCGCAAAGGTCACTCGGGCTCACATGGCAACAACAACCTGCTGCCCGGCAACACCACTGACTGACAGACGGAAGAGGGACAAAAGGGAGGGAATAGAGAGAGAGAGACAGAGAGAGGGGGGGGGGAGAAAGAGAGAGAGAGATAGAGAGAGAGAGAGACAGAGACAGAGACAGAGAGACACAGAGAGACAGAGACAGAGAGAGAAGCAGAAAGAGAGAGAGAGAAAGAAAGAGAGAAAGAGCAGTTGGAAAAAAACTTTGATGAGCACAAAAGAGAGACAAGTGGGACATAAAAAGAAACCTGAAGGAAGAAAGATGGCAAAAACATAGCCCTGTACAAAGAGCGAGAGAGAGAGAGAGAGACATGGAGAGGTAAAAGTAGCAAAAACAAAACAGGGAGATGGTGGGCCACAAAAACAAGAGAAAGTACAGAGAGTACAGAGTGGAATAAAAAGAGGGAAAATGAAAGACAAAAGGAGATTTGGCGAGAGCTTCAGAATCTTTAGGGGAATCTTAGTACTGCCCATTCACACAATTGAACCATGGGTTATACACACACACACACACACACACACACACACACACACACACACACACCGCACACACACACCGCACACACACACAGACGCACGTGCACACACACACGGGCGCACACACAGCCACAAACACACACACACGGACACACACACACACACACACACTCAAGCACACACACCCTTAACACACCATTCCATCTCTGCCCTGCTGTGAGCTTCTCAGAGCATTGAACCCACAGCAGTGGGACGTCCGAAGTTAGCCAAACAGAGAATAACATTGTAAAAAGCCTGAATGCCCTTTCTGCAGGTTTTTTTTGTGTACTAGGTTCTTTATGCATCATACACAGATGAGTCATACACACACAGCCACACAAGCACACACACAAACACAAGAGCTAACACACACATTACCCATACCTCCACACACAAACACAAACACACAGGAACTAACACCCACAGTACACACACAGCACACACTCAGTACACACACAATACACACACACACACACACACACACAGTACATACACAGTACACACACACACACACACACACACACACACACACACACACACAGGAGCTGAGGGGTCAGAGAGTGACTCCATGGCGGGGGGGGGGGTGGTGACTGTGTGGGGGGGCGGTGAGGCCAGAAATGTGTGTGGGTCAGCAGCGTCTCCGCTTGAAGTGGAGGGAGAGAGCACTCCCCTGTCCCGGGTCAGTGGTCTGTTTTAGGATTACCAAATTACAGGGAGCGCTCTCTCTCTCTCTCTTTTCTCCCTCCTTCTCTCTCATTCTCTCTCTCTCTCTCTCTGTTTCTCTCTTCCTCCCTCTCTCCCTCTCTCCCTCTCTCTCGTTCTCTCTCCTCAAGTTTCCACTGTCAGCCTCAAAACATCAAAGACACATCGCCACGTTTTTTTTTTCTTTTCCTTTTTACTTTTTTTGTCCGTTGCTGCAAATGAAATCCACAAAACGAACGGCCTTCCCTTCAAAAAGAAGAGCACAGGCCTTCAATTCGGTGTGGTGGTGTGTGTGTGTGTGTTTGTTTTCCTCCTCGCGGATGCGGGGAAAAAAAGGGCAGAGAAACTTTCCCTCTCTCACATGTTTGTGGATTAGGCGTGTTTATGTATCTAGCCCTGGCTGGGTAGGGACGGACAGATGGCATCTGGGACTGACTGGGACGCTGCTGAGTGCCTCGGCCACAAAAGAAATGTCTGAGTTTTAAAAAGAGGAGAAGGAGAGAGACAGAGACAGAGAGAGAGAGAGAGAGAGAGAGAGACAGGGAGACAGACAGACAGACAGACAGAGAAAGAGAGAGGGAGAGCGGGAGAGAGAGAGAGAGACAGACAGAGAAAAAGAGAGAGAGAGAGAGCGAGAGAGAGAGAGACAGATAGACAGGGAGAGACAGAGACAGAAGAAAACAGGGAGAGAGACAGACACAGACAGACAGAACAAAAAGAGGACAGAGGAAGAGACAGACAGAAAGCAGAAGAGACAAAAAAAGAGAAACAGATGGAACAAGAAGACAACAGAGAGAGAGAGAGAGAGAGAAAGAAAGAGTAGGAGGACATGTGTGTGTGTGTGTGTGTGTGTGTGTGTGTGTTGCAGGGTACTTGTTGCATTGTCCCAGGCCTTATTTGAAAAGAGTGGTGCGGAGCAGGTGATGACCAGTCGGAATGCGGCGAAGTGCGTCAGTGAAGGCCAGACTCCACCACATGAGACAATGGCAGCGGGACAGTGTGTGTGTGTGTGTGTGTGTGTGTGTGTGTGTGTGTGTGTGTGTGTGTGACAATGGCAGTGGGACACTGAATGACTGGCTGTCTCTCTCAGCTAGTGTCATGACCATAGTGGCATAGAATAGAGAGCAGCATAGAGGGCTCTTGTGTGAGAGAATGTGTGTGTGTGTGTGTGTGTGTGTGTGTGTGTGTGTGTGTGTGTGTGTGTGTGTGGATCCTTGTGTATGTGTGTGTGTGTGTGAGAGAGAGAGAGAGACAGAGAGAGAGAGAGAGAATGTGTGTTTGTATGACAGTGTGAGTTTATGTGGCATGCACATTTGTATGTGTTTGTATATATTTGCATATTATTTGTGTATTGTGTATTTTTGCATGCACAATATACTTCCATGAGTGTTTCGATCTGTAAAGTCAAGATCCAAACTGTGTGTTGTTGTATGTGCGTTTATGTGTGTGTAAGTGTACGTGAGTGTGTCATTGTATTTTGTGTGTGTTTGTGTGTGTGAGAGTAAATTTGTGTGTGTGTGTATATGTGTTTGTGAGTGTATTTTGTGTGTTTGAGTGTGTACGCACACTTGAATGTGTGTGTGTGTGTGTGTGTGTGTGTCTAAGTGTGTGTGTGAGAGAGGTCAGGTGAGTGCGTCTGCTGAGAACATTCATGGTCCCTTGGGCTGCGTCCCTCTAAATCAGCCACTTTGGCACACGCCCTTAGGCAGGCCTGTGGCACACCACTCTCATGAGTGTGTGTGTGTACGTGTGTGTGTGTGTATGTGTGTTTGTGTGTGTCTGTACTCCTATGCACTGAGTGAGAGTGCTGTGCCGCTGTGTGTGGGTGTATGTATGTGCGTTATAGTGTGTGTGTGCTTACGTGTCTGTGTGTGTATGTCTGTGTGTGAGTGAGCCCGAGTGTGTATGTGTGTGTGTCTGTGTAAGTGTGTAATGTGTGCACACATGTCTGTATGTGTGTGTGTGTGTCTGTGTGAGTAAGCACAAGCGTGTATGTGTGTGTGTGTATATGTCGTACGTATGTGGGTGTACACAAGTGACACTAACTTCCTCTGCTAACTGCTCTGTGACGGTGACGCTGATGATGGCGGGGCCCCTCCCCCTGCCTGGCATGGGACAAAGGCGCCCAGGAGGGGCGGCGGAGGGGCAGGCTGGGGGGGTTGGCTGCCAGGAAGGATGGGGGGCAGTGGGGCGCTCTGGCTCCCAGCGGAGCTCTTCCCGACAGTCACACCACAGTGGGCCGCTCCAGGCTGGGCCCGCTCCAGCACCCGAAAGGGCCCGGATCCAATTACAACCCCTCATTCAGGCCCCGATCAGAACCAGCTCGCCCCGGAATCAAGAGACACAACGCAGCACAGGGCATATTACTGTAAACGCATCTGGCTTGGTTCTGGCCTGGCCTGGCCCAATTATGGCCCTGATCTGACATAAATCTGGTTCTGATCTGCCGGTGACTTTTTCTTTCTTCTACATATGAAAGTGAAGTTTTTTCACTCCATAAAAATGATACTTAACCCACTCAAGGTCATTGCAATGCAACATTATCAAATTTATTGCATGTGCTGTATCAAGTTTATTGACATTTTGAGGTCACACAGGCTTGGTAAATGTCAAGTGGGCATAACCATGTCGTCTCAAAACGATGTTATCTTGATATTAGAAATGACAAAATCTATTAAATGATCTTTCATAACAATGATTTTATGACCGTGTTGTGTCCTATGTACACCAGTGTTGTATCCTATGCTTTCCCTTCAGATAAAGTGTTACCCGCCTTAACACTACATGGTGACATAGCCCAAGTCGATCAAAACAACAAGGTGACCTGTATGGGTTAAGCTAAATTAACAAAATATTTTTTAAGAAGTGTATTTGGCAAATTTGTTGCACTGCGCAAGCTTGAATAGAAATCTACTATTACGGCGACACGTGAAAAACTTCTCATTCACCACACTGTCTGACAAGCATAGGTGCAGCCTTTGCAACTAGTTGTAATGAGCACTGGTGTTAATGTCAACATGGTCGTATAAGTTTTGTCATTGTTTTTTTTTTTTCATCTTTTTTCCCCTCATTCATTTTGTGTCAACAGTTCTGAAATCTGAAATCTGAAACACAGAGACAACTTGATGGGCATGTTGCCCAATTTGGCTGATAAGGTGCAAAAGCTCCCCAGAAAGCTGGGCAGACAGAGGAGACACACTTACAGACTGACTTCCTGATATAGTATAGTATAGTCTACCCCTTTTGACAGTTTATTTTTGTAGCGTTAATAGTCAATCATTCTCTGCCTCTCCCTGCAATTATCAGATAACAAACATCTACTGTTACTGCGACACCATGGAAAAAAACAGGGCTATCTTCTCACTCTTACACACACGCACGCACAGTCTGATACGACGAGCCTAAGTGAGAGGACAGGTGAGGACAAACACCCCCCCTCCACACACACACACACACACACACACACACACCCCACCCCTGGGGTGGACTGAGGTGGTACCTGAGAAGCTCCAAACTTCACACCAAAATAACTCCTCCACAAAAGGGGGAAAAAGAAAAGGATCAAACACCAGCACGCCTTCTTCTCGCCAAAACAACCAGTTTCACTGAGTTCACTGTGTGTTCTGAATAAGTGTGCTCTGTCATATTATAGCCCTGTTTTTGTGACGGAGAAGAAACGAGAGAATGGAGAGAGCAGTCTGATCTGATCCAGCTTCGGGGGTGGGGGGGGACGTGTGGAGTGTTGGATGCACAATGGCGTGACGGGTTTTTGTTTTTCTTGACGGCCGAGCCTGAGGGGGAAATGGTGGCGCGGCAAACACAAACACACACACACACGCGTGTTGTTATTGGGTCGGGGACATGAAACGACCTCACTCTGCTACGGAGCCATCTGTACCGTGCCACATTTCTAACAGAAGGTCACTGTGTGTGTGTGTGTGTGTGTGTGTGTGTGTGTGTGTGTGTGTGTGTGTGTGTGTGTCTCAGACAGGCAGATGAATGTCTTTCACACTCGACATATCCCCCTGCTGAGAAACCAGACCGACCACATCCACATATGCACACATGCACACATGCATACACACACACACAGATGCACACATGCACATACCCTCATATACCGCCTGTCTCTCTGTTTCTCTGTCTTTTTTTTCTGCTACTCACACACACAAAAGAACATGCAGACAGACATAGACACACACATACACACACCAAACACACAGACAGACAGACAGACAGACAGACACACACACACACACACACACACACACACACACACAGAGCACAACAAGCCACCCGCCAACAAAGGCTGGCCTAAATGATGCTTTTAGATACAAAAAATGTTTGTGTATATGTGTGTGTGTGTGTGTGTGGGAGTGTATCACTTTAGCCTAATGGAAGGGAGCAGGGGTGGAGAGAGGGGTGTGTGTGTGGAGGGGGGGGCAGACATCTCAATCAGAGCCACAGATAAAAAGGGGTGGGGGTTAGTTTGGGTAGGACAGGGAGGGGGATTCCTGTCCAGACATCCGTGGCTAAAAGGCCACTTGTTTGAAGTAGGTCAGTTGTGTCTGACACGGCATTCGTGGGGGCTCTGGGTGCCTTTGGGAGTCTGTGGCTAAGGAGGGGGGGTGGGGGTGGGTGGGGGGGGGTTAGAATCGGGACAGTAGCAGAGGACCGACCACGTGCACGAGTTCCACAAGAGAGGAGGGTTGGGGGTGCACCATCAAATTAACCGGTTATTTTGGGAGTTCATGTATATTTTATCTTAAATATGAAGTATGTATGTGTACAGATTATGTGGCTTGGTGGAAGAGAAAGTGGGTTTATTCACGTGTGTTTGTGTGTCTTTTCTCAGGTGAGTGAGTGTGTGTGTGTGTAATCTGTGTCTGTGTGTCTGTGTGTCTATCCCCCACACCACCCTTTCTCCTCCTCCCTTACAAATGTGGTCCTCAGACTGTTAGTGTCTTCATAATCTGTTGTAATATGTTATAGAGTACCACATACTTATCCCTGACTACATGGGCATTTGCTGTCATATACAGGACTTCTTGAAAGAGTCTTTGAAATATTTCTTTTTTGTTAATAACACCCTTTAAAATAATGTTTCGTATTGAGTCAAGGTCTGCAGGTCTAACAGGAGGTGGAGATGAAGATCCAGGCTTTTTTTCACTCTCAGACAAGCCAGTCACTTATCTCAGATTCATCTCAGAAAGGTGCACGACAGGTACAGTACAGTAGCACAAACACCGGGAAGGTTTGCCAGGTACCTGCCAATTTGTGTGTGTGTGTGTGTGTGTGTGTGTGTGTGTGTGTGGGAGGTGTCTTCTTCACGGTGCAGCTAATCGGATTACAGAAATGCTCAACTTGACAGGGCAACACCAACAGAGGAGATGGACAGGTTAGTGAGAGCCATGAATCACACACACATTGGGCCCTATTTTGCCGCGGCGCATTGTGCATTCGCGACATGCGCATGCTGTCATTGCTATTCTGTGCCAGCGCAACGTTCATTTTTTCAGGCAAAAAATCACGTTGTCTAGATAGCAGATGACATTGCGCCGTGACTGGCGGGTCTGCGAAAAGAAGAGGTGTGGTCTGGCGCAAAGCGCACCAGATGCTATTATGAGGACGTATAAACCATTTGCGCTTTTGATGAATAAAAAGGTGCTTTTTCGTCACTGGCGCATTGTTGAAAAGCTATTTTAGAGGCGCACAACGCTTTGAACCCCGATGTACCTGCTGCTGCGCCAGAGAGGCCAGCTGAACTGGCAGAAAAGTTGCAACATGTATAGCCTGTATAGCTATGTATTTGTATGTTTTAGTAAGCAAACATGCACAAATAATGAGAATATATCAATGTTGTGCAGTTTATAGCAATGTTCTGCAGTTTATTTACAATTTATTTTGTCGTGTTAAATAAACAGCGATTGCAATGTTCTGCAGTTTATTTACGATTTCTTTTGTCGTTTTAAATAAACAGCGTGGCAAGTTGTAAGAAATAATATGGACAAATCATCAAAAAGAAAACTAGTGGACTAATGGTTTGATGGACCTATACCTTCCGTTTATTTTTGATGTTTCCTTTGAGTTTAAGGCTTTGTTTCCCGTCTTCTAACGTTGTTGTACCGCTTTCGGCGCACAGCGCGTTGAACCCCGGTGTAGGCGGAGAGGCGAGCTGAACAGAAAAGTTGCAACGTGTATAGCCTGTATAGCCATGTATTTTATGTTTTACAGTTTTTCTCAGTCGCTTTGGTACTTTTCTCACAACACTATTTATATTTGCGCAACAGTTAGTGCATTTCTCAAAACAGTTAGTGCAAACTGCAAAACCTAGTGGATAACCTGCAAAAGCATGTAACTTGCTCAAAATTGATAGTCCATTCCTCAAAAGCAAGTATTCATGTCAATGAAACTGCCAGTGTCATCAAAATGAGAAGTCTTTTTATCTTGTTTATGAACAAGATAGTCAAATGGGTTTGTCATGTTTTCATTATGACAGTAACTTCTTTCAGTGTTTTCCAATGCAGAAAAAAGGTTAGAACTCATTGACACTACCTGAAAATGTTCAAGACAGCACTATACACTACCTGTACAGCCATTTTAGTTGCAAGTTACACGCTGCTGTAGTTAGGGGAGTGAGTACAAGACACTGAATATGTACATTTCACATTTTTACTGTATATGCTCTTTGCAATTCTACAGCATTGTGCAAAAGAAAAATACACTACAGTCACTTATTTAGAACAAACATAAGAAACACCCTTTTGGTAGAGCTGTGCACAAATGTGAACAACATAACAGTATGTATTGTAACTGAAAATAGGTAAATCATTCTGGCACATCCAGACGTTCCTGTCTGTCTGGCTACATATTTTCATCTACATAACAATGTATATCAACCCTTGCAATGCAGCGAGAAAAGTATCTCCTGGAGTGGCAAATCCACCTTCTGCATGACTCTGCTGCAGCAGAGCAGACAGTTTACAGTGCTGAACATTAGAGTACACATAGAAGACATGTTTTACCTGTACATACTGGTGATGGATTTCCTTTAGTCTTTCACTGTTCCTTTCAAATGGCACTTTGCACAATTGTTTCATGCACATTTCATTTCTCTTGAGCACTCTGTCAATTGTTGCAATTGACAGAGATTCAATATTGACAAATACATTGTTATCCTCTATGACAGCGCTTTGATTTTTTTTTCAAACTTATATCCCTACAAAATTTTTGAATGATTGAATTCACAGTGGTTCTTCCAACATTTGGTTGCACCCTCCGACCAGTAGGAGGTTTTGAGAAATGCACTAACTGCTATGCAAATGTAAATAGTGATGTTAGAAAAGCACCAAAGCGACTGGGAAAAACTGTAATACTTCACAAACCTCATTGTGAATGAAAGCTGAAGTTCACCTGAGAGCAACTGGTCAATTTAGGAGACATTTCCAGCAAAACAAAATATAAAGAAAGGTATAAAATGTGCTTGACAGAATTTGATAACTAGTTCAACAATTTTGTATGTAATGACTCAAGCAATAAAACTAAGACTATTAGTTTTATTGGGAGTGACTATTCAGCATCCATAAGTATAGTTCATTTTGACTGACATGACATAAGCAAATGATAATGTTAAAAAACAACATTGTATTGTATAAAAGCAACTGACACATGTCCAAAAGCATTAGCAATTTGTTCAGAGGAAGGAGAAAATGCTATTATGAGGTGCACAAATGACTAAATGTTGTGGAGGTTGAACTAATAGTTATGAGAATTTACTTTCTGATCTGAGAAAAGCACCAAAGCGACTGAGAAAAACTGTAATAAGCAAACAGGCACAAATAATAAGAGTATAGCAATGTTTTGCAGTTTATAGCAATGTTCTGCAGTTTCTTTTGTCTTTTAAATAAACAGCGATTGCAATGCTCTGCAGTTTATTTAATAAACAGCGTGGCAAGTTGTAAGAAATGAAATGGACTAATCATCAAAAAGAAAATTAGAGGACTAATGGTTTGATGGACCTCCACCTTTTATTTTTAATGTTTCCTTTGAGTTTAAAGCTTTTGTTTCGCGTCTTCTAACGTTGCCGCTTTGGGTAGGCCCCTACTGTTCCATAGTTTTCTTCTTGCCAAAGGAGGACACAATTATTGAAGATATTTCCCCCATACGTCTATGACCCGCGGAGGTTTGGGGGGATTCTTTCCATGCCCGAATATTAACTACTCACGCGCTTTTACTTCAAGCACGAGCAGATCGGTCTCCTCCACCGAAAAGCTCCTCTCAAATCCGCCATCGTAATAGCAAAAGGCTATGGACAATGCGCCCGCTGTCTCTTAAAGGGAATGAGAGTATAAATTCTCATTGGTTAATTGTATGTTACGCCCAAAACACACCCATGACTAATGAAGTAACTTAACCCAACCCTTTTGAACGATGCGCCTGGCGCAATGCGCGCTTTTTCCGCCGTGAAAATACCAAATTGTGTCGGGAACGCCCCCAAAGCAACTTGCGCGACAGACTTTAGACAATGCGCTTATGATCGTGAAAATAGAGCCCATTCACTAAAACACACACACACACACACACACACACACACACACACACACACACACACACACAAACACACATACAAACGGATTAGTGTGTGTACGCAAATGCACAACACTGGCAACAACCAACCAAACAAATGCAAGCACAAACACCTAGAAATGCAGGACTAAATAAACACACAAAGACGTCAAGAGACAAAGACACACACGCAAATACACAAACACACACACACAGACACACACACAGACACACACACACAATTACACACTATACATGCACACATAACAAAAACTCCATACACAAATACACACATAAACACACAAAAAACTGTACAAAGACACACACAAAGACACACACACACACACACACACACCTGTACATGCACACATAACAAAAACAAGCCCACACACACACACACACAAATACATACACACTAGTGTTGTCACGATACCAAGATTTTGGTACCGGTACCGATACCAACATGTGTTTCGATACTTTCCGGTACTTTTCGATACTTTTATATAATAAAAAAAGAACACAAAAATGTCATTACTGATTTTATTGTAATAGAACATACACAAACAATAACGTATCAAAATTCTTATTTTCTTATTGCACTCAAAAAACAATTTTAGAACAGTCAGTGTGAAATAAATTAAAAGTATTTACTGACTATTTTAAAAGAACAATACTTGGTCCATGCAGATATACTCAGCGACTGCTCTGTTCAGCCTTTTGGCATCTTTCGAGTCTTTTGCATATTTTGTATGCTGCTCAAAAACAGCCTGAAGGGTAGGTTGTGTCCGAGTGGGGGCACTGGGTCTTGTCTCCGGACCAGAAGCACCAGACGGTCCAGACCTCTGCAGTGGAAAAAAATAAATAAAGGTGATACATTTGTCATACAAGCTAAGGCCTTTTTTACATAACCTAAAAATATTTCTAACACACAGCCTGTATTAAGTATGTAAAACTTTGTACTTTATAAAGATCATGATCAGAGTTCGTTTTTTGTATTTTCTGTCTACAAACGTTCCAATCAAAGCCCTCTGTCTTACCTGATTATTAGGTGTAATGCCTAGCGTGGCCACTTGACAGTATGGCGCTAATTCATTAATTGGCCTCTCCTTTTTTGTATATATCCGAACGTGGATGCTATTAACAACAAAGTTAACACTACCGTCGTCGTTTTGTGTTGAATGCGTTCCATGGATTTTGTGCAATAAATCAACAAACTCATACGGATAACTTCGCTGTCTGATTGTTGAAGAAAGTTGCTGAAGTAAGTTTGCTGCTCACTGCACTGCATGACTGTGCTGTTACGAACTGAAACGAACTTTTGGGGTGTACAATTGCAAAACGTGAAATGTGGTGGTCGCTGTGTTTTTTCTATTTGATAAGAACTCTTCATAATGTGTTGCGCTTAAAACTATTAAACTATTGCATTTGAAAAAGGTACATGTCAAGAGTAAATTACCTGTCGTTCCTTGAACTCTGCGTGGAGGTCTGGGTGGTGGTCCTTTAAGTGTTTTGCTAGGTTGGAAGTGTTTCCACCCTTGGCCGAGCATGTTTTTAAACACCTTTTGCACAATGGTGCATCCGGCTCAGTTGCCTGGCCTTTCTCGTTTACTCTCAACCCAAAGTACTGCCATATAGCACTTCGAGCTCCTGTTTTGTTTACAAGCTTCGGCGTAGCAGCAGCAGCCATTCTCGACTCCGTGCTTCTCTCTCCGTCTCCAGCGTTGTTTTTTTTTACAAGCTCCGGCTTTCTCTTCGTCATCACCTGTAACGTCACGACGTCACATACAGGTACCGGTACTGTCCAAAACGCAGTATAGTACCGTCGTAAGTGCCTCAGTACCGCGGTACTATACCAATACCGGTATACCGTGCAACCCTAATACACACAACACTATTAAAACTGAACAGGCGATGCAAAGTGACAGGCAGCTTCTGAGCACTAAAACAAGCCGTGACAGGGCTTGATACGAGGTGGGCGTAATTAGGTTTTTTTCCCTGACAGTAATGAGCCTGTAAAAAGCACAGGATCCATAAAAGCCTTAATAATTCAGCAGGCATTCACAGGGCTAATACCAGCACAAGGGCTGATCAAGAGGGCCCATCAGCGTATGTGTGTGTGTGTGTGTGTGTGTGTGTCGATGAGTGATGAGTGTGTGTGTGCGTGCGTGTGTGTATGTGTACAGGAACTTGTGTGAGAGTGTAAGAGAAAGTGTGTGCATTCACTTCTGTGTTTGTGTGTGTTCTCTTTTGTATGTGTATGTGTGTCGATGAGTGTGTGTGTATGTGTGTCAGTGTGTGTGTGTGTGTATGTGTTTGTGTGTGCGTACAGGGGCTTGTGTGCATTTGCATCTGTGTTTGTGTGTGTTTACTTGTGTGTGTGTGTGTGTGTGTGTGTGTGTGTGTGTGTGTGTGTGTGTGTGTGTGTGTCTGTCTGTCTGTCTGCATTATGTATGAGTGTACTCACTCTGGCAGGTGGGGATGTCACAATACTTCCAGTAGATTCCATCTTCATGGTCTGCAATGTAGCACCAAGGTCGCACGTCACCATCCGGATTCCTAGGCGACAGAAAGAAAGAAAGATAGATAGATAGATAGATAGATAGATAGATAGATAGATAGATAGATAGATAGATAGATAGATAGATAGAGAGAGAGAGATAGATAAGTAAAGAGAGAGTGAAGGTAAGCGAGAAAGAGAGAGTAAGAGAGACAGAGGGACAGAGAGAGGAGGGCAGAGAGATGGAGATTGAGACACAGTGAATTCCTAACTCAAACTCAGTAACAAAAACTATAAATCATCTCAACTGTATGTCAATGGCACTGGACACAAGTGTCACCAGTAGCACTCCCCATGCCGTCCATCACACAAAGAGCTGCGATGAGTGTTCTGGGGGGGGGGGGTTCACATTCCACAAGTGTCCGTGCTCACACAAGCCCCCCCCCCCCCCCCCCCCCCCCCATTTCCTGACCTCTCAGGGAGAGGAGAGCCAGAGAGAGTGGCCCCCATAATGGACACAGATCAACCAGAGACAAAGAGAGACACACACAGACACACGCTGCCAGGGAGAGTTGGAGAGAGGGAGAGAGAGATGGTAAGAGAGACAGACAGAGAGAGAGAGAGAGAGAGAGAGAGAGAGAGAGAGAGGGAAAGAGAGAGAGAGAGAGAGATAGTGAGAGATAGAGATGTTTGAAATTCCTACATCGCTATTATCACATAGCTCAAAGACTCCCTAAGGGCGCTGGACACACGTCATAATTGAGGAGAAATGCATATACAAATCCAATGTATTTCCAAGGAAAAGAGAGGGCGGGAAGGAGAGACAGAGACAGAGACAGAGAGAGAGAGAGAGAGAGAGAGAGAGAGAGAGAGAGGCAGGCAGATTCCTAGACTCCCAAACTGAGCAGAAGGACCAGCAGCTCCAGCAGTGTCATGAGGCCTGTCAGTGAGACTGAAGAGCTTCCTTATCAACTGTCACTCAGGTGTTTAACACCCCTGGAGGAGAGGAGGAGGAGAGGGGAGAGGGGAGGGGAGAAGGAAAGAGAAGCCGAGCCCCTCATCCTCCTGTTTGCCCTCTTCCTTCTCCTCCTCCTCCTCCTCCTCTTCCTCCTCCTCCTCCTCCCCCTGATCTTCTTCTTCTCAGCTTCCTTCATCTCCTGGCTGCTGTTCATCAGGCCCCAGGGGCCAAAACAAGGCCTGTCCACATCAGTGCTCGCTCTATCTCTCTCTCTCTCACACACACACACACACACACACACACACACACACACACACACACACACACACATACTCCCATATACAGTAATACACTTAAACACGCACACACGCACGCACACAAACACGCTTGCACACACACACACACACACACACATGATTAACTGAAACCTCAAACACACACAAACACATGCACACACACACATTCACACACATACACACATACACACACACACACTATGCACTCAAACACGCACATTCTCCCACTGGGCCCAGCTCTGCGCTTTGTTCTGTTGCAGACAGGGACCCACCAAGCCTGGCTCCTTTGTGTTGCAAAAGAAGAGAGAGAGAGACCGAGAAAGAGAGGGGGAATGAGAGATAGATAGAAAAAGAGTCTTAGAGCTGGGAAGAGAGAGAGGGAGAGGGAGAGAGAGAATGAAAAGAGACTCCAACAGGGAGCTAAAGAAGGGAAAAAAGACACAGACGGGAAGAAAAAAAGGGAGAGAAACTAAGCAGAGAGAAAAGAGAGACAATGATAAGGGAGAGGTATGTGTGTGTGTGTGTGGTGTGTGTGGTGTGTGAGTGTGTGTGTGTGGGGGGGGGCACTGAGCTTAACTACCTTTTAACCTCTTATGTGTCCGACCCCTGAAAAGGAGCAGCCTATTGATTTCCAGTAAGGCTGCAGGCTCTGTCACAACCAGTGATTTAGACAATGTGTGTGTGTGTGTGTGTGTGTGTGTGTGTGTGTGTGTGTGTGTGTGTGTGTGTGTGTGTGGAAAGGGGGGGGGGGTGTTGGAGACAGAAGCTAAAACTCCTCCATTATCTTTCTT
>CM059271.1:14409964-14422464 GCA_030347295.1 Setipinna tenuifilis | reverse complement strand
GGCATACATATACACAGAGAGACATACATACAGGCAGGCTTGTACATATCTGCACCCACACCTACATGCACACGCACACATGCACGCGCACACATGCAGACACACAAACACACACACACACACACACACACATGCTGTGTATATAAACTCTCACTCACACACGGTTCATATAAAAAATATGCTCCATCTAACTCCCCGCACCATCTGCGTGTGATTGTGGTCTTGAAACCATGTGTTCATCTGGACAACAACATCCACCTGTAACCCCTACTCCACCCCCTCCACCCCCACACCCCCCCTCCATGGCCACAGCCTCTACAGCACGTCACCATCCTCAGCATTTAACCTCTGATGAGGACAGATGACACTCCATCACTCTCTCTCTCCCTCTCTGTCTTTCTTCATCGGTCGATCTGTCTAGCTCTCATCACTTCATTATCCTTCTTCCTTCCTTGGCAGAGGCTGCAGGAGCAGATGCTGATGTGGCCAAGTAGCTCCTTAAATTATGAGATGAGATTACATGACATTGTATTATATTTATCAAACACTTTAGCAACCGAAAGTTAGAAATGCACTAGTGGTGGTAAGCACATGGAAATGCTGTTTACACACCTTTTTACATTACAGAGCTGTGTTTACTAATGTTTGTACAATCGCTGAAGTTATAGCTTTATCACTTTATAACCCCCTTTTGCGGCTATGTGAATGGTTTCACCATCTTTCTTTTTCCCCACTGCATCAATGACCAATGACCAACAAAAACACAAACATAATGACTCAGACTGAACATAAACAATTCTAGTGAGTTCCCTGCTGTAGTTTCCTGTTTTCCACCTCACATATCAACAATCTTCTGCAACCTTCTTCACCTTTTTAAAAAAAAAACACGCCTGCTCTCTATCTCCCTGGCTTTGGGTTGTATGCGGTTCGTAACATAATTTAGTTGTGGGTCAATCAGCCTCTGGAAAAGACAGGCTGATGACTAACGCCGACTGCCGCACTGGCAGCACAAGAAGACCAGATCACCATTATTCTGAGATTTTTTCCACAGCAGCATGGTCTTTTGCAGCCTATCTTACACCGCATAAAACTGATTGAATGAGACAGCCGCTGAAATGCGCAGTTACACCGACATTCCATCCCGCAACCAAGAATGATTGTGCTGTTAGCTACACACAAACCCCCTGAGCCAACAAGTGGGCAATGGCACTGTCTGTTCTAATGGCTACGGTATGACCTGCTGCAATAAACGAGAGGGCCAAATGAACATTACACAGTTTATTTTTTCAGGAATCTGGTTGAATAGAGAGTTTTGTTGTAGTGTTGCCTAGATGAAATGCCTGTTTTTGCCACAATGAAATTCTTACCTTAACTTAACCTTAACTTAAAATTGAATGCCTGAGTGAGGGCTTGACCCTGTGGACTTTAAGTAAGCAAGCACCCAGTTGGCTTCATCGCTGAGTTTGTTTGGGACATATTCTACACTCCATAGAGTTCACATTGGTCTTCTTTTTACTTTGGTTCAGGACGTATTCTAGTGTTTACAACCAGCACACAGCCTAATAACTAACAGGCCTTATAAGCCCACAAAAGAGGCAATTCTGCAACCTGCAGTCCTCCTTTGGAGCAGAACTACAAAGTAGGTTTTTTGGTTGCAGGACACTTGCCAGGTAATAATCAGGTTGTTTAATCTTGTTGTTTGTTGCTCACTGGCAGTTGATCACCGTCTTGGGATCTATTACTTATGGCGGAAGACATATCAGGAGCCAGAAGCATCCAGATCCATTCCAGATGGACCTCTTACCCAGGCCTCTATCACCGAACCAGAACCCTCATTGTCCACATTCACTAAGTAGAAAAACAGAGAAGTGTCGTCTCTCTCTCTCTTTCTCTCTCTCTCTCTGTCTCTCTCACTCTCTCTGTTTCTTTTTTTCTCTGTTGTTGTGGCTTACCAACTTTCCAGTGCTGCGAGGGTTTGTGCAGTTTGGCTGTCAATGGAGTAGTGAGAACACAATCCAGAGTGTGTTGGGAGTCGGCACTACAGAACAGCCACACGGAGCCCCAGTAATACCAGAGAGAGAGAGTGCGGTGTGTGTGTGTGTGTGTGTGTGTGTGTGTGTGTGTTTGTGTGTGTCTGCTAAACACAGACCCAGCTCTTTCTCTGAGGGCGTTGACCCACTTCAGATGGCAAAACGCACTGAGACACTGCAGACGAGTTCATGACAAGTTAGATATCCTCAGAAACAACCTTTAAAATCCCCAGTCGGACAACCACATTTCACATTTAATCTTGACTGGCCTGACGGGAGGTTCGTGGCCTTAAAATGTGCAGTCTCATTCTGGTCACGGATTGTTGATATTTTAGTTTTTTCGATATTTTTTAGATTACCACTCAAATTAAAGCCTTTTGCTTGTTTGTTGTTTCCTTTTTTAGCGACTTACCCAAAAAAAAAAATGTCCCCACCAGATTTGTTTTTAAGTGTACACTGGGATGGACAAGTCAAAAGGAGAACACACGAGGAGAACTTTTTTCACCAGAGAAGTTCAATCTGTGTGTCAATTCTACACAAACCTAATTGAGTCTCTTTTTTTTCCCTTCCTTCCACAGCTAAAGAAACAGGGCTCCCCCATTCTACACAGGCCTAATTGAGTCTTTTTTCTTCTTCTTCCACAGCTAAGGAAGCATTGGCGTGTCTCTCTCTCTGTGTGTCGTGTCTGTGTGTTTTATAGTCTGCTACGGTCCCCAGTGAGAGCAGGGCCCACTGGCGCAAGGCTCAGCCAGAGGACACATCAAAAGGCTGCGCTGGGCCTTAACGCTAATCCTTGGCCCTCTTTCCCTGCCCCAAGAGCCTGAGCCTTCTGTGTTCTTCTCTGGGTCATCCCTTGTTGAGTCACTTATTCACCACCACAAAGTGTGCCTAAACGTCACTGTCAGACATGGAGGATCCCACTTCTGGCCTTTCCATGTCAGCCAGTCTGCAAGACTGCCACACCAGTAAAAAAAAGAAGGAGTGAGAGAGAAAAAGAGAGAGAGAGAGTAAAAAAGAGAAACAGAGAGGAAGAGAGAGTAGAGCGAGAGAGTAATGGAGAAAGACAAAAAGAGAAAGTGAGTCTCAAAAGATGAAAAACAGAAGGGTGGATTAAGAAAACAGCAGGAGAAAAACAGACAGATGTTTGGAGACCGAAAGAAAGTCAGGGATGCAAAGTGAAAAAGAAGAGTGGAAAACTACTACAAACACAGTGATGCGGTTCACCCTCTCACATTACTGTCATCCGTCTCTGACTTCTCTTACTCAATCTCTTGCTCCTTGCTGGTCATACACAACAACATCAGCCACTGTCAAAAACACGACTCAAACCCTAAATCTGTGCACGTCTAGTGTACACCTTCACCTGTTCACGTTCTGCCTGTAACTATCTCACACACAAGACTTACAGTGGGCCAAATGTGTGTGTGTGTGTCTAATCTGAATGATCTCTGTTCTGGCACTTGTTGCTTACTCTGGAATGACTCAGAATCAGAATCACAATCAAAATCAGAATCAGAATCAGACTCAGTTTTATTGGCCAAGAACACTTACTTAAACAAGAAATTTGACTGTAGGGTTAGGGTTAGGGCTAGGGTAGATGTTAGCAGCTATACATTCAACATACAGTGTGTGTGTGTGTGTGTGTGTGTGTGTGTGTGTTTGTGTGTGTCTGTGTGTGTGTGTAAGTCAGGCATAAGCGTTCTCTCTGCCCTTTTTTTAGCCGAGAGGGTGCATTGATGGGTGATGAAATCAGGCTTCAGCGCATGTGCAAGTATGCGAGAGCAGTACAGCCCTGTACTGTAAGTAAACGAGTAGGCTGTATGAGGGCTCTAACCAAAAGCAGCCCTCCACACACACTGCCGTAAGGGCAGTCAGTGCCAGTAAAGGTCTTACAGATGAGAGGGAGGGGACATGGGGGGGTGGGAGGGCGGTGTGGTGGTGGGCAGTGGATTGTGGGGGGGTCCTGTGAGTTATGCTTCGCTGTAGGAGACTCCTCTCTTCTGTAAGTCTTTATGGTCTGTGTGATTGATGCGTCACTGTCAAAGGCAAGAGGGGAGCAAATGTGTGATGATGTTTCCCGACATGTACCACGTATGGGCCGATGACGAAGAGTGAGTACAACTCGTAAGTGTCTGTGACTGTGTGTGTGTGTGTGTGTGTGTATGTGTGTGCGTGTGTGTGCATATGTGTGCGTGTGTGTATGAGTACGACTGAGACGAAGAGTGAGTACGACTTGTAAGTGTGTGTGGGTGTGTGTGTATGTGTATGTGTAGGTAGGTGTGTGTGTGTGTGTGTGTGTGTGTGTGTGTGTGTGTGTGTGTGTGTGTGTGTGTGTGTGTGAGGTGCGTGTATGTGTGTCTATGCATGTTTTTGTGTGCTCCTGTGGACATGCCCATAGGTGTATGTGCTTGTGTGTGCATATGTATGTGTGCATGTGTGTATGTGAGTGCGTGTGTGCATTTCAGTGTGTGTCTGTGTTATCAAAACACAAACAAACTAGTAGTAAAACTAGTTTCCCAGACTGACTGACTATCTCAATCACTGCTGTCAGTGTGTGTGTGTGTGTGTGTGTGTGTGTGTGTGTGTGTGTGTGTGTGTGTGTGAGAGTGAGTGAGAGAGGCAGGACACTGAGTAGTGACTGCCCCCACATGCACCAAAACAGGCCCTGCTAAGCTGTCGCGTCTGTCCAACGTTTCCAAAGACAACCAACTGACAGAGTAAATCCATCTCGTAAAGAACCTCACTCTGCCTCTCCCTGTCTCTCTCGTTCTCCCTCTTTCTTTCCCTCTTTCATGCCCTCTCTTTTGCTCTTGCGCTCTGTTTTCCTCTCGCTCTTGCTCTCTCTCACTCTCTTACTCTTGCTCTCCTCTCTTTCTTACTCGCTCTCTCTCCCTCTCGTTCCCTTTCTCTTTCCCCGTTGCTCCTATTCTCTTTCCTACTTTTGCTCTGTCTCTTTCCCTGTCTTCCTCTCCCTCTTTTCTCTCCATCTCTCTTATTCCCTCTCTCTTTCCCTCTAAGTCTTTCTCCCTCTTTCTGTCCTTCTCTTCCTCCCTCTATTTCTCTCTCTATCCTCACAATCCCACTCTCTCTGCCTCTCTCTCACTCCCTCTTCCCCCCTCTCTCCCTCCCTCCCTTTCTCTGTTCTTCTCTTGCTCCCTCTCTCTTTCCCTCTCTTTTCCTCTCTCTACCCTCACAATCCCTCTCTCTTTATCTTGTACTCTTTCTCCCTCGTTCTCTTTTCCCCTCTCTATCCTCACAATCCCTCTCTCTTCATCTCATACTCTCTCTTCTTCCCTATCTCTTTCCCTTTCTGTATCATCACAATCTCTCTCTCTCTCTCTCAATCTGTTCCTCTCTCCTCACTCCCTCTCTCTTTCCCTCTCTCATTGTAAGCGTTGGGCCCTCAGAGGCAGGGTGGGGTGAGGTGGGGTGGGGGAGAGCCGGTGGGTGGATGGAAAGCGGGAAAAAAGCGTAGCCGCCACCGCCACCATCTCTGCCGCACACCACACCGCACCGCAGCAAATCCCCGAGTGCTTGTGGCGCTGAGAGATTTGAGAAGGACTTTGCTTGTACAAACTCTTCAAGCACTTCTGAGTTCCCATACTGACAGGAGCAGGAGAGTACAAGAAAAATAAGAGAGGGCTATAAAAAAGACGACCGAAAAAAAAACAAAAGGCTTACACGTTTGTGACAACTGTCAGACATCAAAAAGTGATTTTTTTTCGTAGTGTTGTCAAAAGGGAGGGGAAGAGGATAAAGCTCTGTGAGAACGAGAGGGGGGTATCTTGGTGTTGACAGAACGGACAAACGGCTTCAACGTGCGCAGGTCTGTGATGCTGTGTTTAATTTACCTCATGTCAGCACGTTCGGATGAAGAACAAAACAGCAAAATTGAATAAAAAATAGTGAACAAAATGAACAAAACAAAACAGAAGATGAAAAATAAAGCAGAGTCTTCTGGACTCCATTAAGTTCAGTTCAGTGCCTGGAATTAGGTTTGTGTCCAACATTACAGGAAGACCATTCGACAAGCACTGCTGTCAGCTTCACTGTTATGCCATCTCATCCAACACACGCACAGTCACAGACACACACGCACGAAACGCTCACAAGCCCAGCAACCCTTTACCCTCTACAAATACACATACACACACACACACACACACACACACACACACACACACACACACACACACACACACACGTGCGCAAACAAACAGGCACGCAATTAGAAACCCTAACCCCCCAATAACAAACTGCTTCACTGTTATGCCATCTCATCCAACACACACACACAAATACACACACACACACCACACATGCACATGCACACTCACCACACTCTTACACAGGCACACACACACATACACACACACACACACACACACACACACACACATTGCTCACCCACAATCCTAGCAAGCCTATATATATACTGTATATCTACATGATCTGTGTGTGGTGGCTGCTTTAGCACCGACCTGCAGAAGTTGTGGGAGCCCAGTCCGCCCTCTCCGTTGGGGTACTTGAGGGTGTTGTAGGGGTGCTGGAAGGTCTCGTTCCAGAAGAGGCAGGGCTTCCCCCCCAGCAGACCCGTCTGGTTCTGACGGCCCCTGTAGTCCTCGCCGTTCGCCGTGTAGCACTCTATACAAGCAGAGAGGGAGAGACGAGACAAAATGGCCGAGCCGTGAGTGACGATAAGTGACCTCTCCCTCAAGGGTTATTAGGCTTTTATTAGCCTTCATTAGATAGGACAGTAGTGAGGATTAGATTAGATAGGAAACAAGTGAGGACATGAGAGAGATGGCCGGGGATGATAGGGAAATGAACTCAGGTCGGGTCGAGTTGAAACGGATCTATGCTATGGGCACCCTAGCCACCCATGCAGACCGCTGAATTGTTCTCCTGAGATGATGTGGTCCACTTAACCTTTTTTTTTTCCTCCTCGTGTAAGACAAGCACATCCACATTTCTGTTCCGTAAGCAAAAGGATTTCTCATGCACTGAGTCCACAAAAAAGGACGGACTTAGGACGGATATTTACTGTAAATAAAGGGATAAAAGAGATCTGCCAGAAAATAGGGGATTTGCAATTGAAACGGATTTGTGATTCAGAGTCTTTGTATGAGGCCCACACAGTGAATCACAATCTGGCGTACTACGCAATGAGGAAATGTAGATGTCTAGCAGTCATTCATGCCGTTGTTCCTTTAACTGTGCCACATATCTGTTTATGATTAAGATACATTTCACATTTTATCGGCAGCACAAGGCAGGACCTTATGCCTTCACTTCCCAAACTTTACAAAACACTGTCTCTTGGGGGTGGGGGGTAAACTAGGTCTTCTTTATTATGTTGGTATCTTGGGACATTGAGTTTAACATTTGTGAACACATTTTGAACACATTTGTGAACAACTGTCAGTACTCAAAACCCTTCACTCCTCTTAAGAAAAGCTTTGTAGCTATCACAGTTAAATAAAAAGAGCTAGACAATAAAATGACTCCAATTTGTTCTTATTTGTTTTTTGTATAAAAAATGTACAAAAAAACACACTGAACTACTTTCTAGTCAAAACACATTCTTTGAGTGTGCCCAGCTTGTCTTTTAAGAAGTCTAAACACTCACTCAGAACCACCATTAACTCTCTGCTGGGTTCGGTGCCACATCCTGGGCACAGTATTTCTTTCTGAGATGTTTTTGTTTTTGTGTGTTTGTTGCTTTAACTCCTCTCCAGGGCATTTCAACTGTGTGAATCCCTGCCATTTACTTTAGTTAGCATTCGTGGTTGTTGTGAAATGCCTCATTTTCAGCGAGCCTGGTAAATGAGACCTCAAATGCATGACTGTTTGTGTCAGAGCTCTAAAAGGAGGAATCGAAAAAAAGAAGAAGGAAAGAAGAAGGATCTTTTTGAAAAGAGGAGAGGAAAAGGTCTGTGTTGAGGCAACTGTTGTAAGAAAATATCAGGTGCTCTTTCGAAAACGGACATCTGGACATCACTATTTCATTGTGAAATTCATTACGATAAAGGATGTTTAATTCTTTTACAATATCAGCGTGCCTCGGATTTTGTAGACTGCATTTCACAAAACGTAACCTTCTGCCTATGCCTTACCTATACATAGGGGGACAGTCAAAGTTTGCCTTTTTAGTCTCAGGGTCTATTTTTTTCAGTTGTCTGACAACAGACATTTTTAAGAGCTACTGTTTGAGTAGAACCAATTCCCAATATCCGCTGTTCACAGATAACATCAGCCTGAAGTGCTACCAACTACTGCCACTTTAAGCTTTAAAGTCAATAGGCTCTATGTGTTCAGAGAGGAAAGAAGTAATACACTTTCTGTCTTAGTGTATTTTAATGAGTATTTGTGAATATTGGCACATACAGTGCGTTTTATATCTACACATGTAATGATTATTACATATTTTGTGTGTTGTCATTATTTTCATTATGTAAATTACTGCTTCACTCTGTACATCTGTCTGTGTCTTCAATGGCCTGGTCACATTACCTGATATCAGCCCGATTTTGCCCTGAATTTGGCGTGACTGACACACTTCCAGCATCAGACCTGACTCCGAAAGGTCGGGCACGACATTGAATGTGAGTGAGTGTGACAATGTGCCACACTTTACAACCTGTGTGTATTTTGTTTGTCTGCGACATTCTACAAAACCCCAACAGGAAGATTAGCTTGTCAGGATTTTGAGTGGTATGAAGTGTTCATTGTTAATTTTTGGGAGTCTTGTCACAGGCACTCTATCACTCTATCACACTTGTCACAGGCACACTATGCAAACTATACAAAAACAAATCACTGAATTGAAATGTGAATGGTCTCCCGACCAAGACACATAGAGAATTTGTGGTTCTATGATCTTATGATAGTGTGACGTAAACGATAATCGTCACAGACAAAACAAATCGTATAATCCGACCCTGCCATAAAACTAGAAATCAAGGCTTCAGACTCATTTAGATAGTCTGTGTGAACATGAGTACGCAGCTTGGTCTCTGGAGTGCAGTAATGATGTTCTGAGTAGCAGTGGTCAAGGAATACTCTCATCCATATTCTTTTATTTTCAGAAAGGCGTAAGTGGCTATTTCCTTCCCATTTCCTGAATGTCAGGGTCAATTAAATGCAGTGAGTAAACTGTGCTTTCGAAAGACATTCATGTTTTAATGAATCCAATTCTGAGTGTCAGTGAATAACCCCCCCCCACCCCCCCACCCCCAATCCATGCGAAAGGCATCGCCCACAGAGAGAAAATGTCACCACTCTGTGATTGTCTCTGTGTTTTCCTCTCTGTGTGTACCTCAAATGAGCCGTGCCCCGAACACAGACCACAGGGCACCTCCGTGACACGGTGACGCAAGAAGAGTTCACCTCGCCGACGGCTCGCATTCAGAGTCACATGACTCCTCCGACTCAGCGAGCAACAGAAGAAGGGGGGAGTAAAAAAGAAACGGGAGGAACAGCAGTGACATTCAAAAAGAGGGCAGAATCACATTAAAAAAGACGAACATGCCTGGCAGTGGTGGCATTCTGCGGTTGCGGTTGAGAGGGTAGGGGAGGAGCAGGGGGATGATTAAGGGAAGAGGAGCGGAGCGGAGCAGACCGAACAGAGGCCGGGGGGGGGATGCTGGGGAGTAGAGTAGAGGGGGTGTCAGGGCAGTTTCACCACAGCTGTGAGTCATTGCCCAACTCGTGGGCCACATGCATGATCAGGTCTCAAGAGGGGCTCTTGTCTTATTTTTTTTGAGTGGGACAGAGAAAGAGAGAGAGAGATGGGAGATGGGAGAGATGGGTGGATTTGGGAATTGACCCTGTCTTGGACTCAAACCCACTGGCCCGGATATGTGGTACAGCCAAGTCCAGCATGACACCCCCCCCCCCCCCCCCCCCCCACGACCACCACCCAGGGGAGGGGCTCTGTCTTTGCTAAGCTGTGTCCTATGCCATGGATTAGCTGTGAATTAGATGGCCACCGTAGCTCAACTTCAAGGTAAAATTTCTACCAACACCAGACTCAGGCACTGATACCTCGGCAAGAACTATACTGATGGACGTGTATAACCAAGCATATGACAACTGCAATGCAAGCTGTCGGGGGGAAAGAATTAGATGGAAAAACGATAGATGAGGCACTTGTCTGCAAAAGCTTTTTTTTCCCTCTTTGAAAGCTTCTGCCTTCTCTAACAGACGTTCTCTCTCTCTCTGTCTATCTCTCTCTCTCTCTCTGTCTCTCTCTGTCTCTCTCTCTGCCGGACGAGAGGGACACTTTTGCTGCTCTTGTGCCGTGGGGGCCGCAGCCTGGGGGTGGTCATCTTGTGGCCGGCAGTAAGAGCAGCCAAAGAGTTTCCAGGCTGGACCGGCTGCCGGGAAGAGAAGGGCGCGGGTGCGGGTGTGGCGTGGTGCGGGTGCGGGTAAGGCTGAGGCTGAGGCTAAGGGTGAGGGTGAGGGTGAGGCAGCAGCAGCAGCAGCAGCAGTGGTGGTGGTGGCGGGAGCGGCAACAGCGAGCGTTTTGATGTGGTCACTGCCAGTCATTTTCTTGTGGCCGCGAAGGGAAGCAGAGGCTATAAATGGCGACGATGAGATAAGAGTCCAAAGAGCGAGCGAGACCGTCATAAAAAAATGGATGTGTAAGATGCCTTTGACGAAACCAGAGAGACGAGAGAGAGAGAGTAAAACAGGAGGAAAAAGAGGGAATCCAAAATCATAAAATGGACAAAGTATGCTTGTAGATGGTTGTGGTTGGATGGATGGATGGGTGGACGGATGGATGCATGAATGCATGGATGGATGGGTGGATGTGGCACCCATCCATTTAGAGTGTAAAAGTTTGCAGACTGAGAGGTGAGAATATGTCGATGCTGACTGTAACAATCCCCTCACCCCCACCCCCCTCAATGGCCACGACCAAAGTGCCCCATGTGGTCACGTGACATCTTTGTTGTGGTTGGGATCTAAGCGCTTGATGGAAAACAGACCCACCGCCTCATGAAAGGCTAACTACACCCTCTTCACCAAGCACCCCCACCTCCACCACCCCCACTCCCAGCACACAACACCACCACCCTCACCACCACCACCCTCCAACCCTCCACCCACCTCTTATCCACAAAATCCTATAAAATGCACACAGATCTAGAAAACAGAACAGCAGGCAAGTAAAAGGAAGGGCTAGCCCCAACACCACACCACACCACACCACACCACAGAGCCAGAGTAGGAAGGAGAGTGTTCTATTTTGTACGGAGGGCCAAAGAGGACCTCAGCAGGATTATTCCGAAAGAGTTAATCGCCCTGTCATTATACTGGTAGGGATATTTTTTTGAGTGTGGGAGGGAGGGAGGGGGAAGAGAAATGTGTGTGTGTGTGTGGTGACTGAAGGGGGTAATTACTTCCACATTGCCACTTCAAATATCCTTGTTTTCTCTGTAAAAAGGGGGAAGAAACATCAGGGCGGTGGTTTAAAGTTTAAATTCGAACGGAAGAGAAACAAACAAGCGAGCACCCGACACAAAAGAAAAACTTGGAACGACTCGGAGCAACATCGGGTCATGCTGAATGAAGAGGCCGACGGGCGTAAATGGGGACCAAAACAAAAGCACTAGTCACGCACGGCAGCGGCAGCAGAACCAAAACACATACACGCATATCACGCGTATCACAAATATCACATTCAATTTAGATTCAATTTATACAGTATTCAAGAATTGAAATGAATTGGCCAAATACTTGTTTAGCTAACTATTGCACTGTATATTGTATTGTATATTGCAGTGTATTCATTTAAAATACTATCACGAGAAATGTACAACATTTAACTTTTGACTTTTGCCATACGTTTGTTGTCATTTGTATGCCGATTTGGTAAAAAAAAAGGGCCCACTAAGTAAGAAGGAATAAAAAGAACTTCAACTTCAGTCAAAAACCAAACACAGTGTTAATAAAAATATAAAAAATGTGGAGACCACACAGCACGATTAATGGATGAAAGTGATTATCTACACTGACATCTCCTGTTAACAATGTGGCAGGAGGGAGATTAGAAGGGGGGGGGGGGAAGACAAGCCGAAATTATCACCACACTGGTGGAAGGAACCATCTATTTATCACTGCCCACACGTCTTCTGACAGAGCGTCTGGAGGGGAGCAGCAGACATTTGCTAACGCCAAGCTGTGAGATTTTTTAGACCTCCCCGAATTATTTGCGGCGCTAGAATTTCAGTCTGTCGTCAGTAGGTGCAGGGAAGTGGAAGCCATGAGGTTTCCATGGGGCGAAGAAAGATTTCACGAAATGAAAACAGGCGGGAGGAATGAAAACATGTCGAAATGGCAGCAGCAAACTCTGGGGCGAGTTGGTGGAGAAAGTGTTGTTGCGAACTCTGATTTCATTTGGTTATGGCCAGGAGTCAAAAATGTTCATATTTTCTACATGTCCCAATTTTCTCTACTGCTATG
>CM059271.1:14397464-14404964 GCA_030347295.1 Setipinna tenuifilis | reverse complement strand
CGAACCTGGGTCCCCATGGGCAAATGCCCATTCATGGGCAGGTGCTCAAACCACTGCGTACAGCCAGAGTAGAGGAACCCTCTCCGTAGTTGGCCTGCCCACCTGAGCCTTCCCTGGTTCCCACAGCACAGAGCGGAGAGGCGCTGAGAGGCAGAAAGGGCTCGGTGCACAAACACACCTGTTTTAGATCCGCTCCGTTTCTTTCTCTCTCCTTTTTCTCCTCTCTTCTCTTCTCTCTCTCTCTCTCTCTCTCTCTCTCTTTCTCTCTCTTTCTGCCGGCTTTATTGGCATGTCAGGAATGTTAATTATATGTGGTTTTTAAGCAGGCACACGGTGCTTGCCGCTCAGGGCATGTGTGTGCAGAGGAGAGCAACACCACACCACACCACACCGCAACACAACACCCCACAACACAACACAACACAACACAACACCCAACAACACAACACCCCACAACACAGCACAACACAACACAACACAACACAACACAACACCCCACAACACAACACCCCACAACACAACACAACACAACACCCCACAACACAACACCCAACAACACAACACAACACAACACAACACCCCACAACACAACACAACACCCCACAACACAACACAACACAACACCCCACAACACAACACAACACAACACAACACAACACAACACATAGCGCAGCACCTCGCGGTATGCTCTGATTCTTATCTTATGGCACAGAAGTGAGAGGTAAGAACAGGACACAGGAGAGCAAGAGGCCTGGATAGGGGGAACAAAAGAAGGAGAGAGACAGCATAAGAAAGACAGAAACAAAGAAAGAAAGATGGACAAGTTGCCAGAAAAAGGGGGAAAATAGATGGAAAGATCCAAAAAAAAGAAGAAGAGGAGAAAGAAAAAAAGAACAAAAGGCAGAAAGAAATATAGAACGAAAGAAAGAAACTGTCTGAGTGTGTGTGTGTGTGGGGGGGGGGGGGAGTAAGATGCAGACAGAAGGAAAAAGAGAGAAAAAACAGAGACAGACAGAGACAGATCGATGGACAGACTGACAGACAGACAGGCAGACTGACTGACTGACTGACTGAGTAACTAACTGACTGACTTACAGAGGGGCTGGAACAGTGCTGTAGGGGAAAAAACAGGTGGAGGGAAATATCTGGTGAAGATGTTTGAGGGCCTTGTGGGCTCCTGCCTGTTTTTCTCCCTTCAAGTCTTCCGTGATGAATGACTTCTGGTAAGTAGCAGTGTGTGGTTTTTTTCGCAAGTGCCACCCAGGGCCGCGCTCGCACAGATGAAGGTGCGGCGGACGATAACAGAGAGGCTTCTCGGCCGGGGACGACGATGATGACTGGTGTGAGTTGTTCCGTGGCTTTGAAAACGGAGAACGAGAGGACAGAAGGCCTCCCTCAAACTTGCTCTTGCTCAACTTTAGAGGTCTGGCTTCTGGAATGTCACACAGGCTCACACAAGTACACACACACTCACACACTCTCACACACACACACACACACGTACACTTTTTTTCCTCTCTCTCTCACACACACACTGATGAGTGACAGCGTTGAGACGAACTTGATGAGCTGTGTGCTTGGGGGAGAACATTAGCCCCTATTGATGTAACTGTTTCTCAGATGAAATAAAGAAAAGTCATGATTTTTTTTTTTTTTTTAGCAAAAACAGCTTCAGGCAATTCGTTTTGATTAGAAATGCTTGCAGAAGATGTGCTGTCTGGCAGATCAGGCTGCTGTAGCCACAGATCCGTTGGCCTTGCCTGTGACTATAACTGACAGTCCCACACCCACAGAATTGGAGATAGAGAGACACAAAGAAAGAGAGAGTGAGAGAAAAAGAGAGAAAGAGAGAGACAGAGATAGAAAGAAAAACAGATGGAGAGATTGAAAGAAAGATGTCGGACAGAGGGATAGAGATGGAGAGAGATAGAGAGAAAAAGAGAGGGAGAAAGAGAGAGAGGGAGAGAGCGATAAAGAGAGAGAGTTTGTGGGGATTAGAGAGAGAGAGATAGAGGGAGAAAGAAAAAGAGACAGAGATTGAGAACAAGAAGAGATGTGGGGCAGAGGGATATAGATAGAGAGATATAGAGAGAGAGGGAGAGAGAGAGAGAGATAAAGAGAGAGAGTTTGTGGGGGTTAGCGAGACAGAGAGAGAGAGAGACAGAGATTGAGAAAAAGAAGAGATGAGGAACAGAGGGATCGAGAGAGAGAGGGAGAGAGAGAGAAAGAGAGGAAGAGAGAGATAGAGAGAGAGAGAAAGACAGAGAGAGAGAGAAAGAAAGGAAGGTTAAAGTGAGAAGAGGCCCTGGTATGGTGCACAAACACTCCCCATCTGTGTTCAATGACCTAACAGCAGGCTCGTACGAGTGGCATGCATGTCTTCACACATCAGAGAGAAGCGCCCCCATGTTTGTTTTGTCTATCTCCATACACGACCAACACACAACCACTGGCAAAGTTCACGTGTTCCACATTCCCCCTGCCACGGCCACTGCGATTCACCCTTTCATCTCATTCTATGTGAAAGAAACTTCTTTGTTTCCCTTTCTGCTTTCTCGCCATGCTTGGTTAGTACACTTGATGTTATCTTCTCTTGCGTTATCTGTGGCTTGTCTGACGTCAACCTGTGAGCGATTCGAAAAAACTGCCACAACTGTGTGCCGTCTGCAGTCGCAAGCACCTAGTGGCTCTTTGGCATTCTTTTACGTTACGTGACATTAGTTTTGTTTGATAGACTTATCGTCTTGATTGCTCAGATTGCTCACATATCTCTCTGACCACAGAGCAGGAGAGAGGAAAGAGAGACAGACAGAGGTGTGTGTGTGTGTGTCTGTGTGAGTGTGGGTTTGTGCCTGTGTGTGTCTGTATTTGTGTGTGCTTACCGCTTTGCTGCCAGTCAAAAGGCACACTCAGGTTGTACATGACTGAGATCAACACAAAGGGCAGCACAGTGTTAAATGGTTCTCAGGAACACAGCTCTGCAAACCTGCTCCTAGTCAGTGTAAGGTAGGACCTACAGCAGTGAAGCCTCTCTGAGATTCTGATGAGCTGAACCTGTCCCAGGAACACCCAGCTGGGTTTGGTTCTGGTACTGATTCTGGTACAAATTAGCAGAGGGTGGGAAGCAGAGGGGGTTGGTGGGGGGCGGCGGTGGTAGCTGGGGAGGGGGGAAGGGAGACAGAGGAGAGGAGGGGCGGGGGCGCTGGGTGTAGAATCTCTGGGTTCTTGGGAACCAGCTCAATTACAAAGATCTACTGAGGAGGTTGTGGCTTTGGTTACACGGCATCAGCCGTCTGTGACCAGCTCCTCTTTTATGGCCAAAGAGAGAGCCTGAGAGCCGGCTGTTATTCACAGTTGGGGGTGGGGGGGGGGGGGTGTCCCGGGAGAGGGGGCGGGGAGCTCAAAAGAGGGAACAGAGGAGTTCAGACGGAGGGGGCTGCGTCCACGCGGTGCTTCAATTACAGGCCGGTGAATATTAAATGTCCATCACACTGACCAAAGAAAGGGACAGTAAAGTACAAAAGGAAAAAAAAAACAGCAGTTCATGGCATGTCCCAGCACGCAAAGACTGCAAAGAGCCAAAGAACATGTAACAACAGTAATGTTAGTGGACTCTTGTTGTTTTGAACAATACAACTAGCTCTCTGTCTGAATACCAATGGACTGGGTAACTGGATTTTAAGCTTTATTTTAGCTTTTAACACAATCTTTTAACAAGAGCTGTGAACACAACTTGTGAAGAATAACTATCAAGGAAGTACACACAGAGATTAGCCAAAAGAGAAACAGGCAACAGAAAACACTGAGGAAGATTGAGAGGACTGCCATAGAGTGACACAGCCATGTTAATCTTTCAGAGCTCCACATCAAAACCAAGTGTCATTTTAGCCAGGGGCTTCATTCCTGTGCCATGGCACCAAAGCCACCTTATTGTACACACCACCCCCGGCCTTACAACATCATCACCCTAAAGGAGGCACCACCCCCTACCCCCTACCTCACAACATCATCACTTTGATGGAGGCACCACCACCTGCCTCACACCAACACCATCACCTTGATGGAGGCACCACAACCTCTCTCACAAAGAACATCGCCTTGATGAAGGTACCAACCCTTTCCCTTACAGCATCACTTCGATGGAGGCATCACCCCCCCACCCCCACCCCCCCACCGCCTGCCTCTCTCTATTCTCGCTGGGCGGCCAGTCTCAGGAGTCTCGACTCAATCTCTCTGCCGAGAGCGACTGAGTGAGTGAGGGAAGGCAACAATTTGCTCCTATAGCCACAGAGTGGTTTTGAACTTAAGACCGAGGAAGTAGGGCGGAACACAGCCTTTTATTTTGAGACCATGTTTTTCTTTTCTTCCCTAGCGCAGTCTCTTTTTTTTTCTTTCTCCCACTCTTCCTCTCTCTCTCTCTTTTTCCTTCGTTTTTCCCACTTGCAGTTCTGGAGGACAGGACAGGACAGGACTGGACCAGATGGCCACTGACCAAAGACAACCGTCACACAACACTACTGTACAAAGTTCACAGGTCAGGTCATGTCCTACGCTGTGGCAATTCAATATTGCAATTATGATATTGCATATATGGCTCCCAAAAGAGGAACTCTATGAAATTACCACATAAATACATGTTGGCCTTGAGAAATGCACAAATTTGCTCTGGTCAAAACCGGAATGCTACGCTACTCAGTCCAGATGTCTTGCCGTCAGAGGTCTTGAGTTTGCTGTTTCATGTCAAACGCACACACACACCACCACCACCTAATAGATAAGTGTCCACTTTTTTTTTTTTTTTACAGTAGCAGCCCAGCATCCTGCGCCTACTCCTACAGATGGGTCTGCCAACGACAATATTATTGGAGGCCTTGGGCTTGGATTACAAGGGATGACTGAGGTCGGGATGCGGGTCTGCAAACATGATCCCTCAAAATGTTTCTGGTCGAGCTTCAACGTCACGCTGAGACCAAGTTAATGGTGCTGATGGCTGACAAACCTGGGACTAAAAGCAGCGTCTGTTTGACCGAGGAAAGAAAACAGACCGAACCAAAAAGAAAGAGGAGAAAAAAAGAAGTAATTTCATGTTGTGAAGGATTAAAAATGGCTCTAAAATAGCGCAGTAATTTTGGGGAAGTTTTCTTTCATCAACAAGTCCAAGCGAGTCCATGCCCTAAGGTTACTACTGAGTGAGCTTAGATGCAGCAAAAAAAAAAAACAAATCCATTATTTAATTACTTTCCATATGTGGTTTGCATTCTCCTTCAGGGCTACATTGCTACTTTGAATTTTTGAAAGAAATGAACAAGTTGTGGAAATAACTGTCACTGCTGCCTCACAATAAAGATTCTCGGTATGAAGAAGGAGGACGTTCCATTAACATTGCTGCTGCATATCTGAAGAGAACCTAAGGATAACCCAGCGGGCAAGCTCACTGATCAGAGACGGGAACGTCTGAGCACAACATCATGAATGACATTAAAAAGCAAATGTCAAGGTAAATAAGAAGACGTTGGCAGCCTTGCCCAAGAACAATAACATTCAAATAAGAGAATAAGTGAGAGAGGGAAGAAATAAAATATTGCCTTTTCAGAAAGAGAATGAGAAAGAAAAGGTGATGAGAAATGGGGTCAGTAAAAATAAGTGATAAAATGGCGTGCGTTGACTGACACACATAGACAGAGATGAAAGGAGGACTTCATTAGCCATTATTTAACGTAGAAAAAAAACTCACACATGCACACAGACACGCACAGACAGTTGAGACCAAGCTTGATATTTATCTTGGTTGAAAACATGGCCTTTTCATCTAAGGCAAAGTGGAAAGGCTTCCTTTGAAGACTATTTATCATGGTAACTTTTGGCAGTTGGGAACGTGGCAGTTGGAAGTTCTCTCTCTATCTGTATATCTCACTGTCTTTTTCTCTCATAAACACACACACACACACACACACACACACACACACACACACACTCATACTAACACACAAAACTTATCTCTGTTGTGCATACACATAATACTCTGTCTCTGTTCCTCCACACACACACACACACACACACAGACACACACACACACACACAATTCGCTGTCTGGCCACAATCCTGACAAGCACTGTACCATTCAACTCCCTGACAGCTTAATTTGACAATGTCCCCCCTCCTCTGATCAAACCGGACCGACAGAGTGAACCTGACGTAGTCACCAAGTTCACCGGAGGCTTCTCCCAGCGCTGTCTTTTACATAACCAAAACATCTGTCATGTCTGATCCACTCACGTCACCGCACCCCACCGCACCCCACCCCTGAGACACCTCCTCCTCGCCACTGTTCACTTCTCCACCCAGCACCCCATCACCCCCACCAACCCCCCCCCCACCCACTCATTGCCAGTAAAAGTCAAATGTCATGTCAGTGTCAGGCTGCTGTTTGTCTCGAGGCCACGTAAGATGAAGGCCAGGTGGAGTAGGTTGGGAGTTGTTTTTTTTTTAAATGATAAACTAAATGATTACTGTCTGTGGAAGTTGATGTGACATGGATCTGGTCCAATTGAAGCCCAGCAGTGCCCTTCTGCTGCACTGCACCCTGGGAGTGGAGCCAAACCAAACCAAACACCAAACATAAACACTGATGTGTCTCTTGGGAGAGGTCTCTGGAACCCCCCCCAACCACCTCCCCCACCCCGGTGAGGATGACCTCAGGAGCTGTCAAGTGGCACCGTGATAGCAGCCATCATGACTGAGACTGCTTAAAATGGCTGACCCCGAGGCCTTGTGGCCTGTGGGGACTGTGGAGGTCTAGTGAAGGTCATGCTGGGCTGGCAGGGTGCTGCCTCTGCGTCTCTGTGGCCCTCACCTCCTCAACCTCACTGGGCCAGCAGGGGGCCTCCCACAGGGGGCACCACCAGGGCACTGGCACTGGGCCCCCGTCTGTCTATTGGCCATGCCAACACACGCCTTTGAGTGACTCTCTGTGTCTGTCTTTTCCTGTAGCTTTCTCTTCCTTCCTCTCCTCTCCTCTCTCTCCCCTTCTATCTTCTCATTTCTGTCAGTCTCTTTCTCTTCTCTCTTGTCTATTGCCATGTTTTTTTCCTCCTTCCTTGTCTCTAACCTTCTCTTCTGTTCTCTTCTCTCCCTTTCTCTCTATCTCTATATTGCCATCTCTGCACCTTTGTGTGTTGTTATCTGTCTCGCCTGACTATGAACCCCCCTCCCTCATCTATTGTTGCCTTTTGATCTGTCACTTTCTTCTCCTTTCACTGCCTTTTGTCCTCTGTAATTGCTTTTTGTTCCCTCTTTTTCCCCACCCTCTTGTCTCCATCTCTGTCTGTATCTGTCTGTATCGCTCTCTTTGGATCCCTTTATTTTACCACTATCTCTCAATCTTGTCTCCCCCCCTATTCTTCTGTTCACCAAATAAAAAAAGCTAAATGATGCTCTCTTGCTCACATTAAGACACATGTTTGTGTTTTAGGACCTGATGTGCGCTGCGGACTTTCAAGT
>CM059271.1:14327464-14392464 GCA_030347295.1 Setipinna tenuifilis | reverse complement strand
GAATTTTCAACTGTAAACATTCACAACCACGAGCGCCAGGCAGCCATATTTAAAAAGAGGGGCGGAAAAAAACACACATCAAAAAAGCTACCTAAGGACATCCAGGACCTCTGCAGGGTTTAAATGAAATACGAATTTAGTATGTATACCAGGTCCACACAATCTTTTTCTTTTTTATTATTTTGGAACAGGGTGAATAATAATAACATACCCTCACAGCATATTTCTGCTGTGAAAATTTGCCCATTGTCCTTGCGCTCGTGTCATCCCCAATCCCTGGGCAAACATAACATGTCCATCAGCAACAGAACGGCACTATGGAGGCAGATGGCACCATTCAGGCTGGCCATGCATTAGGCCCTGCCTGCCTGCCTGCCTGCCTGCCTGCCTGTGCAATAATGACAAGCTAGCAAGTGATCATTACCACATCTGTTCTCCAGCAGGTATAACTCACACAGGCTTCATCCCTCCGGACGCCCAGCACAATTACAGGGCCTGGCTGACTGATCCTGACAACAGCTGACTGTGGTACACACACACAAAGAGTTCAGATACAATACAAAAACAACAAAAAACAAACTCCATTAAAAGTCCATTGAAAATAAAATCTCGTTACACTTCATTTTGTTTGTTTGCTATTGTTGTTTTTTTTTTTGCATTGCGTGTATGATCATGAAACTGTTGCTGGGCTGTTTGGATTTTTGTTTACTTTCACATACTCGAAACAGCCCAAATGTTGTTTGGATGACATCACCTGAAATGCCCAATTTTAAAAAAAAAAGCCTGATTCCTGAATAAACTTTAAAAGGAACTAGATCCAAATGCGTTATATATTAGATGATGCATAGGGCCAGGCTTTGAGCAATTCTGCAGGGGTGTGTGGCTGAGCGATGCTGGTTTGGACACTTTCCCAGTGATACTGAGCCACTTGTTTGTTTAGCTGTCGAACTTGCTGCAATAATCAAAATCACAACATTAGGAGCCTGCCATGATACTGCAAAAAAAACAAAAAACTTTGCTAGAACATCTGCGGTGTAGCATTATCTTTGAAGTCATATTACAACAGCCACTGTCTGTTTGTATGAGAGGTGTCTGTCCTGGTTTTATCAAGTAAAATCCCTGCCACATATTTGATTCATGTGATCCTAATGAGGACCGAAACTTATCAGACAGGTAGATCAGCTTATCTGTGCAATCACCTGTGTTAAGTACACAGGCAGAAGGGACACATGGTAGGGTTTTCACTTTCTAAAACCAGCATTGACACCTCTGGTCACCTCACTGTGACAGTTCTGCCTCTCTTCCTAGTGCAAGATCACTGGAGAACAAAACAGCATAGAGCAATTTCTTTATATGCAATATAAGGTTACATTCATAATGCCCAGAAAAAATGCAGGATTGTTTTGAATGTCACTGGCAAGTGAGTAGGGACAGAAACAGCCAAAATATCTGCAGGCCACTTCCCTGATGCATTCCATATGAATCAGTCAGTCAGTCAGTGCCTGGCTGGAAAACACAGCCCCATTTGCCCCTAAGTGCCTCCCCGATGCTGCGTGCCAAAAACCCCCCAGTGACAACCACAAGGCAGGTAGCTGATGTGCAAGGGACTGCGGCAGGGACCAGGAGTCTGTTTGGATGACACGCACCGACAACAGAGGTCTCCCCTGGTGCACGGCAGGTGCACCGGAATCAGCAGCAGTCCGCATCGCTTGCCTCAACCCCCCCACCACCACCACCACCCTCCTGCCCCCCCCCTCCACCCCTTGCTCTTGCCACTCTGAGCAGCACCACGGCAGTCCTGAAGCAACGCGGTCTTGACAGAACCAGAAACAGGACTGTCCAGTTAAGAAAACTGCTGAGAGAGTTGTAAAAATTCTGACAGGTTGTTTTAAAAAAAGAGAGAGACGAGGTCCAGAGTCGAGCTGAACCGCCTCTGTTGAGGCTGAGGGAATTTGAGTTGCGTCTCGCTTCAGATGAGAAGGAATCATTCTAGTGCTGAAATGAACTGTGTGAGGCAGCTGCAGACCTGCACTTCAAGACCTGACCGTTCAAGCTTATCACACATACATACATACTATGGGATGTGTGATCATTTTCAACAGTCCCGACCGCTGATTGGCAGTCACACACACACACACACACACACACACACACTCATGACAAGGCAGAACAGGACTGTGATACCTGGCTTAAATTTAATGCCACCTATGAACAAACACTGTATTGCCTCTAGCAATCATAAATTAAAAGTGCAATAAAAAAACTACAAAACCTATTTATATTTGGCAGGCGTGCTTCACAATGTTTCACAACCTTTCTGTAAAAATTAATTCTGCCTGGATTTAGTATAAATATTCAACACTTCGTGTCTTTGGTGCCTGTGCGCTTTAAATACGTTGTTAATACATAGGTACAGATGGCAGCGCTTACGCAGTGCCCAGATGGTAAAACCTCTAATTTGAATCAGACCTTATAATTAGGAAACAAAAAATTAAAAAGGAAAGCATGAGGATGTGCTTTTAAAACTTGAAACAAAACACAAATTACAGCATGAGAAGTTTGGTTTGTGTGGTCGTTATTAAACGAACAATTTCTTTCTTCTCTGAATGGGTTTCGTTTTGAAACGAAATCCGATTCCATATGTGTAATTTGGAAACATAGCTTCCCGCAGAGACATCCCTTTTTCCCTCGGATAAAGAGACGAGAAAGATGACTGGCTGAATGTCTTGAAGCCTGACACTGTTTAAGGAAACGTTTAATATTCGCTCAACTAGTGGGGGTAATGATGCAATTGTAAAAGCATAAATGCATTTCAATGCAGTGTCTTTGTAAAGTGTGATGAAAGCACTGATAAAATGTATCCTGATACGTCAAACTGTAGCCTGCCGATCACCGCCGTACTAAAAGCTCTTGTTATTTGCAGTAGTTAGTGTGTTCTATACAATATACAAAAATCTATTTAGATGCATCAAGTCAACGGCCACTTCCAGTAGCGTTGATGTGTGGCAGAAGAACAACTCTCACAAGTTAATAACGTTGTAATAACCAGAAACCATTAGCGCAATGTATATTCGGGTACGTTTTCCTGTTGTAAGCGACTTAAAGGTTATCTGAAGACAAGCTTAATACTTTTTACGTCTGGTGTGATTTTAAAATAAGTGTGTTTGTGATTTGAGGCGTATTTGGGCATTTCATAGCCCCGTGCTCTAGCACTTCTGTCAAACACTGCGTTCTGTTGAGCTTCTGTTACACCTTGGACGCACAACCGTTTACATGCATCTATGTTCAAACCTCACGGACTGGTAACACAAGCAAAGTTATTGACAAACTCACCAGTTTCAAACTGAATCGAAGTTGAAAAGGACAGAAACCCAGCGAGAAGTAGCGCTGCGACTGTCAAAGAATCCATAGCTCTCCTTCGCGTACGACTGTCCGAGGAATGGTGTTGCGTGTTGCGTTGCTCTTCAGAACTGGCCAAGAGTGATCGCAGGTGAGTCAGTTTGGATACAGCCACCGGAGCTGATGCGGCTCGCTCTAATGAAGTCTCCAAACGGGCTTCCGTTAAGAGCGCCTGAACTTCAAGGCAAATATGTTCTCCCGACTCAAGAGATAGTATGAAGTAGGGATCCTATTTCCAATCATGTGACAGGAAATCGGGGTAAGAGATTCAACCTGCAGCTTTGAGTAAAGGACACGCCTAGTGTGGAGTGGTTTTTTGAAAATAGTTGTCTAAGATATGACAGCGAGCGCCATGCGTTGTGTTTGTATAGTGAGACCTGCTGAAAGATGTCTCTTTAACATCTGTTGTTCAAAGACAGACTAACGTTCCCAAGACGATACAAAGTGTACTATCGTCCTTATGGTAGTACTAACTTAGTATTGACTTTTTACCCTTCAAAGCCGACTGGGTATAATTGTGCCTCGCTAAATTGTGTCTCTAATTTGCGTAATTGGTTGGATAAATAAAAGATTTTGGCACAGCGCCAGTATATCTGTGACTGAACTAACGGCAACAAGTTAGAGTAGGCTATGGTTGTTAAGCGGCCACAAAATATTGTTCCTCATTACCATGTTTGACTTTTTATTTAAAAAAAACTAAACTAAACTAAACCAAATTATACAGAGACACAGATAAAAGTAATTTATCCATAATTGACTTTGGGGTAAGTTTGTTAACTGAGGACTCGCGGATTCGCGCTCGAAATGGTCCAAGCAGGCGCACCAAATGAGCTCCCCCTCCCGGCCGGAAAAGCCTCGTTATGATGGGGAACCCATTATCAACTCGGCCGAGCACAGAGCCAAGGAGACCAAAGTATAAAAATAGCACAGTCCACATGATGTCACTGGCCACCAAAATCATAATTAGCAATACCCGTAAATCATCAGCGTCCGAGAGCATTTGTCGGTCACCATGTTATGAAAATAACATCTGGTGACATAATAGGAAGTGATGGGTGAAGTAGCCTTCAGAGCAACTCAGGAATTCCTTTGATTGTACTTAAGAACAGGATGTCACAGTTTCGCAAATGGAACTTTTAAAATGGAACCAAAAAATGTTTTGAAGGTATAGCTTGTCAGTCAGAGAGTTAGCCTACGTATGCATGTTGGTTGTAGCCTTTAAAAAAATTTCACTGCTTAATTAGAAAAGCATCTTTTTGAAATCTTTTCATTCCTAAAAAAAACTATCCATCCACTTCATCGTTGTTCAGACATGAAGGAGATGGAAATGATGTACAGCTTGATTCCAGATTCTTTTTTGTCAGTCTGAATTGTTGTAAGAACGCCTTAGGAAAATATGTAAGATCTTAAAAAATAAAAATAAAAAAGAACTTTCTTTTCTTTGAATCAATGACACCTCAGACATAGAGGACCAATTAAACTGGAACTGAACTGTCATTTATAGGACTTACCATGACATCATCATGGCATCATCTTCTAATCAACCACACAAGACAAAGTTCATGACAAATGTCTTCCTGGAAGCTTACAATTTCTCCTTACATCAGGAAAAAATAACACCACTTAAAGGGCCTACCAAATTCAACCAAAAAACCTGCCTTCTTGTTGATAGACTATAAATTTGACCCTTAGGTTATGCGCTCTAAAAAAGTAACAGGATCAAGACATGAAAACCTAAAAAGCCACACCAGAGGTAGACCACAGGCTTGAAGCAGGGATGATGTAGGCCTGGGTCATGTCTCGAAATGCAGACTGTGGCTGAGGTAAGCACCGTTAAGGGCAGCCCTGCTCTCTGCTGAATGCTACAGGGGGGTTAGAATGACACAGTTTCCTTCTATGAAAATAATTAAATAATGTCATCCTGTCCTTATCCACTCTACAGTACTACACACACATGCACACACATTACACATATACACACACACATACGCACCCCCTGCCCCCCTTCCAAAACACACACACACACACATTAAACACAGGATGTGTGTAATGTGTAATGTCCTTTTCCATATCGTGCAGCAGATTAATTACATATTTTAGGAGAATCGTTTAGATTGGTATAAAAGCATGAAATTTGGCACAGATACTCTCTAAGAGTCACTTTTTGGGAAAAAGACGTTGCCCCCCCAAAAAATTCTAAATGTTGGCCATTTTTTCAAGATGGCTGCTATTTCTCCGATCGTTAAAACTATAATGTAGGCATAACATTTTGTTAAAATACTCTGTTAAGAATGTTTTTATGGAGAATGGTCCTATATTATATATCTATGAGAGGGAAAGTATGGATGGGGGTGTCTGAGTCGAGGAACATTTATATGCTGGAAAAAGCAGACTTGTAACCTTTATCAGAAATTCTCTCATGCCTCTCATATATAACTTTATGGAAGGTCAAAAGAGGTAAGATATGACATAACAAATATAGAGCAACTTAATATGATTTGATCAAGTGCATTCCTTTTCCTTAGAACACAAACCAATGCATCAGAAGAACTATGGATAGTCTGTACCAAGCCACAAATCATACTCCAAGTCTGTACTATAAATATTGTTACTTTTTATACTTTGTGGGGAATATTTAGAGAATTGAGGAAGTCATCTTTTTTAACAGAGAATGTGTTAGTCACAGCAATGTGAGCACAGCTCAAAGGCAGACCAGGTCTGGACTTGTTCCACACATCCATCCTCTGAGATGTTCTAAGGTGACACTGGCCCTGTTCTTTGTCACTGATATGAGATACAGCCAGAGATGGAGGACAAGCAGCCAACAACAGTAAGGTCACAAGGGTCAGTCACCATCAGTGTAGGTACTATACTTGTTTTGTAAGTCGCTTTGGATGAATGATGGAAAACTCTCTTGCCAGTAACAGTAAGTTACTTAAAGAAAAAAATTCGATGTAAAGTGAACTTTGGATATGTTAGAACATGATAGCAAGTTGGTATGTTTGCTGAGAAGCAAAACTACACTAGCTTGTTGCATTTCGAACTTTACTTTTTCTGCAGTTTTTGTCGAAAAGGCTCACAATGCTAGTGGTCAGGGCACAGAGATAGCCTAAAGACATCACTACTTTTAAACCATAAAAAGCTCAAAGTAGCTCCACACTTACTTGGTAGTAACAAGGGCCCTATTAAAAAGGCTGTTTTTACAAGTAGTACCCTGCTGTAGCTTATGGTCGCCGCCATGTTGAAAGTCTGTACAAGTCAATTGACAAATGCAGCATCACATAAACACTTACCGGAATTGTTGACTGTAATTTTAGTGACTGTCTCTGGAATACTGCAGAGATGGTGGAACACAGAGAGTATTTGAGAGAATTTCAGGTAGAGGCAGAGCAATTTCTATTTGGTGGGCGTCCATACTTATTCGAACTGGAGTATAGAGATGGAGAGCTGCGAGAGTGCGATGAAAGGTTTGCCAGAGAAAAACAGCATGCAGAGGAAGCCGCCACAGCCACTGACCTAGCCACAACTCAACCGACCTTTATGGGCTTTCAACATGGCGGTGATCAGAAACTACCACAGTCTTTTTAATAAACAATTTGTATACTTCCAAAATTCTAAATGCCTTAATTTGAATGCCAGGGTCATTGTTATACTACCAAGGAAGTGTGGAGCTACTTCAAGCTTTTTTAATGGTTTAAAAATAGAGATGTCTTCAAGGTTCCTGCATGCTCTGGGCCTCGTTTCCCGATAACGATGGTTCTTGGGCTTAAGTGCAACGTAAACGATTGATCCTACGAACGTTCTTAGATTTTCTACGTCTGTTTCCCAAACACCGTCGTACATGAACGCGCGTGCACAGCTTCTAAGATCGTTATTAAAGGGAGCTGTCCATGGTCCATGATGACGACAATGACTATGGCGGTGGTGGCGGAAACAGACAGGGCCAGGGCCGCGACCGTTTGGCGGGTGTTGAGGCCCGTCACCGTGTCATTACAATTTTCTTTTGAGTTTGTTTTGAAAGACTTGCACTTTTATGTTCAGTAACCTGCACTCCCATTTGAAATTTACCACTTCTGCGTCTGTGTTTTTGTGTATTTAACACTTTCTCTTAATTAGGCCTATGTTGATAGACTATAGGCCCTAATGTCCGACATAATATGGTTATAAAACAATTTTTATGTAATTTAAGCCTCCTGTCGTGTTCGGGTCAAATCTTACCGTTTTACAACTTATAATAGCCTACTCATAAATATTATGTTTTATATCTGATTACCTCCAGACCTTATGATATCCTCCACACATGTGTACTTGAACATATAAAAGTGATGATTAGCCTACCTATTTCATTCAATTTTGGATGTTTTAATCAACCGGGTTACACCTGTGGTGTTCCCAGTCAAAAGTGACCGCGATAGGAAACGAATGGGTATCCAGAGTACATTCATTTAACATACAGAAAATACAGAATACAGAACTACATTTTTGTAGTTCATTTTCAGTGCGCAATTGTATTTTCACTGATGTTATTTCATGTTTACTTCTATAAACTGTTGTTAGACACTACTTTGAAACATTGTTCTCAACTAAAGAATGTTTAATAAAAAAAATGGTAGTGGAAAAAAATTGTGCTAATTTAAGAGCAGTTAAAACAGACACTAAAGTAGGGGGCTGGAGGTGAACACGACCGGAGGGTTAATGAGCATATTTACAAACAGCGGGGCAGTACCAACGTGCTTCACATAGCCTACATAGGCTAATGAAAAGAAAATGGAAATATGAGGGACGGCTGTTATGTCGCTGGTTTCGCTGTGCCGTGATGGTTACGCAGCGACCATAGACTATATTCTTGCGCACATGGAGTAGTTTCGCTACAAGTCCTCCGGGTGTCTCCACTGTGCCCCGCCGCTAAGATCAATCTTAGCGCGGTAAGACTACTCCAGACCACACTTAGAGTTACGTGTGATCCTACGATAGTTCTTAGCTAAGATGGTTTCGGGAAACGGCCCGTGGACTCTACGATGGTGTTACGTGTGAACTTACGTACTACTTAGGCTTAAGTAGTACTTAAGTGCTTTTGGGAAACGCAGCCCTGATCACTAGCACTGTGAGCCTTTTTTGGGCAAAAACAGTACTAGCGGCAAGAGTACTTTAGCTACTCAATGTTTTTAAATACCCGAAGTTCATTTACACTGAGTTTCTCCTTTAATAAAAATAGGAATCCCTTACAAAATGAGACCAGTTAAGAAAAGAAGTTGTTGATGACTGAAGAGCCTTTTATTCACACCACTGTAAACCAACAGCTAGCTGTCTGCTAAGACTATTGCGCTGATGAGATGGCGACTCTGTTACGGCTCTGGCCTGCCTTCAGCCAATCAGCGTCCTTGATCTATTATTTATTTATTTTTAAAAATCATTTGATTATCATGGAAAGTCCCATCTTATCCTGTTTTTTTTTAACAACTGTCTTGGGAAGCGGGTGTTCTCAGCTGTTTGTTATTACTCGTATTGATGAAACTCATATAATTCGTTCTGATATTCATACTCATATTGTTTGTTTATGGATTCCCTGTCACCTGCTGTCCCAGTTGCTTTGCCCACTGCTCTGCCTCATTCAGGATTCTGGGTGGTTTCCACTCTCATATGTTTCTATTTTTGGGTCTCACTACTGCACCTGTCTGTACTGTTTCAACCACATATTTTGTCAACAAACATTTATTTGTTATTACTGTTGCCATGGCATTAAAAATATTCTTCCACATTACCTGCTGACTAGGCTCAATTTCAGACTTTATTTTGCTTTCATGGATGCAGCATTTCTGAAAGGCAGACATGGAGTAAATACTTTTCAAAACCTAAACACAAACAATTTTCAATTTAAAAAGTGTTGTAATGGCCTCCTGCATTTCAATAGCCATTTTGATAAAGTGTTTTACAAAGTTTGCTTCAAAGTAGTTAAGAGTCAATAGAACTATAAGTTATAAGAGTATAATAGAGCTATAAGCTATACGAATTATAACAGGTAATGCACACAAATATCAAAGACAAAAAAACAGTTAACAACCATAAGGCACTATGTAGTGTTGTGGTTGCTTTAATGTGAGATACCTTGAGTCTAGTGATAATCACAAAAGCCATTCTAAACACTTCACACAGACACAGCTAATTCAAGTGTATTTTTCAGTCACCCTATGACATGGTTCACAGCCCTACTACACATAGCTTGAAGCACTCCCACCCCACCCCCCAACACCCCCCAACTCCCCCCATCAGGAGAGCCCTAAAATGCTCCCCAAAGGTACACTGAGTGTGTGACTCCTCAGAGGTCTGTGCACTAATCTTATAATCAGTGGAGCTACAGCCATAATGCTTCTGTGACTGGGTGGATGATTCAGTGCAGTTCCACACGGGTTAAAAGGGACCACTGCAGCAAAAACCACAACAGACACGGCCTTGTCTGTTCTTGCTGAGCTGAGCTGGGAGTTCCCGTGAACTGACGCTGATTTTTTTTTTTTTTTGCCCCAGCGATGGCTGCTGTTGTCAACAAGGCTGTTATAGATTGTGCATCTCTTCTTTTGAGTCTGCAGTTTGCCTGCATTCCCTTCAAACACAACAAGGGAGATTTCATCTTGCCAAACTATGTCTTTGGGAATTCGTTTAAGAAAAGGGGTGCTGGTGGATAGACCCTCAAGCACTGGCAGAGAGGATATGTGCGGAAATGCAGGCACAGACACATACCACACAAACAACTACACGAACACACACACACACACACACATCACTCATACTGTTAAAACACACACAGACACACACACTGTGCTTATACTGAATAAACTCACACAAACGCACACAGCGAACAGACACACACACTCCCTGTCTCTCTCACACACACACACACCGCTTATACTGAATAAACACACACAAACACACACATGCGCGCACACACTACTTTTACTCTATAAACACACACATGCACGCACACATCATTTACACTGTATAAATACACACTTATAAACACATATTGATACATTCATACTGTATATACACACACACACTCACAAACACTACCCATACTGTAAAAAAACACACATAGACACCCTCTTGTAAACATATATTCATACTTTCATACTGTATAGACACACACACACACACACACACACACACACACACACACACACACACACACACAGCCCTTTAAGCATCATTCGCATTTAAAAGCTAAGATTAGAGTGAACCACTTCACATATCCCACCTGTACTGATTCAACTCGTCTAGAATTTTCCCCCTGCTCTCCTCTCCTCTTTACTCTTACTCACACACACACACACACACACACACACACACACACACACACACACACACACAATCACCCCCCCACCTCACTCCTCACTCCACTCCCCCTCCCCTCAGCTATAGACGGCCCTGTAATTACGTGCACACACACACACACACACACACACACACACACACACACACACACACACACACACACACACACGTTGCAGCCACAGGAGGAATGCTGCGGTGTAATCAAGCAGCTCCCCACCCTTTGCTCCAGCTCTCCTCTCCTCCATGCCCACCCCCACCCCCACCCCAACCCCAACCCCCTCCTCCCCCAGCCGAGGCCCTGAGCGGCCCCCGCACCATGCAGGTGAGACCAGGGCCTTTACCTGAATGCTGGCAGCGACACCCCCACACACACACACACACACACACTGCTCACCTATCAGAGGGAATGCAGTGAGCACCACGTCCATTACCATGAGTAAGTGCCAAAAACAGCAACAGGAGAGGACTCTGTGGTGAGGTGAAGAAAAAAAAAAGGAAAAAGGAGATTGCGAGAGGAGAAGAGTGAGGAAGAAATGCCCTCACCTGCTCTGATAGTTGGCTGCTTTCATTGCAGTGTTTAGAGCTGTAACAGGTTTGACCCCTGGTGACTGCTGTGATAATGAGATTGAGATTGGCTTGACTGGACTTGCCTCTTTGTAATCTACCAACATTTTAACTTGGGCAAAAAAAACAACAACTGGTTTTGTTTTCACCTGTTTAGTGAAGAGAACTGCCTCCATGTCTATCCCTCCCCTACAACCCCTTTCTCTCTTGATCAGATAAACTCCCTGTGATGTTATCAGTCCACAGACAGCTCACAATTTATTTTAACTAACAGAATGGTCTTGTGCAAACACCAAATAATAGCAGTATACCGATAACATAAAATAAAACATTATATTTACTCTGATAATATCTACACATATAAAAACAACGCACGTGTGTTAGTGTTCGCACCTAAGTAACAAATAATTGGTGTTCGCACCTCAGTAACAAAACAAGGACATGGTGGCCATAGAAGTGTTAATATGTTTAGAGGAACTGGTTTCTGTAATGAAGGATAGGGCTGCCAAAGGCAACTAACTCTTTAAACACATTTCCCTTTGAAGCTCACTCAGGCAACTAAAAATCTAGCATGCAGGCATTCCTGCCATTCTTCGCCTTAGTACGTGATGCTGTTTCCCTCTCCGAGTTGTTGCTGTGTTGTGTGTTTTTTTTTTTGACTGTCTCCTAGGGCTTCTCCTTCAGTAGTGGTCAAAACAGAGTGCAACAGAGTCTAATGAGCAACCACGCAACAAGACAAGCCCACGCTGAAATGTAATCACACACAATATCAGAAACAATATCTCCACGGATATCTGGGAACCATGCGGGGGAATTGGTGCTTTTAGATGAACTCTATTTACTCGTTATGTGTTTTTTTTCTTTCCTCAATCACATGCCAAAACATAAAAGCCCTCAGGCAGGCAGGGGTGCTATACTAAAAAGGTTTTGGGCTCTTTGAAAGAATATTAGATTCCACTACTCCCACACACACACACACCATGCCGTACAATAATAATAGTTGCTTGTGAGCTGTGAGGGCCCCCTGTCAATACAGGTCTCTTTAAAATGTAACACCCCGCACCCCCCTGCTCCCCCAACTGTTAGTACTGCTGACCCCATGATGGAGTCCAAGTCACATTTTTATAATAAAACAAAAATTCATACTCACAATGCGAACTAAAATTACTATAAAGACACAGAGTCTGGGTCAACAAAAGGTTCATGTACTGTAAAAAAAAATACAGGGTGGTCGACACAAAGGGGTGTCTCTTAAGATAACAGTGTGAAAACAGGAAAAATTTGAGCCACACCTGTTATTAATATAAACGCCTTTATTAAATACTGGCTGTATTTTGAAATCACTTTATCTGGTATGAGAATACCAGCTATTAATTCTTTAAGATCAACACAACAGATTACAGGTTAGTTTTTTATTCTTGCCTTGTGGCACAGAAACATTCAGGCACAAAGTCACCGCTCCAAATCTATCCTCTCAAGCAAATCGGTCTCCCTTTGGAGATTGGGGGTCCCTAAGGCTTCCCTTTGATACTTCAATACACAACAGTGTTTTCATTCTTAACCCAATTATGCCACAAGGTCCGGGGCCAAAGTTTAAATATATCCTTGCAAATGGTAACTTCTGGAATCTTCACAGATTGACACTTGAAAATAAGCCTTTGGGTGTGGTGCTTCCACAGTGTACAAATGAAAGCCATGACTTTGGTAGTGATCTTACTGATCACCAGCGGTGTTCATTGTTTTTAGCAGTGTTGGTGGTGCACCAATGTTGAATGCATATAAGGGGGGGAAACCTGCACAATAAAAATAAAAAATCTCTAAAAATTTTTCAGTTGTGCTCCCCGTGAAATGAACCAAACTGGGGTACACCACTGTGTGCTCACCCTCAACAGGCTACACAGCTCCCCTCTGGAAGTGTTTACAGGGGACGCTGGATGGGTTGCCGTAGGGCAGGGGTGCTCAATACGTCGATCGCGATCTACCAGTCGATCGCGAGGCCAATAGTGGTAGATCGCATACAACTTTGAAAAAAAAAAAAAAAGTTCCCTGTTAATCCTGCACATGCTAGTTAGCTGATGGTCCCTCACGCATCCACCGGCAGACAGCGATCACCCAGCCAAACATTTGGACCCAACCTTTGCGCTGGAGCCAGTTGCTGGGCCAGGTCTCACTGCAGTTGGACGAATCTACGGACGTGAGTGACACAGCACATGTGTGCATTTACATTCGTATGGTGTTCAGTGATATGACTGCAAAGGACGAGCTATTGACAGTGATTCCCTTGAAAGAACATGCGCGAGGAGAGGACATTTTTCAGTCGTTTAAAAACTTTAGCGACAAAACTCAGCTCCCACTGTACAAGTTAGTGTCCATCACCACGGATGGAGCGCCCGCAATGGTTGGTCGCGTGAATGGGTTCATTAAGGTGCAGACAGGACGATGCTTTTCCAGACTTCGTGAATTACCACTGCATTATCCACCAACAAGCATTATGCGCGAAGATGCTGAACATGAAAGAGATCATGGACGTGGTAACGAAGATCGCCTGCTCAATTAAAACTGGAGCACTTCAAAGACGGGCACATATTCCGCGCACATATGGAGAAGGCTGACAGCGACCACTCTGAGTTGTTGCTACACACTGACGTGAGGTGGCTTAGTCGCGGGAAATTCTGTTTTTTTTTTCCGTGAAAGTGGACATGCAGAATACAAACAGCTGAATGACGAGCAGTGGCTGCTGGATTTGGCTTTTTAACCGATCTGACAAGCATGCTGAATGACCTTAATCAAGAGCTGCAAGGAAAAGACAAAACGGTGATCGACATGATCAGCTCAGTCAATGCCTTCAAACGAAAAATGAAACATCTGTCCTCAAAGCTTCAGCGCCATGACTTGGCAAATTTCCCGAACCTGCAGTCAGAGTTGGAGACGCAAGGGAAGGCCTGTGCGCAACTACTGTCCTTAAAAACTACTACTACTACTACTACTCATTATTCTACTCGAATTAAACTCTGAACTAATTATTAATACTATTATTATACATTGTCACTGTATTATTATTATTATTATTATTATTATTATTATATGGCAATTACAAAAACATGTTCAGAGCTTATTTTGTTGAAATATTGGCTTGGAATTTTCAATACATTTTAAAATAACATACGCTTTTATGGGTCGGTAGATCTTTGTGACTTGGTCATTTTAAAAGTAGCTCGCACACTGAAAAAGTGTGAGCACCCCTGCCGTAGGGAGACCCAGTGTTCTCTTTCTCCTCCCAGAATCCTTTGCGGCAGCACCACCGCAAGCATCCTCCCTCCTTTGCTTGCCGTAAGCTGCCTGCGAGTGTGGCGCTGCGCTTCAGTGAAGCCTCTGGTCTCTGTGTGGAAACCACACCAGCCCACATGACAGCGCAGCAGTCAGACTCCCCACAGCCTGATAGGAAACATGCTTCACCCAAAGGACTAGGCCTCTCTGTGATTTGTGTGTGTGTTTGTGTGTGTGTGTGTGTGTGTGTGTGTGTGTGTGTGTGTGTGTGTGTGTGTGTGTGTGTGTGTGTGTGTGTGTGTGTGTACGTGTTGGGGGGAGGGAGAGGATAGAGGGATTATGTGTGTAACTGTTATTATGTGTTTATCTGAATGTCTGTCTGTGCCTCTTTGAGTAGTATGTGTGTGTTTGTATTATTGTGTCTGTGTGTGCTTTAGAGAAAGAAAGATAGAGACACAATGATAGATAAATAGAGATACAGATACAGAGAGAAAGAGAGAGAGAGAAAAAAGGAGATGGAAAGAGAGAGTTTGTGTTTGTGCCCAACTGCTACTGCATCAGTAAGTGAGAGACTTTGTTCAGTAGGGTGTGGACCAAGGGCCTCATGTTTAGTCAGTCTCCCATCATAACAGAGAAATGGTCCAAAGCAAACAGATCAATAGATGCCCAGAGCAGTCATCTGTCACTAGGACTGCAGCTGATATGCCTCAGGAGCAGTGGTGTGTAGTTTCTCAGAAGAGGCAGAGATGTTAGGGCATGCTGAAACCGTGAGAAGTGAGAAGATCAACCAAATCTAATGCCTCCAGTCGAGCTACTGAAGCCAAGAACATTCTGGCTCAGACCTGCCCTGTGCCAAGCTGAAGACCTGTAAGGTACCGTGAGAGTATTGACAGCTGTTGTTGCCACTCTTGAATACAAAAATATTAAATTGAACCTAACTGAATTAATTAATCTTTTAGATCAGTACTCAAGTCAACCAGAGACAGAACTCCAAGTCATATTTTTTCTGATGAAAACCCTAGAATACTGAAACTATAAAACAATTTGTTTTTCTGGTATCATAAAGCTACATCTTAATTCTTTAGGAGTGGTAAAACATGTTAAAAGTACATAGAGCTTGAAACTTTCTTTTTTTTTAGCACAAAGCATACTTTCTCACTCTGCCCCTCTCTAAGGCTAATATGTTGGTCGACCTTTTGAGGTGGGTTTCGCTCAAGTTTTTTTTTTCTGTGTGTGGTTGCTTTAGAGAAACCAGACTTCTGCAAGAGTTCTCCAAAGCACCCTGGCCTGGCGCATCCCCTCCCCTCCCTTCCCCTCCTCTCCTGACCCCCCTCCCCTCCGGCTGCTGCAGACAGCGGCCTCATCTCCATCCCCACCACCCACCAACCCCACCAACCCAACCACCAACCTCCTGCCCAGTGGAGCTAACCACAACCAGATATTACACTGCGCCCAGATCCCCCTCTTTTGCTCCAACCGCTGGCCTTGCATGATGAAGATGGATTCGCTTGCTAATTATGCTTAACGGAGAGAGGATTACCGGGAAAAGGGATACTGAGGGGAGGTAAACTAGGAGGATTGGAAACGAGAGTGCTGGCCAGTATTTACGTCTGCGCTTATCACGTCATCGCCCCACACATGTTTAATGCATTCAACTTCTAACGTCGAGTTAGCCCATAACATCACTTCTTTACCTTCAGGGGCCTCTTCTTAGACTTCTTAGACTTAACTTTTTTTTCTACTTGCCATCACAGCCATTCAGAAGCTATCTGGATATTTGTAGTTTTTAAAAAATGTGGCATGAATAGTGTTGCTTGCAATTATGTTCACAGTTATATCCTCACAGATGATGCTTGGCTGAGACACGTGCTTGTGTTGCATGAATTAAAACCTACAGGCCAGGAAGTATTTCCCTTTATAACTTTAACTTTTACTTACAGTCGCACCATCAGGACTAACACCTTGCTGTTGATCATCAAAAAAATAATAATTGCTCTCCTACCCTCAGCAATTTTATCAACAGCAGCACTAGCTGGGGAGAACTCAAGATGAAAAACAAGAGAAAAAGCACTCTTTACTTTGAAGTTAAAAGAAAAAAAAACTGTCCTCAAAAAAACTCTGTGATTTTGGCAAATAGTCATTGTTGCTCAAGCGGACCATTAAGCATAATTGTTTCTGCCAGTTCAAAGCCATTATCTGTAATGGCTGGATCAAAGTTCTCCCAGATTGAGGGGATCTGGGGAGGATTTGGGCTCCTTCTCGCCACATGTGTCATCTTATTGTGCGCCTTTGTTATGTGCCTCTGAGCCTCTGTGGCCATTCCCAGTGGAACTGTTAACACAAAGTTTGTCTATAACAAATAAAAAGTGATGCGTCTTTTCTCTCTTTCTCTTTTATCTTCCCTTGTTTCTCTCTTTCTCACCCACTGTCTCGCTCTCTGTTTTTTTCCAAGCAGTGGTTTTACAATGATGTATGTAATGATGCATTGCAAATTGTGTATGTGTATGTTTGTGTGTGTGTGTGTGTGTGTGTGTCTATGTGTGTGGTTGGGGGTTAAGGGGAGGCAGGCATGTCCTCTTTCGTCTTGGCACAGACTTGTGAACGCAAGGCAGAGGGCAATGGGTTCACAGCATGACCTGTGAGACCTGCCGTCTTACAGCGCAACGCAACACTGAATGCACAAAAATAAACAAAGATGCCAGCGAGCAGAGAGCAAAGAGCTGTTTTGGTTGGCAGAAAATGCGTAACGCTACTCTTGCATAGGCGTTAAAGCCACCATGGTAGAGGAGATTGGGGATGCGTTGGGGCTGGGGAGGAGTGGGGTGGGGTGGAGTGGGGTGGGCTCGGATGGGGTTTGTAATTCAATTAAGAACCTGTGGTTGCATGTCACATTTGGGCGAAAAAAAGTCAGCGAAGCGCAATTTCAAGAAACAGCAAAAGTGTCTGCACAGGTCACAGGGCAAACTTGGAGCATGCCCAGTGTGCCTCCCAGAAAATAAACATGGGCGATTGAAACCGTGATTTGAGTTATTTTCGTTTGTTCTATTTCGTAAAGTGACCAGAGCAACTCGATATGTTTATCCACAATGCTTTCGAGCAACATTATATAACTCTTACTCATATAAACATTGGAGTCGCTGGCAGAAGGTGTTGCAAAACATTTATTTGACAAGCTACCAGCATTACAAGTACTTCCATCAACATCACAATTAAATCCTTGCATTCATTTGTTTTTCTCTTTCAAACATTTCTGCTGTTTCTTTTTTGTACGCTCCAAAAAACACAAGACACACACGCACAGAAACACATACACACACACACACAAGCCCGTTTTTGCATGTTTGGCATCAGAATATTGCTAACAGACTGCAGACTTGCTTCCACCCCGTGTCTGTTTATAGAAACACGAGTTTCCATGTGCCTGAAACCAATTTCTGCATGCATGCATGGCGAGGCCAGGCCCGGCCAGGCCCATATCTCCCTGCCCTGCTCTGGCATGCTGCGTTTTTGGTCTTCGCCGCCTTTTCCGCCCCAGCCAGGGCTTGGTGGGTTTCCACCGCGCGGCCTGATTGATTTGGCCTTTAAGGCCTCTCTGTCTCTCTTTCTGGCTCGCTCGCTCGCTCTCTCGCTCACTCTCTCACTCACTCGCTTTCTCCAGCGCTGGGGCAAACCCTCTCTGCATCTGGGCAGGGAAGGCCAACTCGGAGGCCATTACGATTCCTCTGTGGCGAACGGCCTCCGAGGTCTAAGCCATTTCCTGTGGCCCCCAGAGGATGACGTATGGGCTTTAAAACAGGGAGCTGACTCCAATACCCATGATGATAAATATGATGGCTGTCTCACTAACAAACCCCATACTGGGGAAGACTAGGAACAAGGGGGAAAAAAAACTCACTCAGAAAGGGGGGAAAACTGTATGCCGTTGCTAAGTCATCAGAGTGTGATCCATGAGTGACTGAACTTGTGGCACAAGGGTATTGCTAGTGCCATTACTCTTGACATGTCTGATGTCATCACAGCGAGGGGACTCCAATACCCATGATGATGAATGCGATGACTGTCCCACTAATAACCCAGTGCTGGGGTAGGAGAGAAAAGAAACAGAAAGGAGGAAAACTACAGTTACTAATTCATAAGAGTGTGTTCTAAGGATGAGTGAACTTGGAGAGGAGACGGGTATCACTAGTCCTGCTATTCCATGTCTGATGCAGATGCCATCACATCTTCTCTCTTTGATGGCTGCTTAATAGCTTTCATTTACTGTCTGAAAACATCTTTCTAGTAAAAACTCTTGTGTGTGTGTGTCTCTGTGTAAAAAAGGTCTTTCCTATAAGCTGTGCTAACTGACAGGTGTGATTAGGAAGCTTACTGTAAACATCAAACAAAGTCTGTCATCACACACCTGCGCATCTGTGGCACAGCTTAAGAGGAAAGATCAGCATAAAACAAAGACTTGAGGAAAAAAAAAATCCTCCATAAACGACCCAACTCGCTCCTCTCTCTAACCCCCCTCCCTCCCTCCCTCGCTCCCGTCCTCTTCTTCTTGCTCTGCCGTTTAGAGGGATAAAATGGTGATTAGGGAAGGGAAATTTCCCTCTTGGGAAAAACAGGCCAGGACAGAGTGCCGAGCGTATTTATTTGCCCTCGAAACTCGTTCTCCGCTAATTACGACGACTGGGAAGATAAGCAAGCCAAACGGAGATCAGAGCGAAGAACAAGCACCCACAGCGCGACGAACGTCATCCCCCCGAACCCCACCCCGTCCACCCCACCCCACCCCCGCCAAACCCCACCCCACCCCGTCCACCCCCACCGTGGCAACCCGAACTTTTTATCCACGAGTAATTAATCAGCTTCTGACTGCGCAGATTGTCCCTGTGATTTGCTCCATTGAGTTTCTTGCAAGCGCAGACTGACACATGAAAGGCTGGAAATTTGCACCCAGTAGGAACAGATTAAAAAGCCAAGCTTTTTAGTTTTATCAACAGAGACCTCCATGAAAGAAAAAGGCCCCATTGGGCATAGCAACATATCGCTTTTTCTGTGTGTGTGTGTATCGTCGTGCGTGTGTTTGTTTGTGTTTTCTTGACAGATATAAAGGGCACTGAAGACATGGTATAGTTGTCTGGAATCCAAAACAGTGTCCTGGTTTTCTCCAGACATCACACAGTAGGGGGCTCACACTTCTCTGCTGATACACGTAGCGGTAAATAGAGAAAATAAATACAGTTATCCTTCATATTGTGTTTCCTTCTCAGGCCAGTGGAGGCAAAGCTGTGATGTAAGTCCCTCTGTACACCAAAGTTTAGTGTACTTCCAAGGTAAAGTTCAATGGATGGTGATGGTGGGTGGCAGAGATATCACAAAATGGTCAGGGAGCAATTCTTCAGAAGTTGAAACACACTGCTGGATGCCAAAAGGATACCTGGATACCTGGATACCTCTACGCACAAAACTTCAATGCTTCTGCACATCAAGCGATAAGATCTCATTGCAGACACATGCAAACCATTTGTTTGGAGACTCATTTAAGCATTTAAGCGTAAGGAAAGAATGGGGCATGATGGCCTGGTGTAACTTTCCTGTTGAAGGTGTGTCATCTGAGGTGGTAATGGATCCAGTATTGCATGGCCGACATTCAGGGTCCCAGGTTCTGCTGGGGTGTGACCACATCAAAGGTGCTTAGTCACCGCACCATGTTATTGCAATTAGGGGCCATGCTTACCCTCCACTCCTTTATAAACTTAATGCAGATAGCCATCACTATACCACAGCACCATAGCTGTTCCACTCTCATACACACACACACCCATATACACACTAGTGCCACACACAAACACACACAGACACACACATACTCACACTAGTCCGACACACACACATACACACACACACACATACTAGTCTCACACACATTAGTCCCACACACACACACACACATACACACACTAGTCCCACACACACACATACATACACACACTAGTCCCTCACACACACATACACACACTAGTCCCACACACACACACACACTCTATTTTCTCAATTTGTGGATCACATCCCTTTTTTTGTACAACTGTGAGTCCACACACACACAGTCCAATTCACAATTTCATTTATAGGCCACAAATGCATACTCAACACACTCAGTCTGTCTTGGATAAAATAATAAACTGTGATAAAAAGCTGTGTGTCTACATGCGTTTGAAACCCAAAAAACGCTAGTGGGATCCACATGATAACTCAAAGCAGAAGACTTAACCAAAGTTGCCACAAGCCCAGACGCACACACACGTACACACACACACGTACACACACACACACTGAATGGGTTTGGTGCAAAGCCACATGCCCCTGTGTGCCCTCTCTCTCTTTCTCTCCCTCTCTCTCTCTTTCTCTTTCTTGCGGGTGTGCAGAAGGCCAAAAGCAGGGCCCTGTGCTCGTGTACTTGCCAATCTGAGAAAGCAGGCAAAGGTTCAATGTTTATTCAAATTGGCATCCGTGATTTACTAAAGGTTTGCATATGCAAAAACACATGCAAACCCGACATGACCCAAAACACAAAGCAGCCTGTGCAGGGGACAGCAGCAGAAGAACATCATGGCCTTGTGTGAGTTCAGCTTTAGACTTCAGATACGATCTGACAGATCTGAACTTGATGTAAAGTTTACAAGGCCACATCACACTACCAGCTTATTGAATTGATACTAAATCTGGCATGTTTTTTTTTTAAAAATGCATGTTTACTTTTAAATCATTAAAAAAAATAACAAAATAACCCCCAAAATATATTCAAAACAGAAATGGCATTAATTGGTGAGAGGCATTAATTTTTCGAAACATTTGTTTTTTAATTTGACGCTTGATGTCCCAAAACAATAAAAAAGGCAATTAGACAGCTAAGCTAATGAAATGATTGGCGACAATGATTGGCATTCACTTTTTGAGTATTGAGCCCCCTCATTCCAGTCCATTAGATCAGTTCTTACTGTGTTTACATGGACTCTCTTGTCAAAAAGCCTGATATACTGTAATCTGCATTCACAATTAGTGCATTTAACATGGACAGATATAATCTGTCCACTGATCCTGATATAAACAAGGCAGTATTCTGATTGTGCATATGTTTGTATACTGAACATATATGAGAACATTTATGAGAACATAAACAGGACAAAAAAATAATAATGACTTAACCAATAAATAATCAAAATAACATGTATAATTTCAGGAAAATTACACCACATATACAGCACAACTATTTGAGACAGTGGGACTACAAAAGTATAAAGAATAATAACAAAAATACTGTGCACTTCTTTGGCTTCTTTGAATACCATCAGATTTGTTGAAAGACCACAGTTCCTTTCAGGTTACGTTGCCTCTCCCTGAAAAAGACATATGCAAGTCACTGGTGTTAAAATTATTCCCCACCGCATTTAAGCTCTTCATGTAAACGGGGTCATTTTTAAAATGGGAGTGCTATTGTTCCTTAATTAAAAAGAATTTATCCCTGTGCAGTTCTTACAGTGTTGTTTGCCTTCCAAACTAGCACACTCCCACAGAAAGAGACACACACAAACACACATACATGAGCGTATAATGAATCATACACACATTTACATACATGGACACAAAGACACACATTACATTACATTACACTTAGTAGACGCTTTATCGCTTTTTTAAGTGATTTACACACATACAGCAACCACACACACTATGACCAAAACGAGTGTCCTCCATCCATTAGAACTGTAGTTCTTTTCCATCACCTTACACACACACAAACACATGGACAAACTCCCACGGGCATACACTCATGCAGTGGCCATTGCCAGGCAGGTGTGCAGTACTCATCAGACCGTCCATCATCTTCTTCATTTACTTTACACACCCCAGCCCCCCAACCCCCCAACCCTCAACCCCTCCCCAGCCACAGTCATTCCTCCAGCCCTCCCCCCCCCCGGACCCCCCTGGACTTTCCCAACTCCAGAGCCACACCCCACCAGGCAGGGACTCTCCCACCTTACTTTTCACCACCCCCACCCCCACCCAGGCTTCACCTGCGGGCCCGCTGCTGGGCCTCTCCTGCACACTTTGAAGTGTCACCCAGAGCACAGAGGCATGGGGGTGCTCGCTTGCTTGCTGGGGGTTTTTGGTGGGAGGGTGGGGTGGGGTGTGGTGTGGTGTGGTGGGGAGGGGCTGGAGAGGGGGATGGTGTTGTGGATGGGTTGGGTGGGGGTGCGACACGTTAATGATTTTCCCTGTGTGTGTGTGTGTGTGTGTGTGTGTGTGTGTGTGTGTGTGTGTGTGTGTGTGTGTGTGTGTGTGTGTACTGTAGCCTGTAAAGGAAAACCCTTAAGTGTTGGAAAGTACCCAACTCTGTCTGGGCTAGACGTGCAAGAGGCCTACTACAGTGAGAGCCAGCTCCTCTAAACTCCACCCGCCCCCCATCTAAGGTTCATCCCCCCACGTCTGCAGAGAACAGGCCTAGTGTATGCACACCATCCCGCCATTTCCAGCTGTTTAAATTTGCATGTGCATTTGTGCATTCATTTGTGAGTTTTTCTCTGTATGTGGGTATAGGTGAATGGAATTATGTCCGAATCCTTTTTTTGTTTTATGTCTGTGTGACAGCGATTGTGTCTGTGTTTCTGTATGAATATGTGTGTGTGTGTGTGTGTGTGTGTGTGTGTGTGTGTGTGTGTGCGTCTTTATGTGTTTCTATTTAAGTATGTCTGAATAAGTGGGTTTGTGTCTGTATATTTTGTGTGTGTGTGTGTGTGTATGTGTGTGTTCATATTCATGTCTAGTTGCATGTAATCAAGCATCTCTATATTATTTTCCTACACAGCACACACTACTGGTAATGTCATTTTGGCCATCTGTGCTGTGATGGATGTACAGTACGCTGATGGAGCTCCAATGTGGTAGCTAGCTGCACTCCTGAAAAACAGGCGCTGATTACTGAGTAACTCTCCTCCCAGTCCAGGGCTGATATACGACGTGTTCACTTCAAACCAGATCGAACACAGGCACCCCGCAGGGTCTACAGTATGCACCTGGACGTGTGTGTGTGTGTGTGTGTTTGAGGGAGGCTATGGCCCATGTATATCAGCAGCTGTGTGTGTGTGCGTGCGTGTGTGTGTGTGAGAGGGGCTATGGCCTGTGTATATCAGCAACTGTGTGTGTGTGTCTGTGTGTCTGTGTGAATTCGCAAAGATTTGTATATAGGTACGTGGTTATGGGAGAAAGCAGGAGTGTGTGTGTGTGTTTGAAAAGGTTATACTTATGTACATATGGGGATATGAAAGAAAGCAGCTGTGCGTGTGTCTTTGTGTCTGCGTGAATTTATGTGCGTAGCTTACGTAAAGCGTATGTCTCTCGTATATCCATCAGCCCCCTGATCTAAAGCTCTGGCGTGTATGAGGAGATGGGCTTCCAATGTGAGTCAAGGACAGGAAGGAAGAGGGAACCATAGAGTTCAGGGTACTGAGGGGCTCAATACCTGGAGATGGGAACAGGTGTGTGTGTGTGTGTGTCTGTGTGTGTGTGTGTTCTCATAAAAAAGCTATTTTCCTTTAAACTGACACGTCCATCTCTCTCTCTCCCTCTCTCTTTCTTTCTCTCCCTTTTCTCTCCCTCTTCTGCTCAGGTGATTCTGGAAGTAGCCTGGGGCTCCCAAAAGTCCCGTCATAAACACCATAAGTGTCCTCTTTGATGTCCTACACAAGCTCCTGTCTGCATGAGATCACTGAGGTGTTTTATTGGCTCTTATTGTTTCATAAAGTCCCATATCGGCTGATTGGATGGGGAAGGGGAGTGTAGGACAAGACATGCAATACACAAATATACTAAGAAAGGTGCACACACACACATACACAAATCCACACACACACAAACACACACTTACTGACATACACATATTCACACACTCTCTCACTTATCCTCATTCACACGCAGACACACACAGACACACATACACATACACAAACCCACACACACAGAAACACACACTTACTGACATACACACATCCACACACTCTCTCACTTATCCTCACTCACACACAGACACACACACAAACCCACACACACAGAAACACACTTACTGACATACACACACTCTCACTTATCCTCACTCACACACAGACACACACACACACACACACAGACACACACACACACACACACACACATACACACACACAGTCCCAAAAGACTGACACATTAAAAAAACAATTCAACTGTCAACCAAGTAATAAAAAAATTCCACTCATCACATACATGTATACTATGTAAAAAAAAAACGTACCTTTTCAGCTTTCGGTTGTAAAGCGTAATGGCCGTCAGAAGAGTCAGCAGCGCCGTGGTCGCCCCCACACAGCCCACTATGATCCCCTCCAAGTTGTCTGTCAGACACAAAGGCAATTGAGTCACCAGACAGACAACAAAAGGGTTGAGTCAGTCGTGCACCAAAAAGCACATGATTCAGCGTGCGCGTCATTATGTCGACCGACCAGAGCGACATAAATTATGTTTTCTGTAGCCGGAGCACAAACATCGCGGCGACCATTGCGAGGGTGCCTAATTACACAGGCCCGCCTGGTCAAAATGAGAGGCCGAGAAAAGTGTTTGTGTTTCTCCCCCTGGGCCTGTGGAGAGAGCTGGACCGAGATGATTAGAGAAGAAGAAGAAGAAGAATACGCGAGTTAGGCCCCTTTTAGTTGTTCGCTCTGAGGTTTAGTCTTCTCGAGTGAAAGACGGCTCCCCAGGCGCCTGGATACACAGACGGACAGACAGACAGACAGACAGACGTACAGACGTACAGAGAGAGATACACAAACACACATACTCACGTACACACACACACACACAAGCGCGCACACGCGTGCGTGCACACACACGTGAACACGCATGCATACTGACACACACACGCAGGAAGGCAGGCAGGCAGACAGACAGACAGACAGACAGACAGACAGACAGACAGACACACACACACACACACACACACACACACACAATACATGCACATATCTACACATACACACACAACATAGGCAGTGCCAAGGAATTCTAGATGAAGAGAGAGGGTGACAAGCAGAGTGAGCAAATTAAAGGACAGAGGGACTGAAAGAAAGAGGAAGGAGAAGGACAGAGAGAGAGAGAGAGAGAGAGAGAAGGCTAGATAAAACAACTGAAAGGGAAAGAGCAAAGAGTGAGAGTAAAAGGAAAATAATAATTCAAAGAGGAGAATGAGGAAGATCGGGAGTATCTTGCCTTATTTGGTGTTCATATGCATGATTTCCACAAACTCTCACATTCCCTGACATACAAGCGCGCGCACATACACACACACACACACACACACACAGACACACACACCCACACACACAGGGAGTAGACAAAAATAGAGTAAGAGAGAACAAATACAGAATTAGGAAAAAAAGTGATATACAGACACAAGATAAGGAGTGATTGAGATAGAGGGAGAGAGAAAAGGAAGAGCTGAGAGAGGAGAAAGTAAGACAGTAGAAGCAAGATGTCCTCTCTGGAGTATCTTTCTGGCGTTTTGCATTTATGTCACTACTGGACAGGAGCTCACCACTCTGCTCCTGATAACCGGCAAAAAGGGAAAGAGACAGATGCCATCTTTGTGTGTGTGTGTGTGTGTGTGTGTGTGTGTGTGTGTGTGTGTGTAAGAGAGAGAGAGAGAGAGAGAGAGAGAGAGAGAGAGAGAGAGAGAGAGAGAGAGAGAGAGAGAGAGAGAGAGAAAGAGACAGAGACAGAGAAAGTGTGTGTATATGTGAGAGAGAAGTAGACATGTAGTGAGATAGTATGGTAGTATAGTGAGATGTTGTTCAGAACGGCTCACAGATGCATAAGAAGAAGCATAACAATAGAAAATCATATCTAATCATAATCAATAGCTAGAAATCAAATATAGGTCCAAAATGCACATCAATATATGCAAATAAGACTATAAAACAATATAAAACAATATATACATACAAAGAGTGTGTATGGTGTGTATGTGTGGGTGGGCGGGGTTGACAAAGATTGGTGGAGGTAATTCTAAAAATGACTGTGCATAGCACTACAGAGCAACCCAAATCTGGTGCCTGTGACTCTGCAATTTCATCTTGTGTGAGAGCCAGGCATATGTCTGTTTATGTACATGTGCAGAAGATTGATTGTGTGTGCACAGTGTGTGTGTGTGTGTGTGTGTGTGTGTGTGTGTGTGTGTGTGTGTGTGTGTGTGTGTGCGTGTGTGTGTGTTCCCTCTATGGAAGCTGCCCTGTCCTCCTCTCTTTTTTTGTTAATCCAGTAAAATGAGCCCAGACTCGGTGGTTCTGCAACACTACTTAGGGAACAGCTGACTACCCCCTAAACACACAACCTGCTTCTCTCCTGTTCAGTTTGCAATTTCTTTCTTGTTGTACTGTACTGCAAATATTTCTGCAAGAAAAGTTCTGGAAATTACAAAAAGGTCTGGAACATTTGCTGTTTTCATCACATTTTTTATCAATACTCAGCTCAAATCTCAACACTTGTGGTGTGGTGTGAGTGTGTTTGCAAACGACATATTTTTTTTCTGCAACTCAATCACATTGGTCACTACAAACACAACAACACAACACACTTCACCATGCAGGCCTGCCACACGGTCAGATCTCAACAACCGCCCCCCCCCCCCCCCCCCCCCCCCAACCCACCCACCCACCCAGCACAGACAGACAAGCAGGTCAGGTTGGGACAGGACTGTGGCTGTGTTCTTGCTGCTGACACAGAAAGGCAATCAAGCATCCTCCATTTTTCCAGTGCAAGCATTAGTGTGTAGCCATTAACCACTAGGAGTAATACACAGGGCTTTAGAGCTGCTTTGAGCACACAAAGGGCTGCTGTTTTGGCTGAGGTTTGCAGCTCTGTGCGACTTCAGTTCAAAAGGGAATCAAAGCTCAGTGGGTGCTCAAAAACGACAGACAGACAGACAGACAAATGGGTAGACGGATAGACAGACAGACAGACAGACAGACAGACAGACAGACAGACAGACAGACAGACAGACAGACAAACAGACAGACATATAGACAGGAGTGGAGTTACAAGGAGTAATTCTTGGTTCAGCTCAGTTTGAATTGGGTTTTTGCTACTCAATTTATAGGGAAGAACATAAGCGTAGCAAAAGCTGAGTTAACTGTCAAGTACATCCTGCCCGACCAGTCCAATGCTTCCTGAAGATCAAAGCCTGTTGGCCATGAAATTAAGTTTGAAATCGAGGCCATGTAAGGAGAGAGAGAGAGAGAGAGAGAGAGAGAGAGAGAGAGAGAGAGAGAAAGAGAGAGAAAGAGAGAAAGAGAGAGAGAGAGAGAGAGAGAGAGAGGGAGAAAGGTGAGCATGGGGGATTTTCTTCAGGGGGCAGGTTCATAATTCAGAAGAGAATAGGTGGAGGTGTAACATGGAGAAATGTGTCCAACCTGAACAAAATAAAGAAATAGGGAAGGTTCGGTTGTCATACAAGGAGTCCTATATCTTACCATTTACTGGACTTAATAAAGACATATAACTACTAGACTGCCCCCCAATGAGTCTCCCTCTAAGTAATGTTAATTAAAATAGAGAGACAAGAGTTAATCGAGGTGTGCAGTGTATCTTCCCTTGTCTGCTAGCCTGCACATCAACAAAGGAGCACTTGTTTAAGCAGAGCTGGGACACAGCAGGGGTATTACAGACTGTTTGGGTGTGTGACTGTTGGTCTGGGGCAGGTGTTGCAGGCCTTGACCTACTAACTTACACACCAGCACACAGTTTCTGTTCCTCTTTTCCAGTCATGCCCCAAGGCAGTGTACCTTCCTGACACACACACGCACACACATGCACACACACACACACACAAAGTGCAGGCACACACATGGCTGCGCATATACACATGTACTCAAGACACACACACACACACACACACACACACACACACAAAAACATGCTAGTCTTCTTTTTGTGGCCGTGACCTGAAGATAAGAGGAGTGAGTGCACACAGACACAGACACACACACAGACACACACACAGACACACACACAGACACACACACAGACAAACACACACAGCAGCAGCAGCAGCCCACGGTTCTGTCACCTTAACTCTGCATGCAAACAGCAACCTTTTAGCAGAGAGGAGAGAGCCACAGAGGGCATCTAATGGTCACGGCAAACACATCACCCAATTCACACACTCCTGACACACCACACACACACTTCACCATACACACCGCATCTGACCTTCCTCCCCTATTCATCTTTTGTTTGTTTTCAGATATCTGTTTTCTTTTTCGCATAGTTTTTTTTTACTTTTCAGTTTGTTTCCATTAGCAAGTTTTGGAGTTTGAAGTTCATGGTAGATGACTCCATTTTGAATAGCTTTTTCTGCAGGCAGAAGAGAGAGACGAGAGAGATGAAGGAATGAAGGAGTGCAGGAGTGGGGGAGAGAGTGCTTGAACTTTTTTTTCCCATCCTTTATGGCAGTGGCGCTATCTTGGTTGGGTAGTGTAATCGTCACGGTCTGCAGCGATAAGTGCCCTGGTGTGATGTTATCTCACACACGCTCACCTAGTAGGATGAGACAGCGGGGCACATTAGAACTGCCCTGGGGGAATAAGGGAAAGAGAGAGGGGGGGGGGGGGCAGAGAGAGAGAGAGAGAGAGAGAGAGAGAAAGAAATAGAGGGAGACAGAGGAAGAGAGAGAGAGGGAGAGGGAGAGACAGAGGGAGATAAAGAGTGAGAACGGGTAAGGGACAGATAGAGAGAGAGCAAGTAAGACAAAAAAGAGAGAGAGAGAAAGAGAGAGAGAGAGAGAGGTAAAGAGAGTGAGGGGCCTGGACGGAGCGGGTTGATGCAGCTGTGCTGCTGCACGTCTGCAGGTAGGAGCCCACATACATATGCCCCTCACACACCAGACCTCATGGAGGAAGGGACGAGGGAAGAACAAAGAGCAGACAGAGAAACACAAACACAGAAGAAAAAAAGAAAGAAAGAAAGAAAACAAAAAAGAAAGGATATAGATAGAAAAAAGAAGGAAAAAGAAAAACAAAATGTGATGAGAATGGACAGATGAGAACAAAACTTGACACTATATTTCCTACAATGAATAGTTATGTAAATGTATTAAAACAATGATTTTGTCTCTTCTTAAAATACCTTGGCATTTACTGTTATATGAAAGAATAATGTCCACTGATCCATGAAGAGGAAGGGGAGATAGCGGAGCTAAGCTAAGTCATGTATGATATTAGGATTTCTCCATCTCTTCGAAACACAACAATGGCTGCACTAATATGTCTGTACTCTGTAGACTGGAACCTTTATGAACACACGTGCTCGTCACATCCACGTCCATCCAAGACCTTTACACATGCAGGGCTGGTAAGATTGAAACACCCCTGGTGCATTTACAACCATGAAAAAAGTAACAAAAAACTTCTGCATATCTGCAATCTAAGAAGGTGCCGGACCAACAACAACATCAACAAGGAGAAGAAGAGTTAAAAGAAGAGGTCCACACACTGTCAATTCTGATGAAGAGCGGTATACACTCAATTAATTTAAGGAACAAGGTGCCCCCACAATGCTTAATCTCCCATAACTTTTAATTAGCAACATTTTGACCCAACTGGGTCTTCTTCAGGGCAAATGTTAATTGAGTTGTGTTCAGCCCTCCTGCCCTGCACCTCACCTCAGTAGGGATGTGCCAATACTGCTACTACGAAGCCTACAGTAATTAACAGATAAGTTTTTATGGGAGCTTTAGTGGACAGACCTGCTTTTCTGTTATGTGAATGCCCCTGGAACCATGATCATAGACGTGTAGTGTTGTCATCACCTTGCTGGGCTGGTTCAGTGACAAACACAGTAAGTAAAAGTGCACTTCACATGGGTGACTGAACAGATTGAAAGACGTTCTGGCATTAATGCCCTACTTTGGAACGGGAACAGGCTGAACATACTGGGAATTTTTCATTTTTTGCATAGATATGCATGTAAAAAAAAACACATTTATCAGCTGCTGGAAGCACATCATCGAGACAAGGTATACCTCCAGGACATGCTGGATTTGAGCACATCTCTATTTAATCATGTGAACATTTTCAGAGGTAGTCTGTTGTGTACATACTGTACCTGTTCTGTACACAGCTACAGTGCTATATGGGCTATACCTAAAGCTGGTCTTTTGTCCGTTCTTGTGGTGGTTTGTTTTTTTCTATTATATATCATATCTGAATCTATTAGCTGTTGTTGTAGGCCTACCAACACCAGTTTTGACACTGTTGAGGCACCCAATTTGCAATGCTGTTTGCCCCCGCACCTCAGCTACACAGCGAACACCACAGGAGTTGATCTACTTTCGTTATGATAATGTTTTTGGTGCAGCGCCAACAAAAATAGATCTGATTTCTAATCAACACACCATCTGCAGCAGAGTTTGTAGCTGGTTTTTGCGGTAAGTTATATTGAAAACAATGGAATTTGAACTAGAAAGTCAGAAACGCAGTGGGTCACAGCGGGTGTGCCGAGCTGTGTATCTTATTCTCTTCTTTTCCCCCCATCTTTCTTTCTCTCTTCGCTATGTTCTCCCTGTTCCTCTGACTCTAGTGCTGTGTGTCAGACCCATCTGTTTGAGATCTTCTCGATTCACCACGTCTTTCAGTTAACTGCCACCTGCTCCACTGCACTCGAGTTATTTATGCTACTCACATAAATAAAAAAAAACTTGGGTCTGTATGCTAGGCTCATAAAATAATACTTGGGCCGGTATGCTACACACATAAATTAAATTGATTGTAATCCGCAGTACTTAATCAGTGTAGCGCAAGGTGCAATCTGCTTTTACACCGTTGTAAATCATGACAGGAACTCCAACCAATTAGTACTAAGTGAGTGGGCGCCATTGCTAGCTTAAAGTCTTAATCTTCCATACCTGGTTAACACACTGCAAGGCTAACTGACGGACAGTGGTAACTATATCAATGCCTATTGTCAGGCCTGTGGTCGTTGGAGACACTAAAGGATTATTTTTCTACTTTAAATCGAACTAATGAGGCATGGTGTTCTGCTGAAGGCTTTGAAGGGAATGAGGCCGGCCTTGCCAAGAAAAACACGACACGTACGGCGAGAAGATAAAAGGTTGAAATGTCAGCCAGGTAGTTATTACTCAGTAATGCGTCTGTCAGCACCTCAGATGTGACACCTGCACTCAATGCACTAGTTGAGCAGGAAGTGTGTGTGTGTGTGTGTGTGTGTGTGTGTTTATTAAAAGCCTTGTGAGTGTGTATGTGTGTGTGGCATCACAGGTAGGTTTGTCATCATCCAGATCTCTGCTGACTGATGTTTATGGTATCTGATATAATCGCACAAACAGGGAGAACATTGCCCACTTACCTGTGGCATCTGGCTCTTTCATTACAAAATACTCTCTCTATCTCTCTGTGCGTGCTTGTGTGATAGAAATGCTTTTTATTTCTATGTGCCTTTGTTGTTGTATTAGTTCATACATTCCTCTGTGCCTGTGTGTGTGTTTCTCTATGCGACAGGACTGTGTACTTTGTGAATGAGTTCAGATTATTTATTAGCATAATGAACAGCGTGTTCTATGTCTGCAGGCTTTTGCATAATTGAGTCACAGCAACAAGCCTTGCATAAACAGAAAAACTTCATCCCCAATAAATCTAAAAGACCAAGTTCACCCAACACTCCTTCCTTACCTGCAGATGGTTTACCTCACATAATAAAGGAGAGAGACCATAGACAGCTAGCACAGTTAAAACATAACAGAGCGTTAACTAAGCACTAGTTTAGCTTTTTTTTTTTAAAAACTCTGCCCTTAACTTGAAGAGGACAAGGGGGGAGTCAAGTTGACACTACGTAGGCGGTTTAGCAGCAGGCAAGTAGTAGGCAAATACCAAAGCCTGTTTTGCAGCCTGTGGCCTAGGGCCGCCAGTGAGGACGGCGTTCAAGAACAGGCCTCAGTAGCAGTGCCCTGACTTCAACTGACAAAACACGTCTTGATGGGGGAAGAAACACTGCCCTCTTCTGGCCGATACTGGCAACTGCAACCCATTCAGTCAAAACGTCCTTCATTCGATCTCAATGAGACACATGGAGCAAGGAGAGGGGTTTGGCTGCTGGAGCACATGAAGTGAAGCAGCCAAACCACTTGGCGTGTTCTAGGAAATGGACTGAGAGAGCTCAAAGTGTTTGACACTTCAGAAGAGTTATTGCGCACCTCCCTCAAAGACGAGTCCACAGGCGGTCAGATGCAGCCTTGAACTGCAGCCCCGTTTCTGGATCACTGCTATGCTTCCTGATCCAGTGCTGGCCCCAGACAGCATCTGTACAGGCCATGCAACATCTCTCTAAAATTGTTCACTTGCTGTGTTTGGCTGTAATTATTTGTGATAGTGAAAAACGCTGTAATAAGCAGCAATCGCTCAACTCAACACCAACTTAAAATGTCTGTTTCCTGTAAAATTGTTAACAGCATCACAATCTTTTCACCGCTAATTGAAAAAAAAAAAAATGCAATATGCAATACCTGCTGCCAGCAGCAAAATGTCACTCTGTGGTATGTAAATAAAATTTTGGATTGTCTTTTTTTTTTCAAAAAAGAAGTTTATTCTAGAAGATGGCATGTGTGTGACCATGACTACCTGAGACGCAGTGCGTGGTGGTGCCTGACCACTGGCCACTCTCCTGGCAGCTGCGTAGCGGGGACCCCAACAGCACGTGACCACTGGGGCAGGAGAAGGTCAGCTCGGACCCCTCCAGGTACACCGAGCCCTTCTTCTCCCCTCTGGCCGGGGCAGGCAGGAACCCGCAGGCCACCACTGCAGAGAAGGGCATGCACAATAATCAGAGGGGCTTGTGTTTATGTGGGTAGGAAAAAATAAAATTCCTTTAGAGGAGGCTACAGTGGGTTAAAAGTGATACCAAACATTTGTTTCTTCCATTTTAAAAAGGATCGGAAAAAAAAGGATTTGATAGCACAGCTCTTAGGTCGGACACAGGTGGACATGTAGTGAAATCACCCTTGTTATGTGCACAGGTGGAAACGATACACAGCAGGACTTTTTAACTCTATGAGGCCAGGGCTATCCACCTCTGAGGTCATTTAAAGAAGTCAAACCTTTGGTCCAACATGTCAACATGCATGCATAACAACAGACAGCAGTTATGTGGGTTGTGATATGCTAGATCATTTTTCACAACCTGGTGGGGGTGCACAAAGTGAACATGTGTTTTGAGTGATACCTCATGTAGTGATGGATTGCTTGCCTCAGTTGGGAGTAAATAATCTCCACCCTTCTCCCCTCATATCATGAGCCACCATTATTTTGGGCTGAGCTTGTTGAAGAATCTATATAAAAAAAGACCGCTTTGAACCCAGCTGGCCTGAAGTGTTTGACCTCAGATGTCGAACCCACATCAAGAACCCCCACCATCCTGAACTTACTTGGCATCATGAGGACTTTGATCTAAAGGCAAGAATTTTAGACTTTACCATTGAGAACTTTATCATTGAGAATCATCAATGCCATGTGAGCCTCCTTGGGGAGAGGTCTTTGCCTTCAGCTCAGGAGCTTATATCAAGAACCAGCAGCGGTGTGAGAACCATAGGCGAAGGGCTGGGGTGCGCCTGTGCCCAACTGTTTGTCCTTGAGGCCCACCCAATCTGGCTGTCGCACCAAGCTCGCAGACGGAGCTTGGTCTGGCAAACCTCCTATAGACAGGAAGGTCTCAGAAGCGGGATCAATGGGTGTCTTTCAAATGCCTCTGTGTAATACTGGACAGAGCTACAACCAATCAGCTCACTGATTCCGATGGTGAATGCGCAGCGTACCCGATTGTTTGGACAAAGGAACAGCCGAGAATAGGCAGGTTGGCCAGACTGACTTAAACGTGGAATTCAGCGCAGTGTCACAGGCAGCACAGGCAGGCCCAGGCTAATTGACTGTTTAATTAATAACTGGAATCTATTCGATTTGGGCTAGGCCCACCTGCATTGTTTCTGGGCCCACCCATTTTATCATTTTTGGCTACTCCCGTGGTGAGAACCTACCTGGTGTGAGGTCATTGACCAGAGCCGTGTGGCTGCGGACTGCGCTGATGGTGGCGTTGCCCATGGTCAGGCTGCGTGTGGATAAGGTGTCGTATTTACAGAATCTGGCTCCGTCGCCTAAGCATATCTTCAACATGTCACTCCACAGGGGGTCACTGGGATTCTCGGGCAGAGAAAACGCCGGAACAAAGTCTGAGTCGTGCTTAGGGGAGTACAGGTACTGGTCCAGCAGGTAGGCGGAGTCGTAGGTGAACAGGGACGTCTCATTGGATATCGCCCCTATTCAAAGAAACAGATACTTTAAGGATTGTCAAAAAGGCCAAAAAATAAAGAAACAGGCATTCAAATGGTGAGGCATTTTTTTTAACAGTAACAAAGGTCTCCACACATTGAGGACGGTTTAAAATTGTTATTGATGAATAGAAGAAGCATCAACATCTGGTTCAAACATGTCAAGTAATGCACAGATGTATATACTATAATATAATATAATATAATATAATATAATATAATATAATATAATATAATATAATATAATATATATCAGAGTCATACCCAGATGGTTAGAACCACTTGGGTAAACAATAAAGGGTCCATCATCTACAACTATCTAAAACTGATCTGAGATCTGAGTCTAACCTCAGAGTGGAGTGGCCATACTAAACCCCCAAACCAGCTTTCATACCCACACTACTTCATCTGAAGTAAAGAACCTAATGATATCACACAGGCTGGGGAGGGATCCAGCACATGAGGTCCCGCAGCCTCACCAATGAGCCCTGCTCTCCTTGGCTCACCCTCATATCTCTCTCCCCCGCAGTGTGCACCATCACGTAACCGTAAAAACATGTGTTCTCTGGCTATCAGTGACCGGCAGAAAAATGTTGCAGTGCTGGGGGAACAACAAAAAAAATCAAGGCCTCGTTCACACTTGAGGGTCGGTTCTGGACACCGCTTATCACTTTTGCATCCAAACGAGCTGAGATTTTTACGATGACTAGTAAAAAAACAGCTTTAATACACAACAGATTGCCGTAAAAATTCTCTGGGGGACTGCAACATGCAAATACAAAACAGAGGTTCCGAAACAGCCTCAAACCTTGCACTACATCTACACTTCCTATGTACCTGATCACGTGACTAGATAATAGGCTAATTGCATGAATGTGAATAAAACACATGCACCTAAGGAGGAATCTGCTTCATTCAATATTCATCCATGGGTGGTAACAGGGTAATATTTTACGGTTGTTTCAGTAATGTTTTTATTCACTGGTGGCTGGATGACCGTCCAGCTTTGCCATATCCCTGTTTGCCAACAGACATTGTTACCATGCTCCACAACATGGAGACAGAGCTGGACTTTAAAACCCAGTGAAGAGGTTGGCAACTGCTTTAAATTATATGTCTTTGACTGTGAATCAAATAGAGGATTCTGTTTCCTCAAACAATTATATTCCACTCTCGCTACTAACTGCCCTATGGACAGGGTTAACATATTGACTGTCACGACATACTTGCCATTTCAATCTTTTGTTTTGTAAATACTGACTTCTGACCTCTGGGGTTTGGCTACAGTAGAGAGGCTTGTGTGCTTGGCTGGTACTTACAGGTGGACCCGAAGTGAAAGAGATCCTCAGGGCTGCTCTGGCTGGCATCGTAGCTCTGTCCATCGCTGGAGACAAGGTCATCGTCCGGGTCATCGTTCATCCTGCCCAGTAGTCCCTTGGTCTGGTTGGTGAACTCCAGGGGCAGGAGGACGGTGGCCGTCACGGTTCCCTCTCGGGCCCTCACCTCCACCCCAGCACCTGAGGGAAATATCACGCTAACGTTCCCCGGTGTGGCCGAGAACACAAACACACCTAGAGCCAAACAGATCACATGTGGAGTTACTCAACAACGCGGATGTTTCAACAACACATATTTTTTTTATTTAAGAGCCTTGTGGACACAATTTATTTTCAAACTGCTTCAATTACAACAGTCTTATGTAAGGTAAGTGTTTCAGGAATTCGACACAGTCTGTGTCTCATATTCCTGTTTATGGGCAGGTTACAGTACATTAATTCCAGAGCAAATTCTGCTCCTAATATAAAGGACGTCTTGAAGCACAGCAGACTTTCATAGAATGTTCTCTGTACTAATTATCTTATTAGCTACAAAGTACACGAAGTCAAGTGTATGATGTCAGCATGTTTAAAGTCTAAATGTATAAATGAAATGAGGTTATGTGTTGTCACCCTGTAGGTCCATCCAGCTCTGCTCAGAGAAGGAGAGAACTTGCTGGTTCCTCAGCACCTCCAAGGTGTGTGGATGCACGGTGAGTCGCACTTCTATGACATCAGAGCTGTTCTCCCTCATAGCCACTGAGGAGAGCCTAGTGGCCTTGGCTAGGGTGCCTGTGTAGGAAATACACATTTGTTATATACCATATACACAAGTATAATCCAAGAAGGTACCCCTACAAACACAATGGCTTCATTGTACCCGTTGGCCTGTCATATTATGAGGCTTACCACTTATCCTGAGTTAACTTAGCCACGTTTATCATTTACTTTTAAATGACTCCTCTATTCAACCAGTGATTGGTTTCAGCTTTGCACTTTCAGTGACGGTGGCTTCTGACGAATAAATACATGCTCTGGCTGTTCATTAAGCCTTGAGTCTCGAAAACAAAAGGGGGGCAAATGCATCTTGGCTCTACTGGTCTAAGCAATGACTGAAGAGTCACTAGGACTTGCTAATCTCTCCTGTGGTTTAAACAGATCGCCTGCTATTGTGTAAAACTATGAGCTCAGAGAGGCAAATTGTCCTTGATCTTACCAACCCCCCCCCCCCCCTTCCACCACCACCTGACCCAACCTTTCGGTTCTTTGACTGGCCACCCTAAATGGCTTACACCGCTGCCACACAAAGAGCCTGGGGCCCCTAGAGAGGTGCTGGGGCTTATGGGAAAAAAAAACTTGACTAGGGCCAGGACCAGGGACCCACCGTTCTCCAGTTTCACCGGCTCCGTTCTGCCCTGAACAAACAGGCCTTTGTCTGGGGAAGACAGCAGGTAGTACTCCCCCCTCCCATTGAAGGTGTAGGTGCTGCCATCAAACGTGATGAAATGGGGGTCACCAAGCACAGAGCCTGTATGGAGGTGGAGGTCACAGGAGGCCTGCATTAGCAGTGACTAATGATACAGGTCATCCGTAATGGGCTACTTAACTTATTAACCACATAATATATGGCAGACAAGCAGCAGAGGTCATCTGTCATTTTTTATTCTTTAATTTGCAAGGAATGTCTAAGGTAAAGCTACTCCTACTTACTGAAGGGCAGAGTTAAGTTTACAATAATGTTCTAGCTGCAGAAAGTTAGGCTATCATCAATACAATCAACATTTATATGGAGACAAGAAAAATACTTGCTCATGACACTGTATGCCATAATGGAAAGATGTGGAGAGATACTCTTCTTCTAAGTCATATTGGAGGTGATATAACTATCACTATGAAACTAAATGTCTTTATCCTGAACTGGACTAAGGGTAGAAGAAGCACTAAGTGACCTCTGAAAAAGGATGGCTGTTGTATGTAAAAGCATCTCACCGGCTTTAGGAGGCCTGTAGGTCCTGCAGTCACTGGAGGGCCTGTGTTTGAAGTAGTACTGGCAGTTATCCGACCACAAGCAGCAGTAGTAGAAGCTGAGCACGTCGTACTTCCAGTGCGACAGGCCTGGGATGCGGGGGGGCCTTCCGTACGGTGGGGCGCCCCAGTCGTGACCTCGGTCAGGTGTGCTTCCCCCAATAGAGTCACCTGTCAACACCTGGGCACCTGTGCTGTCATAGCAACACTGTTGACCTGCTCCATATTTGGGGCTAGCACAGAGAAAAGGAAAGATAGTCACTAATTAAGATTAAAAGACAACTGATTATTAGTGAATGATTAATATTTATTGGAGACTGATGCTTTAATAGGTATTACATTCCTGAGCCATAGTTCAGCATACATACCTGGCCTGTATGGCTCGGACACAATGAACACTTCCTGGGTGATACGTACACTTGCTCCCTTTCTCAATGTCACAGCCATAGTCAGTCTAGTCAAACCAGAAGAAGTCCTTTTAACATTACAAAACCATTTCCAAAAATAGAATGCTGTGGAAAAGGTTAGATTTGCAAGCTCTAGGCCTATCTTTATCACACTAAGTGAACACAACCCTAACTGTATCTTTTACAGTTACAGTCATAGTATTTAGCAGGTGCTTTTCTCCAAAGTGACATACAGCACTATAAAACACCAAATTATAAACAAACAAACAAAACCAATTCTACGTGCAAAACTCATACGTGGAATCTGCCTGTGTCCGCCCGGGCCTGGGCTAGTGTGCAGGGGCAGTCTGCAATCTCGGACAGGAAGTCAGGCAGGTGGTCCTCCAAAGCGTCCCAGGAGAGACACTTTGCAGTGGCCCACCGGGCCGAGTCGTCTCTGAAGGCCTGCTCCAGGTGCCAGGCCAAAGCATGAGCCCCACTCCATAGGGAGTTCACATCCCTGTCAGGATGCAATACCAATCATGATCTATGCCAAAAAAACTACTTCTTTTACATTAAACTGCTTCTATTGCTTTTCTAAAAGATTCATATATATATAGGTTTAGTACTGACCTACTTAACACTCTTTAAACCAGTTGCCCAGTTGCACAAAAATCACAATGCAAATAATGTGTTAAAATGGAAATGGAATAAAATGGAAATATAACTCATCTGTCACAGCAGAGTTCTCCCTTTAATTTAAATTCCTTAAAGTTGTTTTTTGTATTCTGTTTTACCGTTAAATGATCATCTTCTTTCATCTGTTCTTATTTATGTAAAGCATATGGATTAACCTTCATGGATGAGATGTGCTGTGTGAATAAAGAAGCCTTGGCCTTGTGTATTGCCATGAGGAGGAGAGGCACCTTCCTACCTCCGTCCCTCAGTGCTTGAACTAGGGCTGACTCTCATGCTGCCCATCTCCCACCTCCAGTGAGGGTCTTGGGCTGGACTTGGCACAAAGCTGAAGGATCCAGTGTTGGGCACTGCCCTCCCCACAGAGTACAGATACCTCCACCCGGCCATCCAGGAGTCACCGTATGGCTCTCCTGAGGGGTGGGACGCAAAAACTATAGTTTAATCAGCCAACTTTTACCAGTTCATAATAATTCATAAACTTTTACCAATTCATAAACACAAAAACCCCCAAAGCAACGCACAGACCAACAGAAGACTAGCTAAGTTGCCAGAAAAAGGATTTTTTGCACACTTACATCCTTGTAAGTTTTTGTATCCATAATGTGCCCTTGTGTAGGTCACCAGACCTTCATCATGACCTCAGTGGTTCTTGCCCTGATAAAAGTCTGCTGATTGAAAGCTTGACTTAAGAAACATGTAGCGATTTAAGTGTCCAGAAACGTCCTTGGTGTTCCATTCATATAATACTTATTTATTATATAAGTTCTGACACACATATTGGCTTGAATGGGTATGTGCTTTTAGAGCTATGGGATTATTTTCTGTATATTCCATGACTGAATACCAAAAATCAGAAGGCAGTATCCTGTTGTAGTCTATGTAGTCTGCTTCTGTGTACTTGAGCAATACTTGGAAAAATTTCAGTAAAAGGTGTCAGCTGACCTTGAACCTTATTCAAAAGTTCTTTTTTTACAAGTGTTGTTAAACTGTAAGCTGTAAGACAGGTCATGCATGAACAAATGAAATGCCTAATGTGCTGTTTCATATTCTGGATTTTTTTGGCTTGTTACTTCAAATGTTCCGTTTTATTTAATCTTCTATGTATAACTAAAAGTGGTTTGCACTGTACTCTGTGCATAAAATATGTAATATAAATACTACTCTTTGTATTTTTGTATTTTATGTATGTTATGTTTTATTTTATTAAAGGGCACTTATTATTGGTATTCACTCTGCTTCTTTCTTCCCAATCTTTAATAGATTTTATTCATGTTTTTATGTTCTATTCTTTGAAATATTTCTAGTGTTTCTTTCTGAAAAGCACATTGAAATGCCAAGCTTTATGAAACACGCCATACAAAAAAAATCTTACCTATTAACATAATAATGTCAACTCATATCCCCCTCACCCATCCCTTTTTAAACAACCTTCAGAACAAAACATCACTGACAGTACAGTGACCCACCTAGTGCCCCTCTGTGACCCACCTGTCTCGTTGTAACCCCACAGTTCCACGTCCACCTTCTCAGCCCTGATGAGCGAGGAGTTCCATGTCATCTGTAGGGTTCCTCCTGTGTTTGGTGTGCCGTAGTACTGCCACTGCGTAGCATTCACCAGCGTTATTTTAAACCTTGCGTCCAGTTTGCTATGGTGCACTGGAACAAAAAAGGGTTTTACGATAAAGGTGCCGTCTGCTTACCAGTACATCTTACATCTCTCTGAAGTGTCTAAGATATAATGTGAAAGATTTTAGTGCACTACCAGAAGCACATAATGACTACATATACATATGTCATAAGCTAAATGTGATGCTAATATGGCTGTGTCATGAATTGTGGATCTTGACTGGAATGAGTTTGACACTACATTTTTCAGATGGAACTGTCTGCACTTAATATTGGAGATATTTGCATGTCTTTACCTGATAGCCATGTACCCCACCCTTTGGCAACAGCATTTATCAAAACCTCAAATGGGATCCACCCAGTTTCATAGAGGAGTGGTGAAATACAGTGGCCAACGCCATCTTCATCCACATACCCCTCTGTCTCAGTCGAGGCTTTAAACCTACAATGAATGATTGGTCAAGCATAGTGCTAAAATCAGAAACTGTAGTTGTATTAAACTGTACTAAACTGTATTTTTAAAGGTTAAACAGTTATAATGTGTAGCTTAATCATGATCGGTGATGGTGTGCAATATTAGAATGACTTTTGTAACTCAAAAATGTTCATCTTATTCTCCACATAATGCAGATGGAAATATATATGTCAGGATGTATAAACAAATCAGAATGTGTGAATATAAAACAGAAAAATCTTATTCATAAAGGTTAATTATATACAATAATTAATCATTCTTTCAGCAGACCTCAGCTTTTTATTTTCTCTGATCGACCTTGCACCCTCTGCTCTCATCATGGAAGAAGTAGGGTCATGCTACTACGAGCTTAAACAAAACTCAAGGCTATTTAGATAAAATGCTAGACCAAGGACAAACTCTTTTGTGCTTCTGCTTCAATTAAATTCTTTGTCAGTATCCCACAAAAAAAGTTACATAGACACATGCAATCTACAGACAAGAAGTATAAATAAAGAAATGAAAGTCGAAAGCATAGGGCAGGCATAAGGTTCTCTTTCAGAAGTTTTGCATTCTGCCTGAAACAACTTATGCAAACGGTTACAGAAATGCAGTTTGGGAATACTTTCAATCATTAAGCAGTTACTGTAAAATGAAAAAAGATGGTTTATATGCTCACATGAAGTCTTGGGCCACACATGCATGTGTTTTTTTCCACATTTGCAGACATGCCCCCATGAGCAAGGCATCTAACCCTCAAGTGTTCCTTGGACACTAAATTAATGGCAGCCCACTGCTTTGTTTGTGCATGTGTATATATGTGTACATACTACACCCGCAGATGGGGCAAAGCAGAGGAAAAATCTCCCTCCAGAATAGTAATACAAACTTTACTAACTTTTTTCCTTTTTCATAACTGATACATAATTATTACACTATAATCATTTATTGGTCATACAATCTTAATACATTCATCAGCAAAGAAAGGGCTTATGAGTAAGCATAAACAGAAATATTGCACTAAATGCCAGCACCAACAACAAATAAGACAGGCTGGTAGGTTCCTACCTGCAAAGTACAGTATCGGTTTTCTGCAAAGCTGTGTTGTGCAGGGTGAAGTCTGTGCCTCCCAGCATGGACCCAGAGTGGGGTGAGATGTCCAGACAGAACTGCTTCAGGTCTGGGCAGCAGGTGCCCAGGGACCCGCAGGTTGAGTGGCAAGAACATGTCTCCAGCTGCTCGCCACACTTCCCCTGACATGACTGGCCTGAGAGAGACACAGACAATCAGAGAAGCTGCTTTCTTCTTTTTCCATGTCCGCATTACGTACAGTTGCTGAATTTGAAATTGCCTTCTTGTTTGTTTGTATTTTCCCTGATGTTCAATATCCTTTCCAACAAAAGCTGTGGAAATACAGTCAGCTTTGACATTGTGGTAAAATTATCAATTGCACGTTCGTAATCAAACCGGATGCATGCTTTGGTATGTTGCACATTCAGCTTTACAACAATCCTCTGTCATACCTGCACAGTAACTTACCAGTTGCAGTGGAGATGAGCAGAAATGCACAGAAGAATGATCTGACAATCTTCTTTAAATGGTTTGCCATAGCTTAAAACCTTTTTGGTTCTAACTCAGTTATGATTTTCACATGAACACATGGTGTCTTGATCCTGACTGTCTATTTGTGAACAGTAGCAAAGGCTGAGCAAAGGTCTTTCTTGTTACACATTGTTGGAGGAAGTGGCCTTGACTGGCACGGGAAGCGCCCCCTCCCCTTTCGTATTTTTTACCCCAACAAACACGGTGAAGGAGTGAGGCTATGCAAGATGAGGAAGATGAGGCAGAGATGAAGATAAACACTTATAATAAGCGATTTGTAATGAATAATTCATTTTAACTCAGTAAATTGACATAGAAGAGAAGGTGCCTTGTCTGGGAATGTGACGTGTGGTCGACCAAAAGCCTGTTGCTTGCAACATTTCCCTTCCTGTTTCTATTTTGGTTTTCGCTGCAATATTGGGAAATGTTTTCTGGACCTTCTGATCTTCTGATTCTGTGGTATTTGGGTTCTGTCTCTATCTGCTTTCCTCCCTCATTGACAGGGTTGGATAACCAGATGAAGTTCGATATACACGTATACAAATCATAGACAGTAAAAGAAAGATACACAGATAAAAATAAAAATCTACCTACCTACTGGCCTTTGCATGCAGGAATGGCTTACACCTCCACATCAGCAGATGGCGATCAAACACTCAGTGAGTGTGTGGGTCAACTACCAACAATAACAGCCACTTGAGTACAGTTAGCCTAAAAGAGATGTCTACTCGTCATTCGACTAAATGAATAAACATTATTAAGAAGATGTTAGATTACTAGATACCACCTAGCAACTAGAAAGCCGCACATGGGTACTTCGACCTACCTCCAAAATTTCTCTTTAAATGTTGTGGACCTCTTTTTTTGCTGATTGACGTTACCCTGCGTTAGCTAGCTCTGCGGCATCATCCCAACAGGTCTCAGAAGAGCCACACAATGTACGTTTTGTGCACAGTTATTGCGGCTTTGGTCTGCTTTTTAATTTTGAAATGGATGAAAAGAAGAAGGTACTGCACAGATGAGAAACGGCTGGATGGAAAAACCGTTCTTATTACTGGTAAGACGAAGAACAGCCTAGCTCCCTCACCAGGTTAGCTAGACATCCCAGCTAATTTATGTAGCTGTCACCTACGCGACCTGCTGCAGTGGGGTACAAGTTAACCTTGCCTGTCTGAATCATCTAAATGTTTGATCCTTGTTCATCTCTTCTGATCATGGCCATGATGACATGCGTGTGTTCTGTTCTCTTAATCCAGGGGGAAACACTGGTATAGGCAAAGAGACAGCTGTGAACCTGGCAATGAGGGGAGCCCGTGTCATCATCGCATGCAGGGATGTCGACAAAGCCCGGAAGGCTGTGAGGGAGATCAAGGCGAGAAGCCACAACGTAGACGTTTTATATATGGAGCTGGATCTTGCCAATATGAAGTGCATCCGGGAATTCTGCGCGTCCTTCTTGAAAAAGGAGAAAAGGCTCGACATTCTGATCAACAATGCGGGTGAGCTGTTCCACCTGCACGCGTTTTGTTAGGATAGAGCTCTTGGCTGTTCAATTAGTAATTCAGGAAAAGAAGGAAAGATCTTTTTTCACATGTATACATGTTCTTTACTTTAATTCATACTCAACCCAACTCTTGTGTAGGCCTAATTCAAAGATTGCAGGCACGTTTAGCCTGTTACTTACAAAAACATATTCAGCAACTGTACGTAGTTACTTATCAGTCAAAACAAAAACCTAGCTTACTCATCAGTCAAAACAAAAACATAGCCAGTTTGTGTTTTGGGAACAACGGCTATTGCTGCTGCTGCCTGTTCATCAAGACATTTACCTGTTATTGTGGTCCCTAGGGATGCCCAGTGTGCTAGACTGGACAGACGATGACTTCAGCATGTGTTTCGGCGTGAACCACCTTGGTCACTTCCTCCTGACCAGCCTGCTGCTGGGCCGCCTGAAGGAGTGTGGCCCGAGCAGGGTCATAACCCTCACCTGCGACAACTACAAGTACCAGAAACTGGACTTCCAGGACCTGAACTACAACCTGTTTCCTTTCTTCACCTACTGTCGCAGCAAGCTGGCCAACATCTACTTCACCCAGGAGCTGGCCAGGATGACGGAGGGCAAGGGGGTCACTGCCTACGCTGTGCATCCAGGTGAGTGGGCATGGAGATGGAGATCCAGGGCTGAAAATTACCTTTGAAAAATGGGAACCTTTACCAGCCACTAACAAATAAATGGTAATATTCACCATCTACTCGAGAGTAAAACATTTTTGTAAATTTTGAAATTTACTTGTAAATTCACTTGTATTTTACCAACGTTGGGCTGATGGCTGGTGCAAATTTTCATCCCTGGGTGGATCTTGTGCAGATTGCTGGTGATGGCTTATCCATCACCACAGTATAAAACATTAAATGGTACAACAATTGTATTCCTTTATTTAATCCTGCAAAGCATTATTCTACACTATCAGTTCATTTCAATCAGTCATTACTGGTTCAGTTACAGTGGGACTAAGCTGTCTGTAATTTAGCACAATGGTGACTACCATTTTTTTTACATTACCATTGCACTGTGCTGGATGTGTTTTTACAAGCAGTTTCTCAGTAGGGTACACACACAGAATGGCATGCAAATAAATACATTTCCCTAAAAGTGTGCAGCCAATCGACATGTTGAGGTTAGGGAAGAGAAGAGATGGATTAGTGTGAATGTGACCAAAAACACCTCTGTGTACGGTACTAGGCATTGGCAGAAGTATCAATCCCAGCTTCATAAAGTAAAAACCCTGCCACATATTTATTTTCTGAACCAGCTGGTTCTGCTGAGCACACAAGACAGGTAGAGAAGACAGATGGATCAGCTAATTAGTGGAATCAACTGTGGTAAGTGCACAGGCAGAAGGAATACATGGCAGGGTTTTTACTTTCCGAAACTAGGATATCTCTGAGTAGGGCTGGGCAATATGGCAAAACATATGATCATGATATATTTTCCATATTGACTGATTATCGATTTTTATCACGATTAGGTCTGGGCGATAGAACTTCAAATCAAATCGTCTTTAATTGACTGGACTGGGCAGAATCAGATGACAACACATAGTATTGTGCTTTCAAGGAACAGTACATGAACACACAGTGGAATGCACAGAACATAAAGAAAACGTATACAAAATAGATAATGACTGTAATAAGTCATGTGCTTGATCATTGTCAATTAACGGTTATGATTGTCAGTTTGAATAATTGTCCAGCTCTACCTCCGAGCATTGGTTTATCTTTACCACATGCCAGTACCTTGTGCATCTCAGGATCCTGTTGTTTATGCGTCTCTGTCTCCCCCTGCAGGCTACGTTCAGAGCAACTGGACCTGCCACTTCTCCATCCTATTCCGGATTGTGATGCAGGTGATCATGTTCATGTTTTTTGTGTCCTGCGAGATGGGCGCACAGACGGTCATCCACTGCGCCGTCTCGGACTCGGTCACCGCCAAAAACGGTGGCTACTTCATCGACTGTCAGCCCGCCAAGCTGCGGCCTTTTGCCAAAGACGCCGGGGTGGCCAAGAAACTTTGGGAAGCCAGCGAAAGACTGGTTCGGCTAGCCTGATGGAACCCACACTAATAGTCACCAATTTTTTTTTTTTTTTATCAAATATTATTTATTAACTAACTGATGTGTTCTTTGTTATGAAATTGGTTTTATTACATTTGTTTGTACGTTTTTTGTTTTTCCACATTGATGCTTCATTGTGAGAATGGATGTGTGCATGGTTGTTTCGATTAAAAAACTCTTTGAATGCTTCACTGAGGGTTCCTGTCTGGTGATTACATCAGTCATGCAGAGAAAGAGAGAGAGAGAGGGAGGAGAAGGGAGAAGCGAGGAGCGGTCATTTGTGTGTTATTTTAATAGTCATTTTATTGATAACACTTTGAACACATTGCCTTAAGTTTGGGAACACAGAAAGCATGTTTGTAGAACAGAGTAGTAGTCATCGTAAGAATCAGAAATAGCGAATAATGCCTTTTTTAAAATTACAGGAACCCAAACAGACAAAAGGGAAAATTATGTCGACTCAGCTTTTCGAGGAAACCTTTATTTTTTTTATACAAGTTTTTATTCATTTATTTTTAATTATTTTTTTCTTAATTTTTTGCTTTGTGTTTTCTTTAAAACAGAGGAGCCTGGTGAAACAAATGCAGGACTGAAATAAGATGAACTAGCTCAGTGTTGTCTATGCAGGTAGCCTACTGGACTGATAGTCCAGGACTTTATATAGATCTGAGTGTACAATAATAAGCTAGATGCTGGGACCTTACTGATCTGGGTTTTGAAAACGCTGCTCTGGTTTTGGAAAATGCTGCTCTATCATAATAATGGCATGTCTTATGTCTGCTGTTTTTAACTTTATTCATACTTTATTCAGTCCATACTACTGACAAAAAGTTTGATGTGTAGGGAGGGCTGTAGTCAGCTTCAGAGCTGTTGGACGAAAAGGAACTAGATTATCTTGAAAACAGCTACTGGGACAGTTATTAAAAAAAGAGAAGAGTGGCTAAAACATTGCTGGAGGAGCTCTCAAGGTCACAGACAAAGGGGAGGGATGTGGAGGGGCCTTTAGATCCATTTGTAGTCTATAATTAAATAACCAGACTGGCAAATCCGCAAACCTACATTCTTCAGTTCAGACACTGACAAGATGTAGAATTATAGCCTTGCCGTGCTTACGCCTGTTACAGTAAGTCCAGCAATGTGTGCTTGCCTTCCCTAGTGGGGAGGTGTGGTTCCCTACAGAGCAGCACTACTGGGAACTGTAAATCTTTTCCTTTTACCTTATAGTACTTCTACATTAAAATGGTCTGGAGAGGAAGCGTAGTAATATGTTTATTATCAGACCTCGATAATGGACACTATACAGCCAACCTGCACAGACAACAATGAGCTTTTTATTTTCCCCTTTTGTACAAAATAGCATGCCAAAGGATAGTTATAATAACACTCTTTATCATAAGTCACCTTCATCTTCATCACTGTAATAAGCATTTACAGCATCATCGTCATGGTAATAGTAATCTCGAGACAAAAATATTTTATGCACTTAAAAAGCTCAGAAAATAGATAGAGAAAGGTTCAGTTAACCAGCATTCGATAGAAAATGAAAAGGTAAAAGGAAGAAAAAAAAAAATCAAAACACCAAACCTAGTGTCCAGTTGACTTGTCATGCAAAGAAATATCAGCTACAGGCGCTTTGTTAACTGTAATTTTTAAAATGCTGTATTGTCTTTTTAGTAAAGTGTATCTGGACTCTTTGAGAAAAAAATGCTTTTCAATGTTGAACACACTGAGAAGAACATAGGTACATTTTTACATGCTGTTTTTTTTTTTCATAGATTTTCTTTCTTTTTTTTTGTTCTGCGGGTTAGGGGTTGTGTGCTGGAGCATGGGGAGATGGAAAGGCATCAGGAGGGGCAGGGGAAGGGAGGCTGACTAGGCCCTAACAGTGAGGCCAGAGCCTGAGCCTGAGCTGGGTAAAGCTTGACTAGGTTGCTAATAATGATCCGATGACCCTTTCGCTTCTTTTTCTGTCTGACAGACGACAGAGCAATATCTCCAACAGCAATAGCCAATCACACGATGATGAGTCCTGGAGCCAAACGTACAGTCTGTCATTTTCATTTTTCACACCAGGACACATGGCTGAGAAAAGCAACACTAAGAAAATGGAGTGTGATACGGTTGAACTTGTGGCTTGGGGAGAGGAAGATGGGGGCTGGAATATGGGAGGTGAGATGTTTCTATAGCTGAAAATTAAATTGTTTAATTAGACCTGTTTTGCGTGTGTGTGAGTTTTTTTTTTTGCATTCTCAGTCTGTGTACAGGGCTTTGACACTGAAGCTCCATTTTGTTTTAAAAGGAAATAATATAGAAAAAGAAAAACACGCACACACACACGCACACGCTAGCACACACAATAATGTTCTCAGTAGTACAGGCTCAAACAAAAAACGCACACATCAGCTTACCAAATGTGGAGCTGAACAGAAGGTGGTAAATGAAAAACATACCACGGTCCACTGAATGAAAACGTTCACATACAAGTTAAAAGCTGTACAAGGGACGGAGAGGAAAAAAAACGAAAAGGAAAAAAAAAAAAAAATCAAGACATTTAAAAACAATCACTTCAAGATGTAAGATAAAACAATAAGTTAATAAATAAATAAATAAAAACCTGAGGACAAAAACTGACAGTCGGCTGGGGATGACCCTGAGGCGGTCCGGTTTGGGAGGTCGGAGGTCGCTCCAGCAGTGGTCAACACAACTACAAATGGATTATGGCGAGAAAAAAAAAACGACGGCACAAACACATTGCCCGCACAAACATCCAGATCCAGATCCAGCACGTCAGTCCCGTCACCAATAGAAGCTCATTCGCGGTGGGAGCTCCACCGGACAATAACGCATCTCAACAAAGCTGTGGCCATGATGAATAAACGGAGTTTTAAGCCCCCTCCTCCCTCGTAAAAAGCATAAATATCTCTCTGTCGCCTCTGGGGCTTAGTCCCGTGTAACCTACACTTTGTTTTTGTTGATCTCCATCAACCAGAGAGCATTTTTCAGAGGGACGCCGCAGAAAAAAAACCTTGAGGGCTTAACCCCTCAGCAAAACACCTGCATGTCCACCCTCCCTCCCTCCCTCACCTGTCACACACACTGGACAACCAGCACCAGAGCTTGAAGAAGCATCTCCGGTTCTGACCTGGTTCTGATCCGGTTGTGCTCTGACCCGGCCCAACGGGATCTCCAACCTGACCTGTACGTCATTTAATCCCTTTTCGTTCCACAGGCAACACATAACCTCAAACTGAAGGGGCTTTCCAAAAAGTACTCGCATGACACGTTAACAACTCTCCCCCTTCTCTAAAATGGGCCAGAGTGACGTCGATACCGGTCGGCCCCCTATAGTGTCCTTCACTATCGTCGGACAAATCAAAACAACTGAAAACAAATACCTGTATCTGCTCTGGAGAGCAGTGCAAAACAAAACGTACGTCCTCCCCCCTTCCCTAAACCCACACATGCACACAAAAGCTGGTAATAATAATCATGGTTATGATGACAATAAGTTGATATTATTGATATTTAAAGACGAAGAAATAAAAACAGGAAAAAAATACGGAGAACTCAAAATGTGAAGTCTCTCCCTCGTAAGTAACAAGAGCGCTGATGCACCATGTGATCAGCGTTTGCACCCATGACATCACTTCCTGCTCAGAGCCCCGACATTCAACATCGTGCAACCCTGAAGAGAATACTGTACTCCTGAACACACATACACACACACACACACACACACACCTTCAGTTTCATCCTTTGATCTCTTACATCTTAGATAACACTTGGAGCCAGAACTCTCTAAGCTGACTGGTCCTTCTGAGCAGTGCTGAGATATGGTTTCATTCGGGCTGCAGATACAAACATCCTTAACATGTCTGGACATGATTCTGTAAAGCCACAAAATGAGTTAACTGCAGGGGAGAACTTTGGATATCTCCCCAACAAAGGATTCAGATATGGATCCATAAGGTAATGTATCAAAGCTTCTACCTAATGAATGTAGCTAATCTCTAAATGGAATTGGTAGAATCCGCCTTAAAACAAAATCTATGCTTACAATGTCTAACCAAAACTCTAATGTTTACGAGGATGAAGTCAAATGTCTGTCCTTCACAATAACTGAAGATGATAAGCACCCAAGGGTCAAGTTGCCAAATGATGTCATGAGAAGATAAATCAAAACATTCACAATTACGATATATTTGCACTCAAAGGCCGTCACTGATTGTTTTTTTCTCTCTGCAACACACACACACACACACACACATACACAAACACACACACACTCTCACTGCTCTTCTGACAAACAACTGTGTGTAAAGAACATGTGTAAGCTCAGTATTTGAAAAGACAATACTGAAGCATATCCAAAAAAAGTAAACAAACATAAAAGAAAAAACAGAAATGCTAATATCGTTGTCCACTTCATCACAATAAAAACAGCCACCACTGATACAGAAGAAAAGTCATGCTATTTAAAAAGTAGAATTTGTCTTGTCTTTTCAATTATATACCACAGGCATCCAGGATATGAATTGTACAAATTACATATACATCTGCTTTCGTGGAGTAATAATAATAATCATAATAATAATAATAATAATGATAATAGTAGTAAACAGACAGTTCAAACTTTACATGATGTTTGTTTCAAGTGTCTGGGGCAGTAATGTATGAGTGTGTGTGTGTGTGTGTGTGTGTGTGTGTGTGTGTGTCAAGAGAGAATGTGTGTATGTGGACGGTGGAGGGTGGTGCAGTTGGACAGAACCTCAAACAGCTGGCAGACTGGTGCCTGGAACACTAGATCTCCTCATGGCACCAGACCTTCTTCTCTCCAGCTGCCAGTGGACATCTTGCAGTGTGTGTATGTGTGTGTGTGTGTGTGTGTGTGTGTGTGTGTGTGTGTGTGTGTGTGTGTCTGTCTGTCGTGTGTGTGGAGTGGAGTGGGGGCTGGAGTACTAGAAGGGGTTTCCTTCCTGGCACGGGCGGACGGCGCTTTCGGTCGGTCGGTCGGTCGCTGTGGACCACTGAGTTGAGTTTTTTGGCAGACTGAGTCAGGTTGCAGACCGGGGAGGCAGGTGAGAGAGTCTAAGACAGGTGGGTGGGTGGTTGGTTGGTTTTTGGCAAAGACGACAACCGATCTGACTCTGGTCACAGAGCAGGGGAGGGAATGGGCAGGGGGGTGGGAGGGTGGGGGGTGTTGTTACGATCATGATGATGACAGCGATGATGCGCTTCCAAGGGGAGTAAGGGGGAGGGGTGGAGGGGTGGGGGGGTTCAGGGCAAGGCGAGATACGGGGCATCAGACGTGATACAGACAAGTGCATGCTGGGTAAGGAGGGGGGGTTTACCCCCAGTGAGGGACGGTCAGGCACTGGTGGCTCAGGACCACCCAACACTGGACTCACTCTCCTTCGTCCTCATCCTCATCCTCATCTTCATCGCTCTCTCTGACAGGGCACTCTTATGTGGCTACAGGAACTCTGGCCCTGCAGGGAGGACACTTGGTCAGTTAAATTGAATAATCAGTTTGTTTGGTAGGGAATTGTGTGTATAAGTGTATGTAGGAACTTTGGTGTATCTGCCATTCAGTGATATGCTGCGGCATTTATGTGTGTGCGTGCGCGTGTGTTTCTGTGTGCTTACATGCAGTGGCGGAACAAGTCAGCGCCGGGCCGGGGGCGGGGCAAATGACCGGGCCCTTTATTAAAGCTTATCATAACATCATTTTAGGCTACAAAATGTCGGCAACTACGGTCTTTACCAATTTCAACACTACCGTGTGCAACTATGTTATTTAGTATATAAAGTGCTTTGTGAAGGTATGAGTAAACTTTGCGACGCAGACAGAAAGTTTATTATTGGTTTTGATTTTACACGAGTTTCTGCAGACGGGAGATTAACGTGCAGGGGCGTCGCTAGGTATGTAGAACATTCGGGGCTATAGCCCAGAAGAGTCATTGTTTTGGGGGGTTCGGTGGGTTTCCCCGGAGAATTTTTTAAAATTGGGCTGATGAACATGCAATTTTAACATAGTTTAGGAATAAAAGGAAAGGACAACTCCATGACTCACGGGCCATGCACAAGTAGTTCGATGTTTGCATTAAGGAGCTTGTGAACGTCTTTTCTGCCAAAGTGCACCACATACATTAGCAGCCAAAATGTGATATTGAAATAGCCTATAGCATATTAAACACCTTCATACTACACATAGACAAGAAAGAATACCGACGCTGAATTTGCGACAAAAAAATCTAAATATGCTCAGCCTATGGTCAGGTCAGATTTACTTGCCCCCCCCAAAAAAGCACGCGTTTTTGCGGGCTATGCTAGTTTTACTATGAAGTGTCAACCTATATTTACGACACAACGACTAACTTGAACTTGAAGATTAATAATATGAACATATGTGATACGTGAACTACACATGAACAATAAACACTAGTGAACAAATCTAGTGAACTTGAACAACACTGCCACGCCCGCACACACAGGGGTACACCATACTTAAAATGTCAGCTACATACATGGCGAACAACAAAGTAAATTCATGGACGCCTACAGAATTAAGTTGTAAATTAACAGCAATTAAAAAGACTACAACCCCCCTGCCGTATTCAACAGATTATTACTAGCTAAATAGGTTTACGCGTGCGGTCAAAAGTTTGTTAAGGTGGTGCTAGCTGTCAGACAGTGACTAGCCTGTCATGCTATGAATTTGACGCTAGTAGAACTCACAATAAGTAGACGATAAATCCTACGTCAAATTACTTTAGATGCAATGAAAATAATATTACTTGTGACTGTCTTGGTAACTAGTGCCACGGCAGGCATGTGATAAAGGAAACCTCCTGTCCTACCTTAACTTGGTGCAGCTATGATCCATTTGTGTTCTTGCTAACCCATCCAGACATCTTACTTAGTTTAATTTCACGATTGCAAGTGCACTTTTTTAAACATCAACAGTTCTTTTATTGTAGGCCAGGCATGTTGGTATATTCTGTATGCGAGCAAATCTCACTATTTGAGCAACCAGAACTCGGGATTCATCCAGTTGTGGTATTAAGTAGCTGACTAGAGGTAGCCTGCGATGTAATTCTTGACTGATGTATCGTTTTTTCGTGAGAGTAGGGGAGGGGTAGCCAAGTGTTTGTATAAACTCTGTGCATTAAATCGTGTTCAGTTCTCTTACACAGACATCTCTCTCTGTCTCTCTCAAATTCAATTTAAATTAAAATGTGCTTTATTCTCACGACATCATATGCTGCATTGCCAAAGCATCCATAGCCGTAACAATAATAATAATTTAAAAAAAACTCTCTCCCCAAGATGCCTTGTGTGTACAGCCGCCACGGATCCGGGGCTATTCCCAAAAGATCCGGGGCCCCGAATGCCCAGGTCTAACGACGCCCCTGTTAACGTGACTAGCGCAAAACTCCGTCAGCAAGTTCATTCATTCTGTGCATAGTTTAGCTCCCTGCTAGCAGTATTGGTGGGCTTGAATTGCCCGCAACATTGTCGGGGTCATCTTCAAGAGGACGAACAAAATATGTGTCCAGTTTTTGTAATTTGGCTTTGCCCTGCTCCCTTTTTTCCCTTTCTTTGCGCTTTGTCGCCCCACTTTTATGTTTATATGAGCTGCCACTCATGTTAACTTCGTAGTAAAAATGCTTGCCAAGTGACGGATGACGTTACTGACAGTTGATGACGATTTTACCCAAAATACACCTAGAAACAGTATGCCATCCCGGGCCCCCCCCAAGGCCCGGGCCGGGGGCGGGCCGCACCCCCAGCACCCCCCTAAGCTCCGCCCCTGCTTACATGTGCTTTTGTGTGCGTACATGCATGTGTGTGTGTATGTGTATGTGCACGGGTGTCTGCTGTCCTTCTGTGTGTGTTAATGTGTGGGTTAAATGTGTCTGTGTGTGTATGTATATATGTATGTGTGTGTGTGTGTGTGTGCGTGTATGTGTATGTGTGTGTGTGTGTATGTTTGTGTGTGTGTGTGTGTATGTTTGTGTGTATGTTTGTGTGTATGTTTGTGTGTGTGTATGCCTGTGCCTAAAGAGTGCTTTAATGTGTGTGTGGATGTGTGTGTGTGCGTGTACCTTCACTGGAGTGGTGCTGCGGGAGCCCCCGAGCAGTGGAAGTGGACGTTCTGCCACTTGGAGTCGCGGCGATGCCACACCCTGGTCTCCTCTGATTGGCTGCTGCGGGGCCGGCCCTGGCCATCCACGTACTGCGTCAGGCGGATGTAGGCGATGCAGGCCGCGTCTTCTCCAATCAGGTGCACGTGAGGGTTCAGGATGGTGGTGTGGATGGGCTTACTGTTCTTAGACAAGACTGAAAGAAAGAAAGAAAGAAAGAAAGAAAGGAAGGAAGGAAGGAAGGAAGGAAGGAAGGAAGGAAGGAAGGAAGGAAGGAAAGAAGAAAGAAAGAAAGAAAGACAGAAAGAAAGAGAGAAAGAAAGAAAAAAAGAGAGAGAGAAAGAAAGAAAAAAAGAAAGAAAGAAAGAAAGAAACCAACAAACAAACAAACAAACAAACAAAGACGTTGACACAACAGCAGTTAATATCTGTTGTCTTGGGAGTCTGGCCATCACTGACCATAAAAAAACATTGCTGATTACAACAAACTAAATTTTAGCCCTGACAAAAAAAAAGTTCGAATAAATGGTTAGTGGAAAACTATATCCCTGTTGTTCAATATGTACTGCATGTAGAACTTGTGGATACTTGAATTTGGCTATTTGTTTTAAAAGCTGATTTTAAGGTCATGGTCAAGGGCATACATATTAGCATACATATTATAAATCTGCAAGAGTAATGCATATAAAAGGATGGCGGTGTCATTAGATTTGTTGAAGGTGAGGCTTTTTTAATTTCAAAGTGAAACATACACACACACACACGCATACACACACGTACATATACATAAACACACACACACTCATAAATATGTATGTGTGTGTGTGTGAATGTACACACACATGCGCGCACACACACACACACACACACACACACACACACACACATAGTCATGCCACACACTGTGCATTCTATTCTTAGCTCTTGGGATGGCTGTGACAGACAACGAAAATGACATACACCATCGCTCTGTCTGTGATAAAACATGAAACACACTGTGTGTGTGTGTGTGTGTGTGTATGTCCCCATGAGTTATACCACCGCCCCCCCAGATCACATTCATAAAAAAAGAGGCCCTGTGTCTGCTCGGTGACCAATCAATCAATCAGGCAGGTGAATCCATAAAGCCGTGGCTGCTACACGTGTCTGGCATGCTGAGCTGTCCTCCAGGCCCAGCAAAGGTCAGAAAGCAACTGGACAAACAGTGAGCCCACTGGGACCCTGGGTGATTGATGGCCTGCAAGGCCTCCGCTCCCATATCTGTTCTAGCGGATCACTTACGGTTCTCAAAGTAGAACCGGTGGAAGTCCATGCCCTCCACCAGGTTGCCCAGTGCCTCTGGCTCGAAGGAGGTCAGCCCCGGGTCACAGATCTTCCTGTGGAGGTTAAAAAGAAAAAGAAAATGTCACGATAAAATATAATAAGAAAACACAATACAGTATTGAGACATGCTTTGTGGGTACAAGTTTGTCAACTGACTTTAGACTGAATCTGATATGACACAATTCACTGTGCCTACTGCGCCCAAGATACAGTAGCAATAACTACTTGATTTTTTACGACCGTCATATCCACCTAGAAAAGACCCTGTTTCATAGTTGGCCTTATGTAAGGTTGTTGACTTTTAAACTTTCACATAGGAAAGATTCTTTGGATGCTAAAGCCTTAATTCAACAGAGTATGCTAAACTAAAGTATGCTATGCTATGCTAAGCTAAGTGTGTTAGCATCTGAGACATTGCCTGCAATGTTGCCTGCAAGTTTCACACACTCTGTATCCACACACACTTAGACATTGACTCACGCATAGGCTTCAAAATCTCCATTGTTGATAGCTTCGATCAGCTGCTCAGTAATCTTGATAATCTCTTGCTTGCGTGCTATAGGAAGAAGCAAGGGCAGTCAGGTTACTTTCCTTAACACACACATACACACACACACACACACACACACACAGCAGATGGTCTGGCATATCACTCAATGGCCATGCTTTCCACCACAACCCCGGGCAGTTGATCATGTCATGTGTTACCTATACAGGGTCATTGGCAGTGTCACGTACACATAGTATCACAGAACTCCCATTTTACACAGCCATATTTGGGCAAGAAAATCCACCACAAACCTTTATCTGTACAGAGCGGTACATACCATTTACACTAAAACTGTATTTTTCAGAAGCAATGACAATGCCAACACCAGTTTGTTTATTCAAAACTCTTTAAAGCATTTCATGGAACAGTCTTTGCATAAAGAAGATGTAGTATTAAAATAAGGCACTGTTGGTCCTGGGTTAAATTTAATTCTGAATGGGCGATTAAAGTAGACCAAAGAAACCAAAAACTGTTTGTCCTCCAAGTGGTCAAGGCAGTAGTGTCATTTCTGAACACAAATGATCTCCGTGGTTATTCAGTCCACACTGAAGGCACTGTGCATCACACGTAGGTTAGCAAGGTTGTCAAAAAACCACACACATATGGTCTGGGAGGTGTGACACACACACACACACACACACACACACACACACACACACACACACACACATACACACACACGCAGCAGATGGTGCAGCATATCACTTCATAGCCATGCTTTCCACAACAACCCATAACAGTAGACTGTATCATGTGTTACGTATATACGGCCACATACAGACCCCCGTCCCAGAACACCCATCTATGCTACAGAGCTACACACACACACACATAGCACAGTCTCTGGGGTTTTGGCATGTTCGAGTGTCGAAAGTGTGCGAGCTGGTTAGCCGTGCTGAGTGGGTGCGCCACGCGCCGCTCTCTCCCGTGCGTCGTACTCACACTGAGCGGCCAGGGAGGGGCTGGATGGGGGGGGCATGGGGGGCGGGGGAGAGGGGTGAGCCGCGGGGGGCGCGATGGCGGTGGTGGCGGCACGGGGCGAGGGCGCCCCCTCTGGCTCTGGGTGGGGGTGCGGCTGGGCCTGGGGTGGGGGCTGGGGCGCTGGCGCCCGTCTCATGCTGCTCAGCACGTCTGTCAGGTGGGCCACTGGCGTTCAGGGGGAGAAGGTGAGGTGTGTGGGACAAAATGGATGGAGGAAAAAGAAGGAGGAAAGAGAGAACAAAAGAAAGAAAGAAAGAAAAAAAGACAGACAGACAGAAAGAAAGAGAGAAAGAAAGAAACAAAGAAACAAAGAAGAAAAGAAAAAGAGAGAAAGAAAGAAAGAGAGAAAGAAAGAAAGAAAGAAGAGGAAAGAAATGCAATACAAAAGTAAGGGATGGAAAATTGCACAGAAAACGAATGACAGTGCCGGGGTTAAACAGGAGGCAAACCTCAGCTGAACTACTATGACTTGGAGATGTCCTCAGACAATATGAGAGACAAAGACAGAAAGATAGAGAGATGCAGAGAGATAAAGACAAAGGAAGAGAGGAAAAGAGAAAGATACAGGTAAAAAAAGATGCTAACAGGAAACAGCAGGACAGCACGAAGCAACAGGAAAAGAAACACAGCACAACATCAAGATGGGGTAGGTACGCTAAATATGCACTGTACACATAAACAAATCTTCACTGAAATTATAATGATTGACCTGTTAGCTGTTATTATGGTGAAACTCAACTGGAGTGACACTAGTCGCACACAGGAGCTCTAGGTGAGTGAGTAACACTACCTAATGATGAGTAACACTCTCTCATAAGGACAGAATGACTAATACCCTCTAATAAGTAACATTGGTTCTCTGAGTTCTAAGTAAAAGTTTTGGGCATCCCTGGCAGGGAAGTGGGTTAGGTGAGGTGAAGGGCAGGGGAAACTTCTGGGCCCGGGCATGCAGTACTCACTCTGCATGGGATTCATGGGGGCCTGGGGTGCGGGAGGGGGCGGGGAAGGGGCGGAGAGCACCGCCGGGGGCGTGGCTGCACCCCCGTCGCCGTCGGCCATTGGTCCGGAGCTGCGCCGCACGGACCCCAGCAGGTCCGAGAACTTGGTCGCTGGATGGATGGATGGATGGATGGACGGACGGACGGACGGACAGACGAATGGAGCAAGAAGAGGATGACGAGGACAATGGAAGACCGTGGTGTCAGGATGGAATAATATAAAAGAGGAGGGCGGGGGTAGGAGGAATGGGAGGACCATTAGCATCACAAGGTCCACACACAGAAGAAGAGCATTGTGGGATAGCGTCACTCAACGTGGTGGTGCTGACTTACAGAAGACGGCTGGGGAGGGACCCTGGGCTGGGGTGTTGTCAGGCTGGGAGCTGTTAGTGGACTGGGCCCTGTGCGTGGCGCTATCTACACTCTTTCCTGAGACCAGCACGACCAGGAGAGCAGTAAGAACGGAGAGGAGGAGGAGGAGGAAGAGGAGGAAGAGGAGGAGGATAGTGAGAGGGACGCCAAGGATGAGAGATGAAAGGAGAGAAAGAGGAGATGGAGAGATCATGAAGATGTGGTAAGGATGGGGTATGGTGGTAGGAGAAAAAGCAGAGACAAAGAAGAGGGAACGGGTTTGATGGAGAGACCTGCCTGATTTGTCGTTCCTGTTACAAACACACTGGAAGTCCGCTTACCATTTGCTGGGGTTTGAGTGACAGATCACCATACATGTTGGTGATGATGATGATGATGTTTTTCCTGCTTTTAAAAAGCTGCTGATAAGAGACCCTGGTGTCCCTTGTTGGGGAGACACTTCAGGAACTCAAACCTTTTCCGAGACCCCCCCTCTCCCCCATGCCCACCATCACAACACACATCCTTTAATGACTATTGGCTACTAGAGTAGGATTTGAATATTGGAAGGGTATCCAGGAGGAAATCTCCTGGATTGACCGGAAGACAACTGGAGGCCTTCAGATCAATATAAAGCAAATGAAACGAACAAAAAGCTTCTACACACAAACAGACGTGCAAAGCTTTGCCTAAAACACTGAAGAGCTTAAGAGGTTTAGGTCATTGACTCAAAACAAAGTGAAAATAAAACCCATTTGAAGATTGTGTGCATTCAGCTTTTCAAAACAACAGAAAACGTATTGCAGCTTTGCACAGGTATGTAAAATATAAAAAATGTTATCATCTCATGAAATACACATCAGCTTGATAACAACATATATATAAATATTCTTCATTATGATAAAAGGCTATACTGTTCGCATATTCACTGTACATGTTCAATGATTTGAAAAATGCAAATTAAAACATCACAAGAATGATCAGTCAACAGTAACATACAACAGGCTGTAATTTCTGTATCCATGCATAACTACATCATCATATTACCTCCTCTAAAGTATCTTAGATGATCAATAGTTTGCATTCCACTCAACTCACACTGCATTCGTACTCAACCAACTCAGTTACCATCAATGAAACAAAGAATACAAATAACCTGCAGCACTTGTCACTGCATTACATCCCCACACCACATCCCGCGTCACATTATACACAAACAAATAGACATAAACAAATATAAACAAACAAGCCCACTCCACGCCCTTTCTCACCGTTTTCCTCTGTTCTGTCCTGTCCCTTTACCTCTGAGAGACTGTGCTCCTGTCATTGGTGGCCAGTCGACTGGGCCCTGAGCTTGAGCTTAAGCCTCAGCCCTGCGGCCCTCCACCACAGGGGGGTTATAAATACCCCAAGGTGCCCTTGGCCACAGGACCACAGAATAGCCAGCTGTGGCTTCCAAAGATCCCTGATCCTGCCCACCTAACCCACACCGATCGCTGGACAGGGGAGCTAGCTGTGGGTCTCCCCATGCTCCAGCGTTTCCCAATCCCCCATTAATGGCTCTGCTCTGCTACACTCTTATCCAGCTTCCCGAACAAACCTCTGGATTTAACCCCCCGCTTGCCCACAGTCTCAGCTGTCCTGTGTGGTTAGGTTCTTTTAAAGCCCTGCTGATTTGGTCGGGTGTGAGAGCCATGGAACAGTATAAAATAAGCACAACTAATCAGCGTGTGTGTGTGTGTGTGTGTGTGTGTGTCTGTGTGTGTGTGTGTGTCTGTGTGTGTGTGTGTGTGTCTGTGTGTGTGTCTGTGTGTGTGTCTGTGTGTGTCTGTGTGTGTCTGTGTGTGTCTGTGTGTGTCTGTGTGTGTGTGTGTGTAAAAATGTAGAGAAGAGAAAATGTACACCCTATCATAGTCTGGCTCTACATAAAAATAATGGACAAGATGGAGAGCCAGGCTAGTGGCGTCGTAGTATCTCTGTTCATTATTGTATTTCGCTACACTGCTCCCATCACGTAACTTCACTAAGACTCCTGCTTGCCTCAGCCAAATATGTTGGGTTTCCATTCACTAGTGATTGGTCAAAGACATGCTCAGTGGTTTTAAAGTTCACACAAGGTATTCACTCATCAGTAAGCAAACATGGCTATGAAGAGTCTTTGCACGAAGTGAAATGGTATGAAAGAGTCTGATCCACCAGGCTAGAGACCAGCAACTCTACAGTGAAGCTCAAAGAAGAGCAGTGATTTATACAGAAGTATAGCACTCAATTGATTTACTGACATCCTTGCCAGTCTTAACAACTTCAGTCAAGAGTTCACAATATGTGCGGTGACTTCAGTGAGGATTAAGAATGCAGTCTTCAAAAGAGCCTTCAGCAGAGAAACCTTAGTTATGGCAGATCCATAGTGCCCTTTTTAAGTACTGTGTGCTGTTTACCCTGACTTAATTTGCCCCAGGTGTGTCACTAAATCGTACAGTAAATCGTAACCTCCAGAGCTTCCTTTATCGAGTTTACAATTAAGCTCTCCTAATGATGTGCCTCCACAAAAGCTGACTTGTTAGGGAGGAGAGCTGTGTAAGGCTGGAGACTCAGAGAGTGTGGCCCTGACTTGCCCCTCCATTGAACCCTGCCCTCGGTGCTGAGGACCCTGAAGACCTGACCCATACAGGGAAGTGACTGTGGTGTGTGTCTTGGGTGCTTTAGTTGAGGTCAGTTGTGAAGTGTTGTTCACCATGTTCATCATCACCATTGTGTGACCTTCTTCGGGTCTCACACGTGTGTGTGTGTGTGTGTGTGTGTGTAGCGCGCATTTCTCACCTTTCACATCCTCATCCTCCACTGTGGCATTGCTGCTGTCTGACGACTCCTGTGAACGGAGAACACTCAATCACAATCAAATATAAATGGGACTCACTCAGCCGCGCTTGCTAGCTCTCTCACACACACACACACACACACACACACACACACACACACACACACACACACACACACACACACACACACACACACACACACAGATTACAACAAGTGTAAGGCAAACTCTGAGCATTTCCCCAATTGGTGTCGTGTAACAGAAAAGACACAGCTCAATTAGTTGCTCACAAAAGCATGAACCCTGCTCATTTTTCTTTTATGACACACCAGAGAGAGTTCAGTTTATTAGACATGATATTACAGCAAAGCCACTTCAGACTGGAGGTGCTTTCTCATACGTTCTTTGTATGACAACATAATAAGAGGGGACATTATGTGCCAACTACTCATCTGTGGGTAAGTGACCTTCATGCAGCACACAATGCAATGCATTAACGCCAGGATGTAAGAAACTTCCATATCCACTCATGATGCACAGCCTCAGTTAAATCCTCCTTTCATGTTAATAAACACAAAACACACACTGTGCACACACCTGAACTGCCTCAGTTAAATCCTCCCACTTGCCACAAAACACACACTGTGCATACAGCTGAAGTCACACACTCGACACATGTTGTGCCACTCGCTACTGAATGACAGACGTTACTATAGGCCCTGCACAGTTCCTTGTTGATCTTTGGCTCCTAGTACACTTTACAAGTGTACTTATTACAATCACACAGAAAACCACTAGCTTAAGAAGTGATTGTGTGTGTGTGAAGTGCCCTTCAGTGGGTAATCAAAGGTAAAGAAATTGAAGGTACCTGTGTGTGTGTGTGTGTGTGTGTGTGTGTGTGTGTGTGTGTGTGTGTGTGTGTGTGTGTGTGTGTGTGTGTGTGTGTGTGTGTGTGTGTGTGTGTGTGTGTGTGTGTGTGTGTGTTCTTGTTGAAGAAGAGTGTGAATGGTCTTTTAAAGTTCCCAAGGCAGGCAATCTGTCAGCATAGCAGCAATAATCATTGGGGATAATGACTCCCATAATAACTGGGACAACTCTCTTTTTTCTTGTCTCTTCTTCTTTCTTTCTCCCTCCCAGACTTGCCCTCTTTTCTCTCTCTCTCTCTTTTTCTCTCTCTCTCTCTTTCTCTCTACTCTGTGAGTGCTGTGTGGTTGTGTGTGCATCTGTGAGTGGGGGAGTGGGGGACCAGAGGGCAGAATGTCTGCCCAACAGCCCGGCTAGAGAGGAGCAGATGGGAGCAATAGGGGGTAACAGAGACAGGAGAGGGAGGGATAGAGAGGGAAAGAGAGAGAGAGAGAGAGAGAGAGAGAGAGAGAGAGAGAGAGAGAGAGAGAGAGAGAGAGAGAGAGAGAGCAAAAGCAAAAAGAGGAAAAACCCAGGGGAATAGAAAGATAAGTAGGAAAAACACAAAGTTAGGCCGTAAAGAGTGAGAAAGAAAGAGGGAGAGAGAGAAAAGGGGAGAGGAAGAGAGAGCAAGAAAGAGGACAGAATGGTAAAGGGGGTCAGAAGGATAGACTTGGAGAAAAAAAAGTGTGTGTAGGAGTAACCTGGGGACAACGATGATAAGGTAGATAAAGGTACCAAGAAAGAGGGCAGGAAACCCAAACAATGGAGTGTGTGTGTGTGTGTGTGTGTGTGTGTGTGCTCGTGTGTATGTGTGTATATGTATATATGTATGAGTGTGATGGAGAGAGAGAAAGCTGAAGAGAGAAATACCTACTCAGCCCAATAGACTGACCTCAGGTGAGTCCCTCAGCACCCATGACACACACACACACACTCACTCACTCACGCACTCACGCACTCACGCACTCACGCACTCACACACTCACACACTCACACACTCACACACTCACACACTCACACACACACACACACACACACACACACACACACACACACACACACACACACACACACAGCAGCAGCAGCATGGGTGAAAAGCTCACTTCTACCTGCAATAACCCTGCCTGAGGCATTACGTAAATACTCTACTACAGCTCTAGCAAGCTGCACCTGCTGCCAACGGCCACAAGGGGGCCCTGTCTCCCACAAGAGCAGATCACCGCAGCGCAAACCCAATCCAATGGCGGAAAAGGAGAGGGGGGCATTATGCAAAGTTATCCTGCCCCTCCACTCCCTTCTGAGCTGCCCCCCTCCCCTCCCCTCCCCTCCTCAGGAGGAACACAAACAGGGACACAGGGTGAGATCATGTTAATCATCACTTTAAGCACCACGTTAATCTTGCACTTTAAAGCCCAACCATAACCACGAACATGCACACACACACATACATACACACACAAACATGCACACACACACCCACACATATATATTAATGTGTTGACCTATTAGATTAAGGGAAATGGACTGGCTTACTGATTCCTAACATGCGATATCATTTGACATCATTTACTTTAGATGCATAGCGTTGTTTCCCTATTTGTGCTTGTGTGTTTGGCATCCTACTATGCAGCTGTGTGCTGCAGTTCTGCCTAGTAGAATCACATGCACCACCATGCTCCTTTCTCCACACCTCAACAACCCCCTCATCCCAATTAGTTTACCTTTACTGAACCCTACCGCTCCTTATGTGAACGGCCATTACATGTCATTAGTGTCTCACTGAATGGGTGTGTGTGTGTTTTCTGTTTGTGCTTTGTGTGCAGAGGTTTGTGAATGTGTGTGTGTGTGTGTGTGTGTGTGTGTATGTATGTATGTGTGTTCATGCATATGCTTGTATATGCAGAAGTTTGGTTGTGTATGTCTGTAAGTGTGTGTGTACTCGCATTTGTGATTGTCTATGTGTGTTATGTGTGCATGTGGAAGTGTGTGTGTGTGTGTGTGTGTGTGTGTGTGTGTGTGTGTGTGTGTGTGTGTGTGTGTGTGTGCTGAGCAGTTGCGATAAGTGCGTCAACACTAGTTTCAGAAGGAGACATGGCACAAATGCCCCAGAGACTCCACATCACTCACACAGAAGACGACACACACACACTCTCTCTCTCTCTCTTACACACACACACACTCTCTCTGTCTGTCTCTGTCTCTGTCTCTCTCTCTCTGTCACACACACACACACACACACACACACGCACT
>CM059271.1:14312464-14317464 GCA_030347295.1 Setipinna tenuifilis | reverse complement strand
ACACATTCATCATATGTGCTCCTATGAGCACACAGGGAAACACAAGTTACATACGCAGAAAGACACACACACACACACACACACACACACACACACACACACACACACACACACACACACACACACACAGCAGCGGGGGTCAACAGGCATGGTTTGGAGTAGAGATGAAACTCAGCACTAGATGGAAATGTAGTGCAAAGATGAAGAACGAGAAGGAACGAGTAGGTTGGTACAACGTGTGTGTGTGTGTGTGTGTGTGTGTATCAGAAAGAGCAAGAAAGCAAATGAGGCAGATGGCATGAAGGGAAGAGGAAAAGAAATACAAAAAAAACACACATGCCCTCTCACTGACACATCCTTATGTATACTTCTTACACATGCACTTAGAGTACATGCTTATACACTATCACACAAACAAGTGTACACACACACACACGCACACGCACACGCACACGCACACGCACACGCACACGCACACACACACACACACACACATTCACGCAGGCACACGCACACGCACACGCACACACACACCCTGCTATTCTATATGAGTTTGATCTGAGTAGCGGTGTGTGTGTGTGTGAGGCACGTGGGAAAGGCGAAGCTAAAATAAAGCCGTCATGTCACATTTTTCTAGCAGGCAGTGACACGCAATGCAGCATCCCCTTTTCCCTTTTCTTTTTTTACTCTTTCACGGTTTTGTATTTCTCCACTCTTTTCCTCTCTGCCTCCTCATTACTTTGTCTCTCTATCACTCCATCACTCTTTTCCTCTGTGCATCTTCCTCACTTTATTGTTTGCTCACAACTCTTTTCCTAGCTCTGTCTGTTCCACACTTTCACTCTTTTTTATCTCTCTCACTGTTGTTTCCTCTCTTATCTCGTTTATCCTTTTTCTCTGTCTCTCTCACAGTCTCTTTTCCCCTCTCTTTCTCTCTCAATCTTTTCCTTGTTCTCTCTCTCTATCTCTCTCAGTGCCTTTTATGCTCTCTCTCTCTCTCTCGCTTTCTCCATCTGCTGGATGGTATAGTGGATCTGAGGGGATGGGAGCTACTTTGGAGAATAAAGGGGACTTAAAAGAGTGGAGGAGGGCTGCCTTTACAAGACTGTGATTGGTCTATTATACCAGGGTCTGTTTTACTCAAGTGCTGAGTTTTTGTTAACCAAAAGATTTTAAAAATAAATAAATAAAAAATGAAGAGAGCAAGCGGCAGAGGGAGACTTGAGCACTTGGTCTCACATTTGATATTAGGGACCGGAGAGGAGTCATACCTCTCTTTCTCACACACACACATACACACACACACACACACACACCGTCATACTCTCCGTCTGACACACATATGCATACCAACACGCCGATATTCTCTATCTCAATTTCTCTCTCAACGACACACACACACACACACACACACACACACACACACACACACACACACACCTGCAAGTAGACGGAAATAAACCATCTCCTCTATTTCCTCCCAGTGGATAGAGTACGTATCATTCCCAGGGTGCCGAGCGGATGGAGCTCGTTTGGGTAAGGGGATCTTTGCGATGAGTCACCCCCCTAACCCTCCACGCACACACACACACACACACACACGTACACACACACGCAGTGGGAGAGGGCAAGAGTGACCCAGCCATGGCAGCGAGACCGGCTACTGACCCCACCACTGCTCACTCCTCTCTCTCACTGTCTGACTGTCGTATTATACTTGCTCCGTCTCTGTGAGATTCTGTCTGACTTTAGTCATACACTCGGCTCTGTCTGTCTTTTCCACTAGGTGATACTCAGTGATATGTATGGAAATGTGTCTGACTGTCTCCGTCTTGTACCCTGGCTTTAAGTCTATGGGTAACCATTGAAATGATGAGCTGAGTAAAAAATCAAGTGAAGAACAAAACTGAACTTTGTAATGTTATTGACAATTGAAGTTGAATTCTGGAGTAGTATGAATCCAGTGGGCTTTTTTTCTTCACCATGACAAGGAGTTGAACACCTCCTCAAGAGCTAGATATTTAAGTTGATCGAAGGAATGTTTAGTTTGACGATCGTTCCATCTCCCAGCCGAAAGGCTAACAGTGAAGGTGCCAGGCATCTGCAGCCAAACGTATTGGTTAAACTCGATATTCTTTCGATTAACGTAATCTAGTTCTTGATGGAGTGTTCGACACACTGTCATGTTGAAAAAGACCCTGTTCTCATCTTACTCTGGCATTACACTTAAAAAACTTGGCAAAATCATTTCGCCAGTTTACTACCATTCAACAAGATCCCAAGATCTGCACAATGACCACCCCCCCCCCCCCCCCCACTCCCCCCCATGGCTCCCAAAAGGCAGATCAGGTCCAGGAAGACACTTTGCCTATTGCCTGACTTGAGCACTTAAGCTGTCACTTAAGATTAAGGCCAGGGGTCTCTGTCAGCGTGTCAGCCTCTGCCAATGAGCCTCTGCCTCTGATTAAGTGCATCTGCCTCTGACTCTAAGCTGTGCTGAGCTGTGGTGTGCTGTGGTGCTAAATGATTTAGGTGATTTAGAGCACTCCAGTCTATTTTTAAGATCTTCCCAGAGAGGGAAAGAAAAGCATTTGTGTGAGGAGGTTAATGATGCCGGAGATTAATATATAATTAATTTGGCAGCTGAACATGAGAGGGGACACTGTTACCAGCAAAGCTCACTGTGAGCCGTCTTGCATCTCTGTCTATCTGTCTGTCCGTCTGTCTCTCTCTCTCTTTCTCCCTCAGACTCTTTCTCTCTCTCTCTCTCTCTCTCTCTCTCTCTCTCTCTCTCACACACACACACACACACACACACATCAGCAGCATTCAGTTTACAAATGTGATGAAACAATCACACAGAGAGACCCCCCACAGGTGACAAACACATCACAGGACGACTCAAAAGAAGCAGGAGCGAGAAAGAGAGGGAGAGCGACAAAAAAGAACATGATGGAGGCTATGGAAGAAATAAAAAAACAAGCTGAAGTTCTACTTCCTAGTTCAAAGGTTAAAGTTCAGGTAAGGGACAAAGGGCGGGTAGTCTTACCTTGACATCGGCCTTCTTGTTGAGCAAACTCTTGGCTGCTGTAAATAGGGGAGAAAAAAAAAGAATTTAGTTGTGTGAACAAGAGACAGAGGGAGAGAGAAAGAGAGAGAGGTGAGAGAAAAACACTACCTGTGGATTATAAAACTTGTGAGGTTCGAATACAACACAAATCCACGTAATTCAATATAAAAATAGCCCTTAAAAACACACTTGTCATAATGGCATAGATTTTAATGGAGCAACCTCTTATTTTTGATAAGAGGACAAATAGGCATGACAAGAGCATTAGTAGAGGAAACACAAACCGCCATATGACATTCAGCTCCTCTGGGTCTACCCCACACACATACACACAGTCATGTGCTATTCAGCTTCTCTGGGACAGAGTATTCTCCTTGCCCCACACACACACACATACACACACACACACACACACACACACACACACACACACACACACACACACACACACACACACACACACACACACACACACACACACACACACACACACACACACACACACACACACACACACACACACACACACACACACACACACTCTCACCTCCTTGGGGTGCAGAGTATTGTCATTTTGCCGTACACACATGCATACACAGTATTCTTGCTCTCAATTTCTCTCTTTACAACACACACATACATACACACACACGCGCGCACACACAGATTCCTCTTAAAGTCACTATTCTACTAGCAAGGGTGCACATGAAATGCGCGTGCACACACACACACACTGATGAAGTCCTTCTCTCACACATATTTTCAGGTACAGGCAAACACACTCGCTGATTCCCAGATACTTCTCAGTGCCAATGTGTGGCTGAGCACGGGCAGCTCTTGAGACTGACAGGAAAGAGGCTCCTGTCAATCAGGAGGGTTAGCGGAGTTCACATGACCTGTCCCCCTGTGTGTCCCCATGGGAACAGCTCTCGCCCTGGGGACACATCCTTCATCTCCAGTTCACCCTTACACTGGCGCACTGACCTACACTGAGGCCACCACTGGAGACACTGGAGAGAGCTCAGTTCGGGTCCAATTCACAGTCAAAAGGACAAGTGGTGATGGCTCCACAGTGTCACATGGTTTTAGCCATTAACATAAAAGCTTTGGCAATTAAAGCTTAAGTGTACTTTACACAACATTCTGAGGTCAGACATGTCAATAATAAAGTAATAGTTAATGCTGTGACCTGGAGATACTTATGACGGTCATCTACTTAAATGGGCAAAAAAGTGCCAGTAATGGGCAAAAAAGTGCCAGTAATGAAAGACCAAAGCTTATTTTTGCTGCTTTGTCTGGCACCATTTGTACTCTTGACTATGAATAACAATTCTGTCATAGTTGGTGCTGGTTTGTCTGTTAACACAATAAAACTAAAAAAATAAATACCCATTTGAAGCTTTAGAACAGGAGAACATGTGCTTTGAACAGTCTATACATTAATATAAGAAATAAGGATAAAAATCCTTATCCATCATATTTTATGGACCCTGAAATTCTTTAAAACATTAATCCGCTCAATATTTCCACAGTTTTCAACCAAACTGGTGTTAACAGCATAAAAAAGTATTCAACCACCATAAATCTTAACGTGATTGGGGGTTTGGGTTGGGGTGGGGGTGGGAGTAGGGAGGGGGTCTCCTTACCTTGGCACAATTACAGAAGCACAGAGAAGTGGGGAAAGGAAGACATTAGGAGGTTAAAGGTCAAAGTTCAAAGTTCAACCAGACTGAGAGCTTAACAACAATCTCCTGCAAGAAGAGCTGCCAACAAGGCTGAGGGGTTCAGAGCAGGATATAAATATATTTAGATATATTATCTACATCTAAAAGCTTTACTATATATGACTACATTTATGTATGGGTGTACGCACAGCACACATGGACATGCAAATGTAGTCATATACCATTGGTGTGCCACTATACTCTAT
>CM059271.1:14287464-14304964 GCA_030347295.1 Setipinna tenuifilis | reverse complement strand
ACACACCGTGTGTGTGCAAAGATACACACACATGCGCACGTACGCACGCACGCACGCCTATGCCTGAGACCCGAACTAGGAAACAATCTGTGTGAGTGTGTGTGTGTAAAGATTATGTATGGAGGTAAGGGCATTCACACACACAAACACAGACAAGGATTTCTTTACTTAATGTGCATGTGTCTCAGTATGTTATGGTTACAGTACTCAATAGTATATGTATTCTGTGTGCAAGTGTGTATGTATGTCTTTACATGGTGCAAACAGACACAGGTGTGTGTGCATGTGTCTGTTAAAATGGTTGTCTATAGAGCCCAACACCACGTAACAGCATGTGCATGAATGTGTGTGTGTGTGTGTTTAAGCATGTGTGTGTCTGTGCATTTGTGAGTGTGTGTGTGCATAGGTGTGTGCGTGAGTGCACATGCATGAGTGTATCTGTGTGCATGTGTTTATTAGTGTGTGTGTGTGTGTGTGTGTGTGTATGTGAGCATAGGTGTGTGCGTGTGAGTGCACGTGCATGTGTGTATGTGTGTGCATGTGCATGTATGTGTGTTCATGTGTGTGTGTGCGCGCTCGTGTGTGTGTGTGCGCGCGCGTGTGTGTGTGTGTGTCTGTATCTGTATCCCAGTGAGTGTTTTGCTAGTAGAGGTGGAGATGGAAGTGTGAGTTCCTCCCCGCTGGCCCACATAGCTGAGGCCCATTAGTCTCTGTCAGGCGGGAGGCTAATACGGGGCTCTCCCTCTGGAGCTACCACTCAGAGCTGACCCCAGCCTGCTGCTCCCTGCACACTAATACACACACACACACACTAATACACACACACACACACTAATACACACATCCATACACACTCATGAATGCACACACACACACTACTGAGAGCTGACCCCAGCCTGCTGTTCCCTTCACACACTAATACACACACACACACATACTAATACACACACACACTAATACACACATCCACACACACACTACTGAGAGCTGACCCCAGCCTGCTGCTCCCTGCACACACTAACACACACACACACACACTAATACACACTTCTATACACACTCATGAATGCACACACACACTACTGAGAGCTGACCCCAGCCTGCTGCTCCCTACACACTCTTATACTGTATATACACACACATTAATACACACACACACACACACCTCAGAGCTGACCCCAGCCTGCTGCTCCCTTATACACACACACTCTCAAATACACATATCCATACACGTACTAATGAATGCACACACACACACACACATACATACATCCACACCCGCACACACAAGCTACTCAGAGCTGACCCCAGCCTTCTGTTTCCTCTACACACACCCACACAATATACACACCTGCACACACACTTTTTCTACACACTAACTTTCAAAAGAATATACACATAAAACTTTCTCACGTGGCTCACACACTGACAATCACACAGACGCATGTACACTTACACTTAAAATGGACTTGTGCTTATAAGTGCACACCCAAAACTTGCATACACACACACACGCGCACACACACAGTCCTCAGAGGCCTGAGTCTGGCTGCACCTAGCCCAGCATGCTGACGTGACGAGCCCGCTGCGTGCTGCACCCTCAGCTCCCGGCCACCAGCCGAGAGGAACGGGCGTCAGGGCACAAACACTCAGCATGGACCGACCATCTAACCAAACCACACACTGCTCACACACCACCTGTGCAGGAAGTCCCATGTGCATGTGTGTGCTTACACACACACATGCGCGCACACCCATGGACACACACCTGATATATCTGCTCGTAGTGCCTTTGTGCAGAGCAAAGGCAACACTATTGGAAGCACTTGCTGCTCTCTGCCTTGCTGCATTGCAGGGGCTTCCGTCACTGCAGTATATAACATCTATTCCTTCTCTCTTCTCGCTCTCTTTCTTTCATTATCCTCCTCTTCCCTGTCTTTTCCACTCTATCCTTTCAGTCTGTGTGTGTGTGTGTGTGTTTGTGTGTGTGTGTTTGTGTGTTTCTGTCTGAGAGAAGAAAAAAGGAGAAGAGAGGAAAAGAGAGGAGATGAGTGGAAGAAAGGATAGGAGAGGAGAAAAGGGTAGATAAGAGGAGAAAAGAGAAGAGAAGAGGCAACCTGTTCAACAGCAGTCATGTGGCTGAACCTCAGGAAAAAAAAGAGAAACTCCTAGAGAGAGTGAGAGGGAAAAAGAGACAAGAGGGAAATTAAAAAGAGTAAGGGGGACTAGATAGACAAGAAAGAGTGTTGTGCGTGTGTGAGTATGTGTGTGTGTGTTTAAGAGAGAGATAGAGAAAGCGAGAGAGAGGTTGAACCCCCCTAACACCTACCCTTTCTTAAGGCACACCAGTGTCCTGAATGCTGATGAGCCACAAACCCCATTTGAGCAGATGAGAGGAGGCTCTCGCTTTATTCCACTTTCTGCTCTATCACTTCTATTTCCCTGCCATTTTTTCCAATTTCCTATGGTCTGCTCTCACAACGTCTTTCACCCCTCTTTCTATCAGTTGCACAACTTTACATCAACTCCTTGTCCTTAAACTACACCCCGACCCTGTCATCTTCAGTCCAATCACAAAGGAGCGAGAGGGAGAGAGGGGGAGAGAGAGAGAGAGAGAGAGAGAGAGAAAACAAGATACAGAGTGGAGAGAAAGACGAAGAGGATTGAGAGAGACAGAGAGAGAGAGAGAGAGAGAGAGAGAGAGAGAAAAGAAGGAACAGAGTGGAGAGAAAGACGAAGAGGACTTAGAGAGAGAGGGAGAGAGGTGGGTGGGAGGATGAAGGTAAGAGGAGAGAGAGAAAACAAGGTGTGTGTGTGTGTGTGTGTGTTGCAGCAGTGAGAGGGACCTGTTGGAGTGGCGTTTGGTGCTGCAGGGGACCTCTGCAGGAGTCTGAAGCCCTCCACTGCTGCGGCAGACGTCTACAACATGGCTCATCTTCATCTGTGTGTGTGTGTGCTGGTGTGTTTATAGGAGTGTGTGAAGAGTATACTTTAAGTGTTTACTTTTAAAGTGTTTATCATTTATCAAGCATACACCCCTACACACTCTCACCCATACCCCCTACCCTAAGAACATGGCTTTTACAGTTTGCTTAGACGCAGGGGATAGGCTGCCTTCGAGAAAGAGGGAGAATAATAGTAGAAAAGAAAACAGGTAGAGTGACCGAAAGAAAAAGAGAGAAAGACGGAGAGCACTCTACAGGGTCTGAGTGTAAGTGTGTTTGTGTGTGTGTATGTGTGTGCACGTCTGAGCAACAGATTGAAGGGAAAGAGAGTGGTACAGTGTGTGTGTGTGTGTGCACATGTGTGGGTGGGTGAGTTCCAGGGAGAAAGAAAGAGTGAGGGGGCAGTGTGTTTTAGCGCATGTGTGTGTCTGTGTGTGAGAGAAAGATATAGGGGAGAGAACAGGAGAGAACAGCAGAGAGAGAGAGAGGAAGAGAGGGGGAGAGACAGATAGAGGAAAGAAAAAAGGACAAAGAGATAGAGGGAGAGGGACATAAAAAGACAGAGAGACAGAAAGGAACACGGAGAGACAGAGAGAGAAGGAGACAGGAGAGAGAGAGAGAGAGAGAGAGAGAGAGAAAGAGAAAGAGACAGGAGAGAGGGAGAGAAAGAGAAAGAGAGAGAGAGAGAGTAGGAGAAACGGATAAAGAGAGGTTGTGAGGCAGGGTTGGTGGTTGGTTGGTTGGTGGTGGTGTTGCTGTGGGGGCGTATGTGCTGGATCTGTTCCTGCTCTAAGAGTCTACGTCAGCCCCAGCTCTGGCAGGGGCGTGGCCAGAGACACAGACATGCTCACACCGCACAGAGCGCAGGGGAGGAAACGAGAGGAGCCGAAACATTCCTGACGAGTGTCCGCTTGGCATTCCGCACGGATCAGACGGATCGGCCACCACCGGTCAAGCCCGGCAGCGAGCACTGAGCAGCCACAGGAAAAGGCCACTCCAATTTAAGCCTTGCAGGAGATAGCACGCACACACACACACACACACACACACACACACACTTGAACGCAGGCAGGAAGACAACCCAACACACACGCACATTCACAACCACACTTTATACCTTCACATACACAAACAGACATACACACACACACACACTGACAGAGAACAGCAGTGCCAGACAGCACTCAGTTGTACCAACAGCTTAATTCACCGCAATGCTAACCACCATGACTCAAGGCCATCCTTAGTGGCCAGGCTAGCTCTTACTCGCTTGCACACAGGTATGGAAAAAAACACATACACAACCTATCAAGGAAGGTGGTAGGTCACTGAACCAGTCACTGAAGTGGTACCTTCCAACTATCATAACCAACACCAAAAAATATTACTCTGAGCTGTACTGCACCTGAGATTATTTGTTTTAATTTCTCTTTATGGTGAGGTCAGACAGAGGGCCAACTAGAGTTTTATCACCTTTTAAAAAGGAGACTATGCTCTTGTGCAATCTGTCTTTCTTAACCTTACATGTGTCCCATCACACTGGTGCGAAGGAAATGTTGGGAGGATGAAAGTTCTAGAGAATGTTGGACTCCATACAATCTAATGAGGAACTTCACAGGAACTTTAGAATCTTACTATAAAAAAGACTGTGTTCTCCAATGCATGTTAAAAACATACATCCTTTGGGGCCAACAAATTCAATTGTTTTTCCTATGAACGACGCAGTGATGCTTCTCGAGTTTTGGAGGTGGAAAAAGTGTCCCAGTGTGAACTGCCTCCTTAAATGTTTTAAGATTATACAAAAGCTACTGACCCAGATTCGTGAAGTCCATTGAGAGAGGTGTAGAAGCATGGGCCAAGGCAAAGAACCTGTTCGTTTTTGGCGTGGAACTGAATGAGAGGGGGCAGCTCTAATCATGTACCTTTTCCATTGGCTGCTGTTGCGAGAGATGGCATTTGGCCTTGGCACAGGCACGGGCATTCAGAGTGGCCCCCTTTAGTTACGAGCCCTGGCCACTGGCACCTCACATTCATTCACTCGTACCGTACACTCACATTAGCTACAAATGAGAGGGACAAATAGCTGGCGACACTCTCTGAATAGGCCTTTCCTCTGGGTGTGACTAGCCCACAGTTGCTTGGGTTTAGCTTGCTTGCTCGCTAACATCTGCTTAGGTAAGATAACTACAGGTGTATTATCGGGTCACAAAAGCATATTCTTTACCCTCAACACCTATAACGTCTTGTTATCTTTTACAGAGGATATGAGGAAAAAAAAGTCAAACATACAACATAATACAGAAGTCTGTTCTGTTACGTCTCCGCCATCTTGGGTGATATTTTGACGAGTAAACACACCATACATAAACACCTGTATATGTCTGTATTTTTGTTTGTGTACGGTATGTGTAAATGGGTGTGTATGTGCCTACGCACACATTTGTGTGTACATGCCTGTATGTTTATGTCTGTGTGTGTGTGTGAGAGCTTGTACAATCAGGGGGAGGTAGGTTATGGTCTCTCTGTGTAGAGTCCCTATGAGTGCTAACAGCTTTGACTTTAAACCATTTTTAAGCCCGTGTGACAGTAAACAAGAGCCAGCGAAGCTGTGCAACGGCTAATGAGGGGGAATGGAGCTGCTCCTCTCCACTGTCAAACATCATTACTGTCACTGGCCTTTGGCTGTGTACTACAGCCCGATTAAGGCACGCACACACACAAACACACACACACACACACACATACAGGCCCTCATGGATCAAACAAACATTGAAACCAGCGCAAATGGGAGCCGAGACGTCAATATACAATAGGGCTCACGTGAGATTTACAAAACACGCGTGCCACTCCAATCCTAGAGTAAGAATGAACGGCTGTTGATAAATGTAGTGCATGAAAACGAGTGTAATTTAAATATCATACCCAAATATATTCTCAATTTACAGGCTTTGCCCATAGAATTTACGAGATGATGATGCATAATATGTGCAAAAACTAGCCCCTAGACATTGCAGCTCTTTGTAAGTACGTTTGATACGAGGGCCATCATGTCTACAGACTGCACTGTCTATACACAGCATTCACTCATTCACTATACTGTGTCAGTGTATACAGTCCTGATCTCACTCCATAGTATGTCAGTGTGTACAGTGGGTTGGCTGATTTTACTTACATAGTGTAGTATATAGTGAATGAGTGCATACATTGCAAATTTACCCTGAGATTAAACATGTTCGGTCTTTGTGCATGACGCATTGCCCAACCATACAAACCTTAGAGACTGGGAATAGCTTTTGAGTCCAAATACATTCCTTTGTACTTCCAATAAATTTGTGCTAAGCATACTTTTGAGAGTGCGGTGTTCTCCTTATGACACCGCACACAAATGCAATACAGATTCTGTGTCTTTACTGCAGGACTGGGAAATAAGTTTTTCTAAAGCCTGATGTGTATCAATGGACCCCTATACTGTTTAAAAAAAAAAAAAAAGATTACAAAACCAATATTTGATTTCTCGGTTGGTACCATCACCAGCACATAAAAATACAGTAATACCATTATTTTTATTTGAAAAGCAAAGGCAATTGTCATTAAACCAACAGCAACATAGAACATTTCATGTAGATTTGCACCAATCAGAGCATTTCCTCATTCCCGCATGTCATCTCTTTATTGCACCCATGCACAGATTAGAACACAGAACATGCAGCAGACAAGAGAAACAAGACAAAACCAGCACAGGAGGCAGATGCAGTTTCTGCACACACATCCACACACACGCACACACACACACACACACGCACGCACACCTTGGACAGTGACTCATGAACCCACACATGTGCACACACTAACATATGTGCACATGCACTTAAACACAGACAAATGCAAACACACACTTGCACACATATATAAATGTGTACACACACACACACACTATAATCTCCCCCCAAATACAAACACCTGCTAGTTATTGATCACTATTTCTGCACCCCAGGACGAGGCTATCGGTACTGTAGTACCTCTGCTCTATTTTCGATTTCGCTACATTACTTTGTTAGACAACTCTCCTAGGGCTCCGGCTTGCTTCAACCAAAATTTTTGGTCTCCAATCAGCTGTGACTATTTGAAGGCAGGCCCAAAGGTTTTTAAAAATTCACACCAAGTACCTACTCACGAAAAAGTAAACATATGGATATGGGTAAAATCTAGATTTTTGATAGCTGGCAATGCCTCTCTCTCTGGTGGGTTTCCTTACTTTACCCATCAGGAAATTCTCAGCTCACTTACATAACACATAGACACTTTTCATTGCTTTGCTGCAATTTATACTGGAGCACGTCGAGGCATTCTTTAAGCTAAGAGAGAGAGTAAAGCAGTGACAACAGTACTATTTCCTTTCAGGACAGCAACAAGATACCTGTAAAAGTGTGACAGCTTGCCTACAACAATCAATGACTATCCGTAGTAACTTGACACATGCATAAGGTGCACTCCATTAAATATGTCTACTTAAGTGACTTAATGTCAACACAATTTAGGCTAAAGGGATCACCTACAAGAGGCAAAAAAAAAAAGCTGGCAGCTCACTGGCATCATCCATACTTCTCAGAACAGCAGGGCTTCCGAAGACTGCTAGCCTCAGGAAACACCAACCACTGAGTTTCACGCACACGCACACACACAAACACATACATACAGAGAGAGAGAGAGAGAAAGAGCGAGAGAGAGCGATAGAGAAAGAGCGAGAGAGAGCGATAGAGAGAGCGAGAGAGAGAGAGATAGAGAGAGCGAGAGAGAGAAAGATAGATAGAGAGAGGGACAGAGAACCTGAAAGGTTGAAAAGGACAATGTGACGCGAGACCCTTGACTCACCTTCAGGTCACGGTGCACCACGCCCATTTGATGGCAGTGAAGCACCGCCTCCAGGATCTGCTGGATGCAATGACTGCATGCAAACACCAGGGGGCGCATGTTAGTCTGAGCAGCGCTTTCCAATCCCGTGCACAGGCCAGGGGTGGGGTAAGGGTGGGGTTGGGGGTTGGAGGGTGGGGGGTGGACCTAGGGGGGCTCACTAGTGGGGGGCTGAGGATGGGGAGGTGGGGGGCATGGGGATAACTCTGCAGGACACAAGAGCTCACACCCCTCTCTCTCAGTCAACAGAGCCTACCTCACAGCATCTCACTGCCAAGAGTGAAGCTGGCATCAGCACAATACTTGCACCGAAAACATCCCATGATTTGGTGGACTGTTTGACATTTAAACCTCAACTGATATTAAACGTTCGATCTCATCTATTTTCTGACCAAGATTTAGTCTTTAAAGTAGGTGGGTGTATGGCCTTTCTAAGATATACACCCTACACCAATCAGAGCTCGACATTCCTGATGCTATTCTACATCTGATTTGTCCAGGACAAATGGGCGGTGCCAAGCTGTGAGGGAGGAGCTATGTTTTAGCAGTGCAGTGCAGAGGGAGGGGCATAGCTTAGTTTGTGTGCTGTAGAGTTTTCCTTCCTTCATTTTCTGTATTTTTTGTGTGTTTGTGTCTGGGGGGGGGGGGGGGTGAAGATGGGTTATCACATGAGACTTCTAAGTCTCCTTTGGACACAAGATATTTAGGTAAAAAAACACTATTCACTGTAAAGTTCACTGTAGAGAAAGCTGAGGAATAATGCACTTTAGAACAGTCCCGGTTGACCCACTCAAAAAAACAGAACTAGACCCGTTTCGGCCAGAACTTTCTAGAACATTCTCAGCAAGTACATCAACAAGAGAACTAACATGAAGAACTAATATGCCTAATGCATTTTGACTGTGTGCCTGGCATGTCTAGGATGTGTAATTTGCTCCTTTTTAAATTACTAAAAAACTTTGAACTTTCCTTTTAAGAAACCAGCACTGGCTGGGGAGTGACATGGTTGACTGTGCACAGGTTCACAGCAATCTATGCACGGTTGGGGAAGGTGTATATATATAAAGATATACATATCTTTGCATATGTATATACAGTGTGGACACATACACTGACAGATGTGGGGAACAGAAGGGCGGATGTACATGTGCTGGCCTTGGTCCATGTACATGACTGTGCTCGGCGAGACATTGCATGCATACGAACTGCTTGTCTGTGCACTGTGTTTGTTTGTTTGTTTGTTTGCCTTGTTAACTTTGACGTTTAGTTGTGATCGTATGTGAGTGTGTGAGAGTGAGTGAGTACATGCTTGCTGATGTGTGTTAGCTGATATTGTTCCCAGGCTGCATTGCTACAGGGTACAATGTGAGGATGGTGCAGTGCAGGGCAGTGCATGTGGTGCTGCTCCAGGTGTGTGTGTGTGTGTGTGTGTGTGTGTGTGTGTGTGTGTGTGAGTGTTCTGTGAAGGTGAGGTCTGTGAGGAAAGGAGGGAGGTGGTCTGTGTCTGTTTGAACCCTAGTGCAAAACCAGCACATGCTCTCTCATGTCAAGAGAGAGTGAGAGTAGAAAAGAGGGGAAAAAAGAGGCAGAGAGAGAGAGAGCAGAATGAGATAAAGAAAAAAAAGAATCATGAACAAATAAATAACAAGAGTTAGTCAGGAAAAACAAACAAGTGAGACAAGGATACCACAAGAGAAACAAGTCAGAAAGAGGTGGAGAAAAACAGAAGAACAAAAGAGCAGAGAACATAAAGGATAGCGTGAGAAAAAGGAGAGATGTGGAGAGAGAGAGAGAGAGAGAGAGAGAGAGAGAGTAAATAAAGTGACAGGGAGAAAGAAAGTAAGCGTGACGGAGCTGACAGTCTCCATAAGGGTCTAGATTCCTGCTCTGGCCTGGCCTAGTGCTCAGCAAATGTATTACACTGCTTAAATAATGAAGAACGATTCCATTTGTGAGAGCCAAGGGCAGAACAGCCTGACTGTCTGAATTATGTACAGCACGCACTCCGTGAGGAGAAGAGAGGAGAGGAGGATGAGAATTAGAGGAGAGCTGTACATTTGTGTATGCGTGTGTGTGTGTGTGTGTGTGTGTGTGCTGGGTTCAATGTTTGGATATGTGTGCGTATGTGTGTGTGTGTGGGGGGGGGGGTGTATATATTTGTTTCTGGCAAGTTTCCTTTAATATTGTGGGACCAGTGGGTCCGTTTCCCAAAAACGACAGAAGTTACTTGCACAAAAAAAATCTCAAACAAAAATAAACCCTGCATTGTTCCTGTGATTTCTGGTCCTTTTTGGTGACATTTTTTAAGGATAATAATCATATAATCATAATTATTTTTTAGACAATAATGGTACCATCAAAATCTGTAATCGTCTCATCCCTGGTATGGACTACCGTCCTCTAAACTGCAAAGTTTCCAGATGTTTTGGAAGAATTCGGAGAGTATTTGGATGCATTCATTCGCCGAGAACGTGTTAACAACAGAAATGCCTTATTTCAGTTGAGCTGCTTTGACATCTATAGCAACTTTGGAATATCTTCGTCAATGGCTAAGTGGTTAGCTCAACAGCTTACAGAGGCTGTGTATCTTATCTTTTTCGGTGAGATATGAGTTCGAATAACCTTGACTTTGGATCATACATCACAGTATTACAAACAATGATTAAGATCACTGATGTAAAATGACGTTGATGATCCAACATTTTGCAACAGCCTTTTGTGTGTTATAGGGTGTATTTTCAACTTACTTTTTACATGTTCTGGCATTGCCAAGACTAAAGTGGAGATCTTTTATATAGTGTGTGGCAGTAATCTATTAAAGGATGCTGTATCTGCCCCAAGAAGCCCAAGGTGAACATACACAATGGTCTAACAACAGGTCCAAGATAATAGTTTGAACGACACAACATAGCTATGCAACTCTCGATGGATCGTCCAAGTTTTGCTGTTGGAAAACACCTACATTGTTGAACGATGCATCAGACTGATTTCCTTGTTAACTTGTTATCATTAGTTGCTAAGTCTGAACGATGCTACTATGAAGCAGTAGTGTCGTACGTCTACCGTTCAAATCAATTAAGTTGATAAAGAAGTTAGTAACAACACTTTTGGGAAATGCACCCCTGGTCTCACTGAAGGTAGCAGGACTACATCAGCAAACCAAACTGTTTGTGTATGTGTGTGTGTGTGTGTGTGTGTGTGTGTGTGTGTGTGTGTGTGTGTGTGTGTGTGTGTGTGTGTGTGTGTGTCAGTAAGCAGATGCATGCGATCATGTGGACATGTTTGTTTGCAGCTCTGCATTCAGTTCTTCTTGGATGTGCAATACACGAGTGTATCTGTCCTGGGTCAATTTGTGTTTGCCCGTCAAGACAGACAATGTGTGTGTGTGTGTGTGTGTGTGTGTGTGTGTGTGTGTGTGTGTGTGTGTGTGTGTGTGCTTGGTAACCTCCTGACGAATTGTGTTCTGTCTCCGACTCTGACAGCTGTTGTTTTTCTTCAGGGCCAATGTTGCCTTGTAAAAAACGTTTTAAGGTGTGTGTGTGTGTGTGTGTGTGTGTGTGTGTGTGTGTGTGTGTGAGAAAAGGTCAATCTTGTTGAGCAAGAGCATGCAGGACCTTTTTGGGTGTAAATGGTGTGAAAGGCCATGAATGTGTGTACATGAAAGTGTTCCCCTTTAAGCAAGACCATGTAGGATCAATTCAGATATCCATGGAGTGTGTCAGTACGCACATGTGTGTGTGTGTACGTGTGTGTGTGTGTGTGTGTGTGTGTGTGTGTGTGTGTGTGTGTGTGTGTGTGTGTGTGTGTGTGTGTGTGTGTGTGTGTGTGTCTGTCTGTCTGTCTGTCTGTAGGGGATGGGTGTGTATGTTGTCTGGGGTGGGAAAGTGTGTGAGAAAGAGATAGTGGGTCAATTTAGTTCACTAAGGCAGGCAACCTGGGGTAATGTCCAGATAGTGACAAACTATGACAGTGTGTGTGTGTGTGTGTGTGTGTATGTTTGCATCTGAAGATGGGAAATCTTCTGCAGCAGACAGACCACATGGGAGAATGTAGTGGTGCAGGTGAATGTGTGTGTATGTGTGTGCAGGTGAATGTGAGTGTGTGTGTGTGTGTGTGTGTGTGTGTGTGTGTGTGTCCCCATTTGGCCTCCATAATTCAGCCCAGCTGGGGAAGGGGTGTGCCGTGAGCCCTGGGGACTGGTCCCGCACAGCCTGTTTGCAAACAACCCTTTCCCTGCTCGCCTCTGCCGGAGAGAGACTCATAATAACCTGAGCTGGCTGTGATGGAGCACCAAGTGGAAAGCAATTACTATGATGTAAATGTCAGCAAGTCTTAGCGGTTAGAACAAAAAAAAAAAATATATATATATATATAAAGAAGAATAATTCGGTGGCAAGGGAGAAACCAGTGAACAATACACAACACTGAGACTGAGTAATACAGTGGGAGGCAGAGCTGAAGTGCTGCTGGATGTGGCTCTCAAGGAGACGTGTCTTAATCAGCTGTGCACTGGCAGAAAGGGAAGAACTACTGGGGTATTTTGGGGGTGGTGAGGTACTTTTTTAGGGGTGGGTACTTTTTGGGTACGTATTTAGGAAGTGGGGGTGAGAGGTACTTTTTTTGTAGGTGGGGTGGTGGGTACTATTTGTAGGGGTGGGGGGGTAGGGGGATGGGGGCGGGTTAGGGGGTAAGGGGGGACAGGGGTAGTGTGCAGCAAGGAAAAGCCAGTGATGCAGAAGCCACAAAGAGTACAGGCCAAAACACAACAGACAGACAGACTGACAAACAGACAAACAGACAGACAACAAGGCGAGCAGACAGACAGACAGTCGGACAGACAAACAGACAGACAGACAGACAGACAGACAGACAGACAGACAGACAAGCGGACGTTAAGGTGCAAGCGGAGGCCAGTATCAGGCAGGGCCGCGGTTTTGAGCTCCATACTGACCTTCAGGTCCCTGTGCACTATGTCATGTTGGTGAATGTGATAGACACTGTCTAGAATCTGATGGATACAGTGACTGTGAAGACAAAACAGAGCAGAACAGAACAGAGGAGAGGAGAACAGGAGGAGGAGAAGGGGGTGGGGGTGGGGAGTTAAGAGAGGAGAGGAAAGGAGAGGAGAGGGAAGGAGTGGAACAAAAAAAAAAAACAAGATGCGTGTGGATGAGTAGGCAAGTGAAACAGAGGCCAACAGAAGAAAAAAAACAAATGCATGCGAACACGCACACACACATAAAAAACACACATAGACACACACACACACAAAGAAGAGAAAACATAGGCATACGTTCAAGTGGCAGAGGTGGGAAAGCAAGTTTGGTTGGAGGTAGTGGAGGTAGGGGAAACAGAGACAGTGGGACAGAGGGATGTGGCAAAGGGTTTAGCGGATGAATAAAATGGATGGAGTGTGTGAGGAGGAGGAGGAGGAGGAGGAGGAGTGGCATGAGTGAGACAAAGAGAGGAGGGAACGAGTAGAGATGAGAAACCCGGTTCAACATGATGAGACACAAGACCACCAACAAGAACAGCAAGGCCTGGCAACTCACAGCAGAGAGAGGTAAACAGGGGGACAGAGAAACAGGGGGGGAGGGTAACATGGATAGAGAAGGAGAGACAGGGGGGGAGAAGGAAACCAAAGCAAAAAAGAAACAAGAGAAATGAACGGCTAAAAAGAGAAAGCAATGAATAATGAAGTAGATATGCATGTGGTGGTGTGCATGTGCGTGTGTGTGTCTGTGTTTGTGGCTATAATGTGCAGGTTATATGACTAACAACAGAGAGTGCAGGAAGACAGCTTGCAGGATACACACCCACACTCTGTCTGGGGGGCAGCAGACTGAACACACACATGCCCACACACACATACACGGACAGGGACATGGACCCACACACACACACACACACACACACACACACACACACACACACACACACACACACACACACACACTCAACAAAAACAGGCCTGCGCCTGTGTCCATGTAGACACAAATGCACATATGCATACATACAAACACGCACGCATAAGCACATAAGTGCGCGCACACACACATACAAACACATCACTGAGAATACACAAACAAACAAACAAACAAACACACACACACACACACACACACACACACACACACACACACACACACACACACACACACACACACACACACACACACACACACACACACACACACACACACACACACACACACACACACACGCACACACACGCACACACACGCAGGGCCCAGAGACGAGAAGAGGACTCTCATTAGGATCCTCACTAGACAGGAGGGGATTGGACTAGCAGAGTAGTCTCGTTAGGGTTCTTACTAGACAGGAAAGGATTGGACTAGCAGAGGAGTCTTGTTAGGGCCCTTACTAGACAGGAGAGCACTGGACTAACAGAGGAGTCTTGTTAGGTCCTTACTAGATGGGAAAGGACTGGGAAAGGACTGGACTATCTGAAAAGCCTAGCTAGAGCCTCTCTGAAAAACCTTCGGCTGTGATGCAATAAACGGTCCAGTCCAGACCATTAAGAAATGTTCTGAAAACTAGCTGAGGGTCCTCGTTAGGCTCCTCCCTAAACAGGAGAGGATTGGACTAGCTGAGCACTCAGGGCCTCTTAATTATCCACCAGCACAACGTCAACCGCCTAAAAACAACGAGCTGACAGCACACAGACTCATTGGAGAGAAGCAGGAAGTGTGCTTCTGCTAACAAGTCTGTGTGGTGATCAAGTGTGTGCTTACATAACAGAAACCATATTAGAGGTGCCACATACTCTGCATCCTGTGCCCCTCAAACCAGCCCTACCCAGCTGAGCTGACTCTGCAATAGGGAACGCAGCACAGAGAGACTGCCTGCCCACACACACACTCACATATTCTCACAAACACACACACACACTCACACTCACAGACACAGACACAGACACACACACACACACACACACTCACACTCACACTCACACTCACACTCACACACAGCATGAGGCTGCATCAGCACATTAACAGACACCAGGGCACTATGCTGCGGTCGAGGGATATGGACACTGGCTGGTAGTTAACGTATAAAGTACATACATCATCCATACCCCTGTGTGCTTATACCAGGAAATGTTAAAGGCATAATATATAGTCTTGGACAAAAAACGCTCAGTTCACTGATTTCTGCAGTTCAGCTACGTCACTGCTCTCTTGGAATTAACCGATAACCCTGAAGATAGTATTATATAATAATAATCATTGGTCCATAATCCCCACCCAGCTTCTTCTTTACGTTACTATTTTTAAACTTGTCTTATCGTCTGCAAAAACAGAGAAAACGTTCAGACACCACTTTTCTACAAATTAAAAAAAAAAAGCCTATATTAAAGGCTGGCTGTATGCCTAAACATTTCAACAAGTACATCTTCATCAGGGGAAGGATGTAGACGCTGCGCCAATGAAGACATACTTATCGTAATGCATGGGCATGTAGCCAGCATTTAATAAAGGCTTCCTAAATTTGCAAACAGCAGTGCATTTAAGTTTTCTCTGTTTCTGCATTAATGCCATTATTGCCTTAGAGGCCGTTATTGACAAGCACCCTGTATTCTTACTCTTTTTAAATACATTTTTGGCAAGTGGAAACAATCCTCTTTCTTTTTTGCCTTTGTAATATATTTTGTCTGATCCTGACTGCTTAATTTCACTAGGTTTGTTCTATGTGAGGTGACCATGAGTTTTTTTACAGGTGTTGAATGAATACATTAGCTTATTATTATTCATTACTCAAACTCAAGGTCAATTGTGAAACATAAATGTCTTGAGATGTGATGCACAGGAGAAGTACAGTGCAAGGGAAGTAGAGTGAAGAAAATAGTGAGATACAGGGGCAATGTCTCACGAAGGAACGAAGAGAGAAAAAATAGAGAAGAAAATAGAGGAGAGACAGAAAAAGAAACAAGGAGAGAATAGAGGGATGGGAGAAAAACAAAGAGAGATAGAAACAGAGAGAGAGAGAGAGAGAGTAAGAGAGAGAGAGAGAGGCCCTAATTACTGCGGCTAATTGAAGGCCTAGTTTCCACTGGTCCCTATGGAAACAGAGGGCAGGGTTGGCCTGGATGCTCAGAAAGCTATCAGTAGGCACCACAGGGATCTGACCAACAGACCTGAGAAATATTTCACTGTTCTCTGACACACCCACACACACACCCACACACACATACATACATCAGGTGGCGGACAGCATATCTGAGCAGATAATGCTTTAAAGTGTGACGTATCTCAGGAAGAGGAGATAGATCTGTCTGCTATGCAAACAAAACAAGATCAGCTAGTCTGCTTCAGCTCCTCTGCATTATAAGAAGTAACAATAAGCCCAGCCCTACATGACATCACTATATTTCAAATATAGGGTCTAAAAGCACCAGTGCTCCAACCTGCACTGACATTGGGTTTTATAAAAACAGGGATTTTGCAACACCAAGGCATACTGCCATCACTACTACTAATACTATATGTACCACTATAAGCAAAAAAAAGTTTCAGCATTTGGGTAGCAAAAGTTAATGCACATATGAGGTGGTGATGTGTTTACCATAGTATAACTAGTAGTTATTACGGTTTATTACAAGGCTAGTTACAGTGTTGCAGTTCTAAAGACTATCTAAAACTTTGGCGGTCTAATATTTCTGAGTAATGAACCATTGCTTCGTATGAATGACAGAAGAGCTGTCGAGGAAAATGTACTTTTGGCCTCTGATTCACCTGCAAGCAGATTTTTACACTTTCCGTGACACAACAGCAGACTGAAATTTTGTCACCTTTAGGTCATATTCTGTTGAGTGACACTTGTCGTCTGCACTATAAATTAACCAATTAGCACAACTCTTCAGGCAGGACTAAAAAAGCCTCTTTTGTGCGCACGGGTAGAACCAAAACATGCCAGTACTTTTACTCTCTGAAGCTAGAGTTTCGAAAGAGTTTTTTACTATAAACTATACATTTAATATCTGTATTAAGCAAGTCAGCCATCACTCTTCTGTGAGATGCTGTAGCATGCTGCAGTAATGGGCTGTAGGTCTGTCCATCCAGCCCCACACAGATAAGGGCACTGTGGAGTGACAGGCTGGAGCCTGCAGCACAGATGATAACAGGCAGCAGGCCTCCACCACAAACTGTGCATCCCCAGGCCAGACTAGCCGAGTAGGGGGGGAAACGGGCAATGGTTTGGGGGTTGGGGGGTTGTCTAGGGGCCCTTTGGAGGACTGAAGGAACATGGGAAGGCTGCAGACAGAGAGAGTGTGGAAGTGAGAGAGGGAGAGCAGTAGAAGATCAAAGGAGAGTAGAAGACAGCAGAGAGTAGAAGAGGGCAGGAGTAGACAGAAGAGAGGAGAGGCATAAAAAGAGGATAGGAGGAGAAGAGGAAAGAGAGAGGAAGGGTAGAACAGGGTAGAAGAGGAAAAGACAGAAGGAGAGGAGAGGACAGGAGAGGGGAGGAGAGCCCTGGGGTCTGAGACAGGCTGCTGAAAAGCAAAAATCCCTCTGGCTGCTGTCTGCTTCTGGCAACGCATACTCACTCACTCACATACACACACACACACACACGGCAAAAACCACATTAGTAAATACACTCACACAACCACAAACACAGAC
>CM059271.1:14227464-14282464 GCA_030347295.1 Setipinna tenuifilis | reverse complement strand
CACCAGACACAACAAGACACATTCAAGTGATTAAACTCATCACTTCACATCAAATGTGACAAAGGTAAAAAAACAAAAACAAAATTTAGATGCCACCCACTAGGATACAACATTAAAACTAAGCCTGGTGTTTAGACACCACAGCAACCTATTTCTTTGACTTTAACACTATTCTGTCAGCGTTGCTCGTCTCTTCAGTAAATGTTTTGCAAACAACTGACATTGTGCTCCAAATAAATTTTGAATGAAATGTCACTTGAAAAGTCACTTCACTGCGGTCCCTGATGAAGCGAGTAGTGGGTTTGAAAGCACTGTAGTCCCCAGGCAGATGTCTTCCTTTGGGTCACGCGATTCATCAATATTTAATCAAGATAATCATTTCAACTAATGCAAGTAGCTTAGCACAAGGAGCTCGATGTAATCATGCAGTTCATAGCCAAGTGACTAACCCAAATTAACGCAGAGATTGGTCTTGCAACACCTTCGATTTTCCATTCACGTTATCCTCCCTGAGTGACAGTGTAGCTCTCCTATCAGGAATGCTGTGCCTCTCATGCTCTTGTCATGCTCGCCAATCAAAAATGGCCTGACCTAAGGCAAAATCTGGAATACTGGAAAACAGCTTGACTTTCTGGAAACTATGAGGACTATTCTATGAAACTATGTGTTGCAATCACAATATGCGTCAGCAAAATCTCAAGTTTGCAAAGCTTTGATCTAGTTTGTTTTACAACAACATTTTGCTCTTAAAAAGAGTGTAGTGTAAAATTAGTGTAGTGAGGCTTCTGTATAACACACAGCCATCTGCAGCATGGACAATCAACAGCATTAAAGATGATGAGGACAGAGAGATAGAGACAAACAGAGAAAAAGAGAAAGACAAAGATAGAGAAAAATAGAGAATAAAGAAAGAGATAGAGAAAATACAGAGAGAGAGAGGAAGAGAAAAAGAGAGAGAGGGAGAGTGCGAGAGAAAAAGAGAAAGAGAAAAGTTTTCCTTTACTACAGTACTACAACGCGCGCACACACACATATACACACACATATACACACACATATACACACGCACACGCGTATCACAGTATCAAGGGTCACAGGTTTTTAGAGGTTGAATTCCCCACACTGACAGGTGGGTGGGGGGAGTGAATGACGTGCTCTTCTCCATCCTCCCCTGTGACCGAGGTGGCCTGAGCAAGGCACCGTCCCCACACACTGCTCCCCAGGTGCCATTGTCATGGCTGCCCTCTGTTCACACACGTCATGGGTTAAATGCAGAGGCTGAATTTGGTTGTGTGCTATGTGATCACAATGACAAACGGGAATCACTTTCACCTCACTATGCCTGAATGTATGAATGTGAACACTTACACACACGCGCCACACACAACTAAACAGACACACACAAAGACATGCATATTGCCTGCTCACACACTGCACTCCAGCACACACACACACACACACACACACACACACGAGCAACTGCATATGTATGTACACACACATAAACCATGGCAGCACACAGAAATGTACGTACACATCCATGTATGTACACACACACAAGCTGAATCTACACCTATAAATATGCCCACACACAGAGCTGTCACTCTCCGCTGAAAGGTAGGGACAGCTCTGATTGTGTCCATTGTCTATGCTCCTCTCTCATCTCAGCACAATTCACTCTGCAGGCGGGCGATAATCTCTATAGTATTGCACAAAAGCAGGCATCTCAGGAGATAAATCCTTGTAGTATATCCTAGGCATCTCCACAGAACAGTGTACAGTGTTCTAGAGTCTGTGGGATTCTAGACTGCAAGTGTGTTTGGATATGAGTATTGCAGATAGGGGCATCTCAAGTTAAGAGTCTCTAGTATTTTGCATACCAGGCATCTCATGAGCGTGTTCTTGGTAGTAACCTACATAGCTTAAAAGAGTAGTCTATTATATACTATTCAGCAGACAGCTCAAAAAAAAGATAGCAGGTATCTCAGAAGAAAAGTCTAGTAATCAAGATAGCAGGTATCTTATGAGAAGTTTCCTGTAGTGCTCTATATAGTAGCCAAAGTCAGGAGAGGATCCAGCCTACACCCCCTGCCAGCCCTGGGCCAGAGGCATTCCTCTGTCAAGGACAGACACCAGACTACCTCAGCATCTCCTCAGCTAACTACAGGCAGACTGAGGTGCTGCCTGACTGATTTGCTGGCTAATTTTGATTTACTCTGAGGTCACAAGTCCTTTTTCCATCGACAATATGATTCGCTTTATTGTGATGCGCATCAAGAAGTTAGTGCCATACATGTGATGGAAAAACGGTTATATCGCTACAAAATAACTTTTAATTCGCTACAGAATCTGATGGAAAAAGGACTACTGTTCCACTTTACTGCAACCCTAGATTAGACAGCAGGCCCCAGCCACACACTGGAACTGGAGGAGGGATAAGGCCAAGCTGGATATATGAATGTCGTTAAAGGAGGGATGTCTTAAAAGAGGACCAAAACAATCTTAGCCATTTTCCCTGTTGGCTAAAATGTAACAGCTAAGTAGCTGTGAGCTGTGCTTGTTTTGCTATTTAGCAAACGCTTTTATCCAAAGTGACTTACAACTTTGGAATAAAGAGGATCAGTCATAGCTAATGTTACCAGTTCATTAATGTCATCAAACATTCTTTTCAATGTTATCTTGGCGTGACGATTCTCATTTGCTTATATGGGCCACAGCTGTGCCTCACAAAAAGATCATTTGAAATCTAAGCTGATGCTCTGATAATTTACAGAGCTCTGAAAAAGCGATCTCATGGCCGTTGGGCGTTTCCACCCGAAGATTGGAATCTCCCTTTTTAGATCATGTCTGATTAAACACCCCCTCCCACCCCACTCCCCACCAGCTTTTTTAACAAGGCCTACTTACATCAAGCCAAGTGGGTTGCTCTCCACTCCAATTCTGTTCTCTCCTCTATCATCGCCTCTACTATCCCATTCTCTCCACTCCTCCTATCTCCACTCCTTTCCCCTCTATCTTCTGTAACCCTCTCTTTTCTACACTTCTTACCATTCTCTCCTTTCCTCTATACGCCTCTTCTTATTTCTTTGCTTCTCTTCTCATTTGTGTTTGAGGCAGCTGTGACCTGGCACGTACAGTACAACCACAAATTTATCCCGGCGTATCATGGGGGAGCGTGTATGTATGTGTTGAAGGTCGACGTGCACAATTAACCCTCGCCCTTTTTCCAAAGACATCGAGCACCGTTGGAGCGTCTCTCACATAACACAAACACCCACTCCTACAGAGGCACACATGGGCGACTGGTGGGCGAGTGTAGTCTGATTTATGCTCTCTGCTGGCATACTGGTCAGCCTCCGAGCAGGTCTGTAGAAGTGACCGCACACGTCTTGCAGTCTAGATGCTGCTGTGATCTCAGTTGGAGAGCTAAAGGATTCTTAACTGAGCCTGCATATCAAATTAGCCTACATAACAAAAGTCCCTGTTTACAATGCTTTGTATGCAGCAGAAACAAATGATACATCATTAAAACTTAGACATATTTACAGTGAAACAACACTGCAATCACATAAAACTGAGATTAGAGTCAGGAAACCTTAGAGTCAGGATATGTGGCCTGTGAACAGACAGTAAATAATGGTTGACATGTTTTTATATTACAGGGAGACTAATGGCATTAAGAGAATGCAATAACAGACATGTAAAATAATGGAACAGAAATCCATCTCCTAAGATAATGAGATCATTTGCCTGTTAGTGAATGTAACATGAGGACATTACAAATGGAGTAGCATTGTTATGGTGCTGCTGTTAGAATACCCAGTGGCACAGCCAGTGCCCCTCACAATTGATTCCTCATATTCACACCCAGAGGGCAAAGCTGCCACTGAGGACAGCATGCCTCCTTGGGGGGGGGGGGGTGTCACTTCTGGGAACAGTCACTTACTTGACCCCCCCCTCAGGTTCTGGCTTATCCATTCCATCTTACTGAGGCCTGGCCTCTCCACATAAAAGATAAAGATTCAGAGTCGATTAAACACATTTTGTTATTCAGCCCTGGCTACTAAGCGACTGTCCTTTTATAGTGTGACAAAGAACGAAAAATTGGATGTACGTGAGTTTGGATCAAACTTCAGAGCAGGCTGTCTATGTGATGTCTGCTACTAAACAAAAGGCTAATTAGTGTGATGCATCATCATCAGTGGAGTAGTTGAGTGTTTCCGGCTGTCTTTTCATTCCACATGTGGAGGTCAACATGTGGAGCACAGCATAGCATACTCACTGTCTGGTGTCTAGCAGTTAACACAAAGCTGACAGATGTTAAACAGGTATATTTAAATATTAATATATTGCCTTTTTTCCATGGTCATGACATGCTGCAATATAATCGCATACAGCACATTTTCCTCGTATCTCTACCGCAACTGGGCCCTACCATCTGAGAATCAGCGCATCCGCTTCCATCCTCCCATTGTGTTCTGTGTTAACCCATAAACCTGTGCCAGTCCAGAGTGGCTCTTCATTAGCAGGGCTTTTAGAGCTGGTTAATGAGAGGGCGTTCCCGGCTCTGGCAGGGTACCTGAGCTGTGCTGTGCTGTGCTGAGTGTCCCAGCGTTATTAGGAGCATGGGAGCGCCTAACTGGAGCAGTGCCTTTGGGGTCAGGAAGAAGCTCTTGTGTCTCTGTGGTGGTGTGGAGAAGGTTTAACTTGAGCTCAGGGGTGTGTGGGTGTGTGGGTGTGTGTGTGTGTGTGTGCATGCCTACATATGTGTGTTTGTGTGTGTGTGTGTGTGTTTATGCGCACACACGTACGGTACATGCGTGTGTGCATGTTAATGTGTGTGTGCGGGCACACATGCAGGTGTGTGTTGGGGAGAGGGCATTGCACTGCTTGCACACTGCTCAGCTGTGTGTGTGTGTGTGTGTGTGTGTGTGTGTGTGTGTGTGTGTGTGCGTGCTGGGTGTGTCTGTCGTAGATGGGAGAGGGCACTGCACTGCTTGAGCTCAGCTTTGTGTGCAAGTGCGCGTGTGTGCGTGCACGTGTGTGGGTATGTGTGCTTCGTGAAACAGCTCTGAGACTGATGCAGATTTGCATTTGCTCTTCCTCTGCACTGCTCACTCTGTTTCACACAAATACATCCACACATAATCTTACACACCCTTCTTCTATTCCAACATTTGCTTCTTCCCTCTTTTCTCTCTCTCCCCTCTCCACCGTCTTAGTCCCTTCTCTTCCTCAGTCTTTCTCTTTAACCAGGTCTTCCCCACTCCCTCCCTCTCTCTCTCTTTCTTTCCCTCCCTCCGTCATGCGAGTGTGCTCTGCAGTGAGCCGTAGTGCTGAGGTCTTTCCGTGATGCAGCAGACTAAATAAGTCATGAGGAAGGTGGGGGAAGCCCAGAGGGCATGGAGTAAATGATGGAGGGAGGAAGAAAGAGAGAGAGAGAGAAGGATGGAGAGGGTAAAAAAGAGAAGGAGAACAAATATAAACTGGGATGAAGAAAGAGAGAGGGAGGGAGAGAATGAGAGATGGAGGAGGGAGGGAGAAAGAGTATGAAAAGGACAGAGGTAGAGAGGAAGACAGGGATGGAAGGAGGAATGGAAAAGGGGATAGAGAGAAAGATGGTGAAAAGAGAAAGAAGCATTATGTTCCCTGGCTAAAACTAAATCTATACAAAATGCCAGCGCCTCTGCCTCAATACCCCAAACAAGCCCTGCAAAGTTCACACTCTGTCTGCCTCTCTCTCTCTCTCCATTATTCTACAACTCCCACTGTCACTGACTCTTAGTGTCAGTGCTAGGTGTGTGCTGGTGTGCAAAATGTTGGGGAAAAAAGGGTGGCAGAGTGAGAGAGAGAAAGGGCGGGGGGTGAAGAAACAAGGACAGAGTGTGGGAGAGGCAGTGCAGTAGAGAGGGTAAATGTGTGTTAAAACGGGTGTCTATGCATGACATGTATGCGTGTTAAATCTGTGTACGTGTATCTGGTGGGCTGCCTGTCCTACTTATGATTCACCATCACTCTCACTTTCTGACTATTCATGAAACACGCAGCGCCGGACTTGTTGGCCTAGTCCGCCCGCCCACCCGCTCGCCGACACTCTAAAATGTCTCCTGGGCCTTTGGGGGAGCGTGAGGGAGAAGCTACGGCCAGTCAGAGACTCACGGCACTGCCCCGTGACGGCAGCATGTCGCATTTACCCTTTTGCTGAAGAGTAACCTTCTCATTTCTGCACACTCAGTCAAAGATTTATCAACAGGGTAGGCAGGGTAGCAGCAGGCAGCGGGGGGAGTAGCCAGAAAGCATAAAATGGGTGGGCAAAAAAATATATCAGGTGGGCCTAACCACAAGCATATAAATTACTATTATGACTTAAACAGCCAATCAAACCAAAAAAAGAGTCTTCTGATTGAGTGGGCCGGATTGACAAGTGGGTGGGCACAGGCCAATCCCAGTCTACACATGGCTATGCCTATGATGTCTAGTAGGCAACAGCAGGGCATAAGCCCCAGGCAGACATAGCCTAGAGAAGATGCTGAACACTGCAGAGCAGAGACTTGTGCCTGGGGATGCAGGGGGAGCCAAAGTCTGGCCTGGTCGCTCAGGGAGACCGGCCAAAGATTGTCATTGGGTGTGTGTGTATGAAGGCAGTGTTTGTTTGTTTCAGCAGAGACTTGTGCCTGGGGAGGCAGGAGGAGCCGGTGTCTAGCCTGGTCGCTTAGGGAGACTGGCCAAAGATTGGAGGCATTGGGATATGTGAGACACTGTGTTCACCTAGCCTGGTGGACCAGACTGTTTTACTTTGTAAAAGGATTGTTTTGCTACTCTCCATAGGCATACACTTACTTGCTAGTGGTTGGATACTTTGTGTGAATTTTAAAACTATTCAGCTTGCCTTTGATTAATTGATACTTGAATGCACCATACCTGTCAAGTTACCCTGGGTTTTTATGTTGAAGTCTGCCCCAACTTGAAAACATCAGGGTGAAAATGGATCAACTCAGACATCAACTAAATTGCAGGACATCAATTTTCTTTTTTGTGCTTTAATTGTGCTTTGTGATTCAATTTAGTTACAGAATGCAGAAACAGTTCCGCTCAGCATACATCAGGTTGAAAACCTTTGAAAAACAATGAAGAAAGGAAAAGAAAAGATACAGGTGTGTTAACATATAAGCTACATATAAGCTACATATAGCATAGCATTCATAGCACATAGCTATGTAGCAGATAGCAAACATAGCTAGCTACATTCATAGCATAGCATTCATAGCACATGGCTATGTAGCAGGTAGCAAACATAGCGAACACATACACATGGTAACACTCACACACAGGCTACATGCATTTTATGCATTTTTAACACAACCACCAAACACCATACCATAGTATAACCAAATACCAGTGACCAAAACAGAAAACTCACCAGTAGCCTCCCTGAATATGGCTTCACTTCAAATCTCCCTTCTCAGCAGTCAGCTAGCAAACTTTGGCTCATACTGACACTGACATTCTCCATGAAAACAAAATGGCCACCAAACCCACTTCCCCTTAAACAATCTTCAACATAAAAGTGTCTCTTTACAACACATTTCAAACAAAAGGTCACACCGAATTTTCGAAATAAAGGTTCTGCACAAGATTTGGCAGCACAATACCTACTTAAAGTTCAATGTCTTTGCTTCTGGCGCAACTGAGCAACACAGCCCTCCCGCTGCTCGTAATCAGGAACCAAAAATCTTGGTCGAGACAAGCCGGGCCCTAAGTAGAGTTGCATGGTTGAGTACTGTATAGGGGGGAGAATCGAAAACTGGTTCTGACTTAGAACTGGTTCCAATTAACCGATTCCATCATAATTGTACACCTTCAACGTTATCAATTTTTCTAAATGATTCTCTTATGTTCCTGGACAACGTTTTACCTCAGAGCATTAAAGAAACAACAGTTGCTAACGTCTGTTTTCGCAATGTGGAGAGCGGAAAATCCTTCTTTCTGCAGACCACTGTCAAGCCTCGTTGCATTAAAATGAATTTTAACAATAAATTGGTCATAACATCTTTCTAGAGTCGTTGAGGGTTTTTGGAAACATGTACCACTATCCACAACTATTCGTGATCATTTCAAGTCTAATACTGTAAGTTGTTACTGTTTTGATTAAAAAAATTAACTTATTTTTTTTCTCCAGATCAGGCAGTTACCACTGGCTATGTAGTTGTTAGCAAGCTAACACTAGAGAACTATGGTAATATAAGGTTGTTAATTGAAAAGTGTTATGTTACTCACTGACACACACCTTAAAAATACTTCTGACATAAACCCAAGTAGACAGAGCAACGTTAGGTTTACAGCAATGTGTTTTAGGGAAGTCTGTTTGTTAGCTTGATTGTTAGCCTTAAGCACATAGGAAGACTGCCAGTTATTGCCGTTCGTTTGAATGAGCTAGTTTGTTAGCTTGCTAGCTTGCTTTACAGTAGCTTTTTTTAAAGACTCAGAAACAGTGATTTGTTGGTATCATACATGACTTTTGCCACTCAATACACTACTGAGGAGTCGATAAGAGAATCGATAAGTAATTGAATTGATAGGCAGAATCAACATTGGCATTAATATTGATAAAATCTTATCAATTCCCATCCTAACCACTGTAGCAAAACACAATACTGAGTGGCAATACTACGGCACTAGGTAAGTGTTCACCTGCAGCCACTTTATATTTATACTGCGGATTACCTTTCATGGTCCAGTTACATTGCAGATTTTTGGTCTCGCTATATCACAAATTTTCCCCTATTGCGGGGGGGGGGCATTCTGGAACGCAACTACCGCAATAAACGGAGGATCACTGTAGTGCACCATGGTCGATGGGTGAACAAAAAGACCCCTGTCTCACCTGTGTCACAGACAGTATAGAGAAAGCAGGTCTAGCGGTGCTGGATCTGTGAGCTGTGAACTAGCGATGGTTGATCTCACTGAAGTTGGGTTAGGTAATGTGAGGTGAGAGATGCTGCAAAATTCCTGCATTGCTGTAAAAAAAAAAGTCAATAACAGCAGTCTCAGAATGCCTGGCGGGCTGTGCAGATTGCTTATCAGGATAGGAACAGTAGCATAAAGTGATATTGAATGACATGGCATATACAGGGAAGGTCATCTAAAGTTGAAAAAAAAAATCCTCTTCTCCGATTTTAGGCAATGAATGGAGTGAATGGCATTAGGACTTGGCCTCCTTCTGTTCTTTATTCTGTTATAGAGTTCTGGTTCACTGTTTAATGTCCTAGTCATTATCTGGGGTTTCTCCTGCCGATAAAATGGTTGCGCTATTGTGTTAACCCGACAGCCTGATTCTTCATTTTATCCAGTAGCGACACAATGAAGTGGCGGCGTCCAAAAAAAGACGAGCAGGGTGGATATTCAGGTCAGTACCTCCCTGCACTGCTGGCTAAGAACAGACACAGTTCTAGATCTCCATGCCTCTGTCACAGACACACACACACACACACACACACACACACACAACCATAGCCATTAACAAGTGCACAGCACACACACATAGAGCAAGGCAGGTTTTCTTTCTCACTAACACACACAGACATTCACTACAGACATTAACGTGCGTGCAGACTCACACACAATGCATGGCAGACCCTTTCTCTCCCTCCCCACCCCCCACCCCCCACACACACACACACACACACACACGCACACACACACACACACACACAGCAACTGCTTGCCGAGCCAGAGCGTGTGTTCCAACAGCCGACCTCTGCCAACCTGGCCTGACCTCTTCACAACAATAAACAAGTGCTCTGATTGGCTGGAGGCAGAGGGGAGCAGTTTCGCAGGGCCACGCCCCTGTCCGCTATCAGGTGACCTTAGCAGGGCTGGTGGTCGTAAATACTTAGCTTCGCGTAAACATCTGTAACTTCAGCCACAGCACACCGTCTGTGAGCCTGGCCATGGGGTCTTCAGTGGGCAGTGGGAAGGCAAGGCAAGGCAAGGCACAAAGCCATTTTATATGCATAGGCTACTAGAGTGTACTTCAGCCTACTGACTACTGTAAGCCTGTTCAAACCACATAAAAGTATCATTTAGTGTCAATGCAACAACTCATAGCGTGATGAGGTCGACTAGGTAAAAAAAAAAAAAGAAAGAAACTGGATGTGGTGTTGCTGTTAACAGTGAAAGTTCAAAGGCATTTGGATTTGAGCAATTTTGTGCTCCTCATTTAGGATTGGTCTATGATGTCTCTGTGTCCTTTTGCCTCTGAGACCAGGCAACAAGGGGCTTAGGAATTAAGTGAGTGGTCTGTGGTTGTGTATGTGGAGACTCTGTGTGCGTGTGTGTGTGCGTGTGCGCACACGTGTATGTGTGTGTGTGTATAAATTAGACTATGTGTTGCGGTTGGGTGGCAGCGCAGGAAAAGACAAACGTTTTGTATGTTTTTATGTGTATGTGTGTGTGTGTGTGTGTGTGTGTGTCTGTCTGTATGTGGGTTTAACAACCGAGGCCATGACCGTCTCTCTATGTGCCTTTGGGTCAGATGAGTGTCCCGTGCTTTAGGCATGTAGGCTCACACACACATACACAGCCAGCAGCTGCCAAGTGCCATAGCTGCCTTCACCGCCTGAACTTTCTGGCACTGTGTGTGTGTGTGTGTGTGTGTGTGTGAGCGTGCACATGTGTGTCTGTATGAGTGTGTAAATGTGTGTGTGTGTGTGTGTGTGTGTGTGTGTGTGTGTATGAGTGTGTAAATATGTATGTGAGTGTAAATGTGCATGTGTGTGTGTGTGTGTGTGTGTGTGTGTGTGTGCTACATGTCTCCACTGTCAGTGCCTGCAGGTTCCCAGGTTCTCATTTCAAATCACACCACGCCACTCAGCGCACCCTTAACAGGCACACCACTGGCTCTCACTGACACACAGCCCCAATGTGAGCTGTACAGGCTACGCACACACACACACACACACACACACACACACACACACACACACACACACACACACACACACACACACACACACACACACACACACACACACACCACATGCACACTGATACATATTTACACATCACATATACACACAGATTACACATGACATATATGCCCAGCAAACACCTAGGCATCCATGGGCACCCAACACAAATCCTTACTTGAACACATTGGCGCACACGCGCACACACAATCACGATTACAAACACACAATGTTAAAAAAAACATAGCTCTTTCTCTCACACACACACTCATTACTTGGGCATATCGCTTTCTCTGTCTCTCTAACACACACAGGCATATCTCTCTGTTACTCTCTCTCTCTCTCTCTCTCTCTCTCTCAAACACACACACGTGTGTGTGTGTGTGCGTGCGCGCTGCACTGCGCTACACTTCTTTATCGCATCCTCCACCACCCCGTGCCCAGCGCAGCAGTTTTCTCATGCGTGTCATATCCAGCGAGTTTTGTAACAGCCCCGCTGCACCGCATCTCTCCTCCTCTCCTCTCCTCTCCTCCCCCGAGACCCCCAGACCCACTGACGGCAGGCAGGCAGGCAGGCAGGCAGGCAGGCAGGCAGCTAAACAAGCCCAGCTCTCATATCATCCATCCACGTGACGACCACATGCCTCTGCCTTGGGGCCAGCTCGGCAAAAACAGATAAACAAATAAATAAAAGTGCACCAAAAAACACAAAAAAACAACAACGGTGAAGACAAACAAAAAGCTTTAATCTACTCAGTGTTGCGACTGCTCTGATGTGCATTAGCTCCCCTGTTGGCCTGTTTGTGTCTGTATGTGTATGTGTGTATGTGTGTGTATGTGTGTGTGTGGGTGGGATAATCAGCCAATGTCACTAATCCCATTAAAAGCCACCACATTGCGTGATGTGATCTTCGAGAAGGTGTTCTGTCACTCCCACGGTAAGTGTGCCATAGAACACACACACCAAAATACACAAGAGTACATCACGCAGACACAAACACACACAAAACGTACACGTGTCCCTACATGCATACACACATACACATACTTGCAACACACAACTAAATACTTATCCATCCATCCATACATACATACATACATATAATACACAAACACACATTTGTATAAGGGGTTGCCAGTGTTTCAGTATTTAAGTCGTATGCGTATGTTTATACACCTTTTATTACTGGCGAATTATAAAAGTACTCAATGTGCGCCAACAATAACAGGCAGCCTCTATAACTCCTATTTCTGTGTCACAGTAGCACAGCTGATTAGAAAGGCTCAGCGCAGGGGGTGGGGGTGGGCATATATGTCATCGCCCAAACTCTGGGGCGGGCGTGGCCCAGAACTGGCACCATTCCGCTTGTAACCGGAGCACCAGAGTTTAGCGTTCCCTGGGTAGAGGGGATCAGACACTGACACAAACAAACAAACGAACGAACGAAGGAAGGAACAAACACACAGACGAACGCTTCGCTTCACTCTGCGTGGCTCCTGGGTGAGAGGGTGCCCTCCCCTTACGCGGCCCAAGTAACCGAATCTGCCTGATGAGGCAGGCAACCTAGCCACCCCGAGCCTCCTCGGCACAATGAGTAGTGGGGTGACCCAGAGGGTGTCAGGGAAGGACTCCTGACACCTGGCAAAGAACTGGGGGGGTGGGATCAGATTACACAGAGGGGTGGTGGTGGTGGTGTTGGTGGGGCTGTATGGAGATTTTCTCCAGTCTGCTGCGCCTTGTCAAAATTAAGGCAAAAAGAAAGAGAGGAGGGGGAAAAAAAGCCACATTCCCTCATTGCCATGGCATTTGGCCTTGGCTTGGATGAAAACAGTTACCATGGTTGCACGTGTGACTTGTTCGCATTCATTTGCGACAGCCGAACTGTCTCCAGTAAAGACACCTATGTATAGAAGCAACCCACATAATCTCAACTTTGCAAAGCATCTGCCCCCCAGCCCCCCAAACCCCCCACCCACTTGCATGGAGCCTCTTCAAATCCATCCAGTCACATTCAAATCCTTTTTTTTTTTTTTTCGTTTTAAGACACTCATCAATGGTTGCGTTATGGACCTACCTCTTGCGTTGAGTTTTTTGGTGTTGATAATTTTGGCAGCGTACTCCTGGCCCGTGCACAACTTGACACACCGACGCACCACTGAAAAAGCTCCCCTGGAAAAAAAACAAACAAATAAACAAGCAATTAAACAAAAAGACAGAAGCAGAGTTATTTCAGACACTCACAAGACACTCTTGAGCTTCAATTCGCAAATTATCTCACTTGGACACAGTGGGAACATTACTGATATTTTCGCTCATAACAGAGTGATCATTAAGCTGATGTAGTTACTGGACAACTGGAGTAGTTACATAATTCTGGGAGTAAATTAAAATAATACTATCAACAAAACCACCTAGTGCAAAAGCTGGTGGTGGTGGTTCTGCTGGATTTCTAGTGTTAAACAACAGATTTAGCCTACGCACTTCTAATACTTTCATATCATAAAGCGTCACATCCAACATTACTTTTTAGTCCTTCCTTCACTAGTTCTTCCTTAGTAGTCTAGTTCTTCCTTTGGTAGCCTAAGTGTAGTTCAGTTCAGTTCATTTATTATACAGGAAAATTTAAAAGGTAACAAACAGTTACAGTTTAAAGGGCCAGACTCAGCTTAAGCTGATTTTCAGCAGGTTCCTGTTTCAGTAGTTCAAGTGCAACACCGAACATCCTATCTGAATTTTATATTTTTCATTCTCTTTCATTACAAACCTTACAAGCTTCAGCCTTTACCAAAGTTTGAACTAAAACCTCTGCAAATTCTTAAGTTTTTCTTATATAAAAAACGTGACTGTCCACTTCCCAATCTCTCGAATGCCAAGGACTTAGATTAACAGCTCCCAAATGATTGACTATTTGTACAATTGCTTTTTGATCTTCGAAGCTTCAACACAACTCTACTAGTAACCCTGCACTTTCTTTTTATTTTATATGCACCCTATGTAGTGTTCTCGTCAGTGCACCTTATTTAGTCTTTTCTTCAATGCACCCTATTTTCTTCAATGCATCTAGTACTGTCTACTTACAGAACACACATAACATTTTGAACATAGTAGCCCATCTTACATGAGGAAAAAGTGACCGAAGCAAAGTGCCACAACCAAACTGGTTAACACCTTTTTTTAAAAAGGCTTTGTAGTTCCGGGGGCAAGTGGATGGACTCATATACCAAGATAACCAATTTTCTCACTTTTGGCGCAGAGAAGCGACATGTGTGGGGTTTTTTCTGAGCCTCTTAACCTGGCTAATGGGCCACCAGTTTGTGTGGCATTAGATTACCCCAAAAGCCGGCGAGGTAGGCTAGTGCCAGGGGGATTAGGGAACAATGACCGTAATCTGCACCAGCCCTGCAGGGATGAGCATACGCTCCAAACTCATCCTTAACTGAGATGCTGCACAAACCAGCACCTGAGCTGAGCTCAGTATAATACAGAGAATACTGTTGATCCTGACACTTAAAGGGATAAAAAAAGACTTTTTTAAATGCCGGTGATGGGGCCAAATTATTAACAAATGTGGTATCTTCTTGCATGGTTTAGAGACCAAACATTCTAACACTGTGTGTGTGTGTGTGTATGTGTATGTGTGTGTGTGTGTGTGTGTGTGTGTGTGTGTGTGTGTGTGTGTGTGTGTGTGTGTGTGTGTGTGTAGGCCATTGTCTCTTGTCCCCCAGCTAGTCTAAGCAGCTAGGCTTTCTGTCTCACAGGCTCCTACTATATTATTGTTGTTTTCCCCGATCATCAAAACCTTAGCTTACAGTGCACAAGGAGCAAACCAGGTGACCACAGCTTTGAAATCAAAATCAGACCTTGGTTAACTATTGGTGAAGTAGCACAGCATATTACAAAAGAATATGGCACAATACCCAGAGCAATCGATAAGTGCGCCCTGTCGGCTTTGAATTATGAATGCAGCATAATACAGCGAGACGACAGATACTTGAGAAACCCAAAGGGCAAGAGACAGAATGCCAACTAGGTTACACATACACAAATACATCAATACACATAGACACAGTGTGTGAATGTGTGTGTGTGTGTGTGTGTGTGTGTGTGTGTGTGTGTGTGTGTGTGTGTGTGTGTGTGTATGTGTGTGTGTGTGTGTGTGTGAGAGAGAGAGAGAGAGAGAGAGAGAGAGAGAGAGAGAGAGAGAGAGAGAGACAGAAAGAGACAGACAGAGACAGAGACAGAAATTGCCTAATCAGGTATCTTTGTAAAATGAGCTGTAGTAAATAACCAAAAATATATTTGTACACAGTATGAAATATACGTATCATCATTACAAACATTGCAGACTAGACTAGTTAGGCCTAATTAAGGATGTAAAAATAAGATCATTTGGACACTTCAACACCAGTATCCAAACACTGGTACCAGTGTTTCTCATGTTCGATTTTTGGTGTCTATACTTCCATTCCAATTCATCAGCGAAGTGAAGCGGAATCAACCTGTTTCTGAACAGAGTAGCCTAGTGCGTAAAATCAATACCGTACTAGCCTGATCTGTCTCTGAAGAATCTGATGGACACACACACGGACACACACACACACACACGGACACACACACACAGTCCTGTTGGTGGGGAGCCACATGGCACCAATCCCACCACACTACCATCTCTCCCTGCATTGCTGGGATTGCTGGAGCTACTAGGAAATAAGGATCCTGCCCCTCTCTCTCTCTCTATCTCTCTCTCCACACACACACACACACACACACACACACACACACACACACACACACACACAAATAAGAAAACGTTTAGGCTCATAAATACAATAGGTACACATTTTCACACTATATTCATAAACGTATTGCTAACTTGTGCGCAAGCACGAGCACACACTGTTACAAAACAACCTGTACTTCGCCACATAAACAAGCTGTAACTGGATGACATGTTAACCACTTCTAAAAAGAAGTCTATTACTATAACCACCATTCCCTTTAACCAAAGTCGTTGTCTTAATCAGGAGTCATTCCCTTCATAACGTGTCTCCTGCTTATTACGACAACGTCGCTCTGTTCTTGTAGGAACTCAGTGAGTATCCACAAAAGCATTTTATTTCAAGAGAATATTTCGCAATCTGTGTGTGTTCATTGTATCTTTGCTCGCTTGCTTGCTTCTGTCACACGAATGGCACCATGCAGAAGAGAACGCGAGCCCACTGAGCAACGCCAACCTGGCCGTGCATGTAACAATCCATAGCTCAAAGTAAAGTCGTAAATCTCATGTTATGTTGACCGAACATTTGCGAGCTGTAAGAAGTTACTCACTGGTATATTCATCGTGCATGCCACCAAACAAATCTCCTTCACCAAATGTGGATAGTAAACTGTAAATGTTGTAGTTTATGAGATTAATGTCAACAACTTATAGCCAGGACTCCAAGCACCCAACAACCACCTGACCGAGAGCACAGGTTTTCTTTTTGACAGCTCGAAATGTCATGTCCCGCAGCCTCAACCAGTGCCAGCCAGCTGAGCAGGGAAGGTGATAGGTTTCGCCCGCTAACGTTGGCTAGCAAATGGTTCTGAAAGGGGCGTTGCACTGCGACCACCGTTCGATACGACTGGACTTAGCTTTACAACCCCCGTCTCCTAAATCTTTTGACTGTACCTATTGGTACATTACATAATATAAACGACGAAATAGCCATCTATATGACTGCCTGAGTTTGGTGTATTAATTTGAGTGTTTTCAAATCCCAGTGAGGTGACACTCCTCCTTATGGACATAAACGTTTGCCTGAGCCTGAGAACAGCTTGGTTGATGGCCAGCCAGATATCAAGCTAGCTCTTCGAGCTAACGTTAGCTGAGCTACCAACATTGACACACAGCTGAGTTACTAACCTTCTCCTATCTCTAGTGCACACGCTTTACGAGACGACCAGTGTCCAGACATACAACAAATACAAGTTACCCACTGACTCCAAACAGCGAAAAAATGCTTACTTTCCAAGTTCCTCATAGAGCTGATATTCGTCCGTAAATCGCGTACAGGTTGTCGTGGCCATGTCTTCTTGTCAGATTCTGACTGTTCCTCTATTATTAATGTTAGGTATGATTCCTAAATTCGCAAATGTTGTGCTAGAAGTGTGCAGGATAAAAGTACGTCCTCTCTATTTTAGACAACAGAAATATACACGAATAATGTCAAAATCGTGGTTTTAGGCGGCGGGTTGGTAGGTTGGTAGACTGCTTGGCTACGTCCTCCCCCGCTCGCTGTCAGTTGCGTTCTGTAGCTTCAAAATGCGTCTTGCTGTGAGACCAACGCAGTGACTGCCAGTTAGCTCAACACTACCACCGATCGGGTGTTGCACATAACTGCAAGTATGAACACTACATGCGCAGAATATTGTATGAAAATCTAACTTCGATCTTTACTGAATCCCGTGTAGTGTGCCGTGGCTTTTCTGTATAACGTAGGCTACATTTAGGCATAGTGACACATATTTGACCTTTGTAAACGTCTTTTGTCTGACACAGTCTATTTTAGATGTCAGGCCTGAAACCAAATGGGTAGGTTTTTGTGCAGCTTTTGTTATTCAGGTTAACATCTACCTCACTTTTCACCCATGTTTGGTTTGGTGTCTTCTCCTTCTTTTCTTACCTCTTAATCCTACCTTCAGATTTATTGTAAAACTTGAAGTTTGTTTTTGAAGTGACAACACAAAAATGCAGATTGCCACTTCTGAGAGGTAAACAGGTGTTTGTCAGTTGGCTGCATGTGCAGAGTCTACCTGGTAACTGTGCCTTGCTTTCTCAATAGCTTTAGGCCAATAATAATTTCTTTTTCAGTGCTAAATACGCACATGAAACAGTTGTGAAGCCCTCTTAAGATTACAAATACATCATGACTTTGTGTTACCACTTGTTATCTTTGACTTTTTTCATACGTTCCCCTCTCCTCTGAGGAGAAATCTGAGATTAATTTCATATCAGTAGGCCTGCTCTGCATGAAACCGACACCATGGTGTCTTTAAAGCAGGTACTTTTTGCTGCTTAGGATTTAATGAGGTACTGAAGGAGGACTCATGTGTCATTGTTACATCAATCCATATGAAAAGTATCAGTGCAACATTGTGTTTCTTTAAGGGGGAAGCTGTGAACCAGGTAGGATGGTGAGTGCCAATTTTCTATAGTCCTGGATGAGTCTGGTGACACCACAAGTCTGCTTTTCAATGACCTTTACTCATATTCTCCCTCAGTTCTCATGGCCCGTCACTCACACCATAGTACTCTACATTAGCTCTCTAAAACAATAACCAAATACAACTGACTGTACATAATAACTGCTTGAGTTGAAATTTCATAACAGTATTTTCAATACATTTTAAATGTAAAGTTAAAAGGGGTCAACAACACTTATAAAACCTTGTGTACGAAAAATATGTGCCCACAATTTTCCCTCTAAAATGCTTGTCTAAAGGTTATATTTGATGTAAAAACATTTTCACAATGTGCAAATGAGCAAGTGACAAGACTCTACTACAGACATATTTTATTCTGTAGCATATGTCTTCTGCTTACCAGTTTAAGTGGCTTTAGTTTGGACTAACACAGAAATAAGGCAACTTTTCACAGTCCTTGTCGAGAGAGCATTTTCACCCATTTGCACTAAAATGCAACCTTGGGTTTTTTGAACCTGAGCCAACAGTGTTTTCAAAAAGCCCAGTTTTACAGGCTCAACGACGCCAGCATAATGGACAAGTGTGGTGTTTTAAAACAATAACTTGTTAAGACCAATAAACAGCAGGGTGGAAAGATGACATTTTTTAAAAGTCACAGATATTTGAGCACAGGGTAACGGTAAGACAAAATTTATAAATCAAATGACTACATGCAAGAGGGATTGCTGCCATCTGCTGGGCTGTCCCATACTCATTACTAACTGGAACTGGAACAAGAGGGAAATATTCCAACCAATGCCTGAAGTGAACAGTGAAAAATCAATAGCACTGTTGGTAAAGAATTTACTGATATTTTTTACAGAATTCCCAGCAGCAAATGGAAAATCCCTGTTGGACATATGGACTATATGGACAATACGACAATATATAATTTGTATTGTGATTTGTATGATCCCACACAATGTTTGTGTAGAGTTCTCATTGGTGTAGCAAGCTGTCTGTAGTGCAGTCCCAGGGGCGGTATGCAGCAGTTAAAAGTTTTGCATTGTACAACCATTGTTTTATGTTATTATTTCCCATGAATCCAAAACACCAAAACAACAGATAATATCTTATCACAAGAACATCATCATATAAAAATAATTTTATGATCAACTTAGTTTTGAAGCACTATTTGTCTAAGTTTCACTAACATGACATTTTACTCTATTTTCTGAGCAGAACCTGTCGACAGTAGAAAGTGAGTGAATTGATTAAAGGATTTTTAAGTACCCTGTTCAGTTCATTTTTAAAAAATCACAATTTATGAAATATTTAAAATTATATTGATAATTATATTAAAACTATATATAAATTATATAATTGATTTTTCTGTTGATGTATAGTATACACTACAATTAAGTTGCATATTTTTGTCAAAAATATATTTAAAAAAATCTAATTGATCATTTTAGTCTTGAAAGGGCATTTAAGGGCATTGAAAAAAGATCCACCTCAGTCATGTGCAATTCATGTATGAAAGGATTAAACCAAGCATCCAGACAGCTTTATTAACTCCAAACAGGGGTAACAGAAATACCTTATTTACATAACATGACCTACTGTGGTAGATAAAAAAGTTAAATAAAAAGAAAGCAACCCACACAGCTGAACATAACAATAAAGGACTGCTGACTTGCAGAAAATGCAACTAATCATGTTTGTCTTCTTTCTTCTCTTCAGATATTTTGTGTAGTTCAACTGCTGCCTTGACTACTGCCACCTGTGACTATGGCTGCTCCACCTGCCGCTGCCACTGGTGTTCCTGCTCCTGCTGCTGCAGCTACTACTCCTCCCATTAGCACGATTGCACAAATACACGTTCCACAGCAACACAAAGTTTTTTCATTACCTTTCTGGCATTTCTGGTATTTCTTGTATATGTGTAGCACTCTCCTGCATTTAAATTTACCATCTTCCTTGGCAGTTCTCTCACTTAAACTTGGTCTCTCTATTGTTGAAGGTGTAATATCTTCATCTACAGCTATTGAGAACAATGTTGAGACCAGGAGGTCTTGGTAATCATCCACTGATTCTCCATCTAGGTTATTTCCGTGCGTGAAAAGTATCATGGTGTATTTTAAGGCACCGCCTCCGGAAGTGTCCTGGATCCACTTCAAACTTTTCTCCTCTCGACTCTACTTCCTCAGCAAGCTCAGGAGAGCTCACCAGAGCCCCAATTCCCATCATGAGCAACTTCTACAGAGGCACCATAGAGAGCATCCTCACCAGCTGCATCACTGTGTGGTATGGCACCTGCACTGTGTCCTGCCGGAAAAAGCTACACCGAGTAGTGAGAGCAGCTGAATGGATCGTGGGTGTCTCTCTCCCTTCCCTGCAGGATATCTACCACACCCAACTCACCCTCAAAGCATTGCGGGTGATCCATCCCACCCATCTAACAGCCTCTTCAGTCAGCTGCCATCAGGAAGAAGACTGAGGAGCCTCTGGGCCAGGACCAGCAGACTGAAAGATAGCTTTATCCACCAAGCTGTCAGGATGCTGAACTCTCTCCCTGTCCGGTGTTCTGTCATTCTGTCCTACATTGTCAGAAAATCCTACGGTAGGATGTCTCGACAGACATAATCTGTCAGATTGTCCTACATTGTCAAAGCATCCTACGGTAGGAGGAATGACACTATCAGACACGTCTTTACCATAACATGTTTTAGGATAGGCTACCTACCCAACATTTAAGGATAATGTAGACTTCCGAGTATTATTTTAGCCAACACACGAATGCAGGACGTCATGAAAATTCAAGTTTACCAGCAATTTGGTCTACGTGATACGCAGGTAGTATACCCACCACGCCACCAGTTTGGCGTTTTCTATACACACCTAAATAAATGACATCAGCTGATTTGCGAAATGAAAAGTTAAACTGTTTAGGGAAGATATTTTTTGTATTTCAAGACTCGCTCACTTTTTTAAATCAGAATTATATTACATTGTGTGGTTAATATTGAATTTACGTCATTAATCTACCCCGCTTGCTCTGCAAAGTTTTAGTAACAGCTGATGTAGGACAAAATGATGTTTAAATGGCGGGAAATGGAGTATCGTGATCTGCTCATGCGCGCGCATGTGCCGTGGGTGTTTGTAGGATAAAATGATATGTAGGATAGAATGATAGAACACCGGCCCTCCCTCCTCCATCTGACCCCCACACACAACACTTCCCTCTCCCGTTGTTCTTATTGTAAGTGTCCCAGTCTGGTAAAACTTACCTAAGGCACATCTCTCCCCTCCACACCAAAGACACATCTCTCTCCTGTGGAATTCTCTTCCCACTGCTCCACAGTAATTTCAATGTACACTTTTCTTTTTGCACTATAACCAATGACACTGCTGCTTAAATTGCTCCATGTGAGCTTTATCACGTCCTATTGTACTTTTTCCTATGTTTATATTGTTATGTTTTGTCATCATGTTTTATTGTCTTGTTTAAGACATTTAATATTCACTGTGGGCCTAGGGAGTGCTGCAATTTCAAATCCTTTGCGTGCTACCTGTACATATGGTTTTTGACAATAAAGCTGACTTTGACTTTGACTCTCCCTGTGTAAATCTGTAACCCAGTAAGATCTCCAACGGGAATGCATCAGGTCCAGGGGTCGAAAAGTCCATGTATTTCTATATTTCACTTTTCAGCTTGTTTTCATCTATTCTGTTGTCAAACACACCTGCAGTGTCAGTCACTGAGATTTCTCTTCATTTGAATTGTATGCAGTGCCACTCACTCTCCTCTGTGTGATCTAAAAAAAATACTAGATCAAAAATGCTTTTTCCCCAGAATCATTTTTCCTGATGCACTCTTTTCTGTTTACTGTGGATTCAATAAAATGTATACAATTACATTTGAAGCCAGTGAAATATGTCCAACTATTTATTGTTGTAGATATTTTATTTTGAATATCAGTTACAATATAAATTACTCAATGTAAATACATATATGTTGGTACCAAACAGCAGGACATTTTTAGATAAATCATTCACTCACATTCACGTAAGTGGATTCCCATTGAATCAGTTAAGACATCTTTGCTACCTTGATGTCTTTTCACAATCTGGCTATGAAAAGCACAAGAGCATGCTTCCTATGCTTTTTATAGTGCTGTAGAGTGATTAGCTGTGTAATATAAGTCCTTTTTGTAGGGGTAGCATAATCTGACAGGGTGAATTGGCTTATCAAAAATCGCTATCCTTGCTGTCTTTTTGTAGGGGTAGCATAATCTGACAGGGGGTTTTGGCCTGTCCAAAATCGATACCCCTGATATCTTTCACAATCTGCCCATAAAAAGCAGGAGAGCATGGTCCCCATACTGTTACAGTGCCCGTGGAGTAAGTAGCTGTTTAATACCACCCTTGATGACTTTTCACACCCTGCCTATGAAAAGCACAAGAGCAGACTCCTCATGCTTTACAGTGCCTGTGGAGTAACTAGCTGTGTAATACGAGGTCCTTTTTGTAGGGGTAGCTGTAGTGAAGGGGAGAAGAAGTTACCCCACCAGACCCTAGTGATGGTCACTCCATCACAGTAGCATAATCTGACAAGGGGTTTTGGCCTGTGTAATTTTGGTACCATTGATGTTTTTTTGGTGAGGTAGCATAATCTGACATGTCAGGGGGTTTTGGCCTCCAAAATCGCTACCCTTGATGTATTTTCACATCCTGCTTATGAAAAGTGCTGGTGCATGCTTCCCATGCTGTTATGTTGCCCAAGGAGTGAGTAGCTGTGTAATACAAGGTCCAGGGGTAGTATAATCTGACAGGGTTTATTGGCCTATTGAAAATTGCTACCCTTAATGTCTTTTAGTAGGGATAGCACTGAATCATTGAATAGTTGTGATTGGTTGTGATGTATCTGGTTTTAAATTAGTGTGGAATATGCAATGCAATGATAGAAATTATGAGTAATTTCAGTAATTATGTTAGTCATTTGTTTCACATGTTTTGAATATATTCCACCCTATTTTTTAAGACACAGCCTAAATATATATTGTTGTTGTCAGTGTTGGAGAGTAATAAATAGCCTACATGTAACAGGATTACACATACAACAGGATATAAAATATGAGTAAATGTATTCCATTACAATTACTACTTTACTACATGGTAATCAGACTATTTTATACCATTATGTACTGCAGTTAGTTAACTCTAAGTTTGAGTGCTCCATTTAACACCTGATATGGTCCATTTACCAGGCAAACATCACCAGACCTATATCAATCTGTGTTGCTGTAGATAAGAACTGTGGTTTGCACACATTTTAATTTTTCGTGTTGTGCTGCATGTGCATTACGTGCATTGCAGTGCCAAGTTAGGCATTGTTTTGATGACGCTTCTAAGAGATACAAATACAAATCTTGCTTCTGTTTGTATGTGCTAGTATCTACCTGTTTTTTCCCAGTAACTGTTGTGATTGCAATAAATGTACACTTTTAAATTAAGCTATACATTTGTATGTTTAGGGAGAAGGAGAACTAGCTTAAAAATAATGACTCATCTAAGACATATACATAGCACAATAAAACAGGATTGTTTTGGGACTCAAAATTTTTCTATAACCAGACAAAATACCAATACCTTGCTTTTGGGTTATACTAGTAGGCCTACAGCACATATACAGTACTGCTTGAATACATTCAGCCAGCTCTAAAACAGAATACACAAGAATAATTATGTTTACACCACACTCTAGTAAGCATGATTTGATACAGTAGCCTACTAAAATTCAAGAAAATGTTAAAGTAATCTAAGTATTTGGATTCAAATATTCAGACTGAGTAATGTAAGGATTACAGTACACTTTTTTGGGCATGTATTCTGTAATCTGTATGGGAATTTCAAAAGTAAAGTTCCGAACACGGATTGTTCTTACCTCTTTCTGATTTATTACTGTATCCTCATTTGTGTAACCCTCTGGCAATATAACAATGAGTTTTGGCATTACAATTACCAATTTCGTTATTTTAAAACAATACATTGATAACTTTTAGGATTCATTTTTTAATCGTATCGACCTTAAATTTCATTTATGGAGTAGCGCGACGTACTTTTATTTTGATAAGATATTACGGGAAGCAGAGTGATGCTCCTACTTTCTTCTGCTGTCTATGCGTTGCTCAAGGAACAAAGCTGTGCTCCTTCTCCCCTGCTCATTTTGCAGCCTGTGCTGATAGACCTAATCGGAGTAAATGGGTGGCAAATAGCTGGATACCAAGTAGCATGGTAAGATGTGTGTTGTGTGATATCTTGCGCTCTTGAATTCAGCTTTTTACACTGTAGTTACATACAGTGTGAATTGGTATGCTGTTGTTTTCTCTTTGAGCTTCTGGGCATAGTAGGCTAGGTCGTAGGTATCGGTATTCCACCTCGTTAAGTTAGGCGACAAGATGCTATGTTCGGAAAACAAATGGATCTCCTCAGTGCCCTGTTGGTGTTTTTTAGTATTCTACACATGCTTAAATAAATCATTAGACCTGTTTACCCATGGTTGAGCAAAAACCAAAATGCCGGGACACTGGCATTCTGGGTGACAAGAATCTGTGTAGGCATGTAGCTTTACAACTTTTTGAACGACTAGAATCTTTTGCCCCCCCAAGTCAACTCAAGTCAGCTTTATTGTCAATTATTCACATGTGCTAGACATACAAGGAATTGAAATTACGTTTCTTACTGTCCCGTAGGCAAGACAGGACAACGTTACAGAAGGGCATTAAACATTAAAGTGCAGGAAAAACAATGCGTAGTACTGTGAGGTATTTCTGTTCTTACTATCCTGAGTGTAACATGTAACATTATAGTAAGTGACATTTTGCCTGACCACTACGATGACCTCAGATCAGTAAATCAGCTAATAATAAATAAAAGCTATCAGGGGTGGAGAGGGGAGAGAGGGGTAGGCGGAGAAGGGAGAGAGTGTTCAGCATCCTGATGGCCTGGTGGATGGAGCTGTTGGTGGGAACAGAGTCAAAGTCAAGCCAAAGTCAAAGTCAGGTTTATTGTCAAAAACCATATGTACAGGTTGCACACACAGAACTTGAAATCGCAGCACTCCCTAGGCCCACAGTGAACATAAGACGTCTTATAACCAAGACAATAAAACGAGATGACAAAACATAACAATATAAACATAGGAAAAAGTACCATAAGGCTTGTATATAATACAAATAGGATGCTCAAATGCTCAAATGGTAAGAAAAGTGTACATTGAAATTACTGTGGAGCAGTGGGAAGGGAACTTCATAGGAGAGAGATGTGTCCTTGGTGTGGAGGGGAGAGATGTGTCTTAGGTAAGTTTCACCAGACCGGGACACTGACTGCGTTCACATGGTGGGATTGGTTTGGTTTGGGATTGGTTTGGGTGTTGCTTCCCAACGGGTGGTCTGTCCCCAAGTCCCTGTTCACATGCAGTTCGTCTAAGCGGATTCGGCCAGAGACCCGGCCCTTTCCGCTACGCTAGGTGGGGGCGCTGTAGTCAACTTCTATCTTTCTACTATTATCTTTTAATGCAAGGAACGTCTCTTCCACGCATAACTCTTGAACCACTCATCCGCTTGATCTCAAATTTAGACGGCGTCATCATAATGTTACCAGTGTGTGCAGTGCCAAGTTTCGTGTTGTTTGGGCAAAAAATGCCAAAGATATCGTGCCGACCCAGCCATGACGACCCAGGCTGATAAGATTTACAATGCTAGCTGCTACAATGTTGGACATAACGCGACTAACGACACATAACTAAAATAATGGACATAACACGAGTAAACATTTGCCCACAAGAAAGCTGCTACGTAGGTAAGATGTATCTTATCGTATACGCAACAGCAGACTACAGCACTGCACACATATGCCTACACATACAGATGACACGTAGAGGAGACTGAACTTTTCACCTCTCATTCCGGTTATTCCACATCGCAAAAGTCACACAAGTCAGTCAGTGCAAATGTATTTACATAGCCTGCTCCTTTCACCTGATATTATTACCCACTTAAACAATAAGGTGGTCTAAACAAAAACGTAATACTCTGGCACATCTTCTATGGGCTCTGCACTGTTCCTACTAAATAAAGACAATAAACAAACTTTCTGGCGGCATACAAACATGGTGTTCCAGGAGTTTGACGCATTCGCGTACGTGTTGTGCATTCTGCTGTGTTAGAAAGTCCGTATGAAGGAACAAACTGCGTTTTTTATTTCGTTGATACATGCGCAATACCCGAAACCAATCCGATCCCCGTTCACATGGTCGTCGAAGTGGTTTGGAAACAGCCTAGGCCTGGCGGCGCAATTGGTTTAGGAAAACCAATTCCAAACCAAACCAATCTCCGTTCACATGAAGCCAGTACGATCCCAAACCAGTTCCAAGTGGTTTCGACTTGTCCATGTGAACGCACTGACTTACACTACGAACAATGGGAGAGGGATGTGGTGTGTGTGGGGGATCAGAGGGGAGGGGAGGGGAGGGGAGGGCAGGGCAGGGAGAGAATTCCGCCTTAGGTAAGTTTCACCAGACTGGGACACTTACTACCAGTAATTTAAATTAAAGATATGTAAAACATAATTCAGCCTAGTCATAATTCCAATTGAAGATATGGTCAACAGTCCTCGTCATCAAGTATATCTGTGTTTTCTTTTTAAATGTCTTGAATTAAATTTTAGATATCCTAAGTGAAGTTACAGATATCTTCAACTAAAATGTTGGCTACTCAAAATTGTGTTGTAGATATCTTTAGTGATAGGCATACATTAATTGTAGAAAGCTGTAATTAACTAGCTGGCTTTCATTTGGAGGTATCTCTAATGTTTATCTTGCCTAGTAAAAATATAATACAGATATCTTGAAGAGGAATGGAAATATAAGAACTGTGAGATTGTAAGAACTGTAAGAACTTGAACTGTGTTCTTCTGTGTTCTTGTGCAGGACATGGCTGTACCCGTGCCAGTTCTGCTGTGCTCTGCAACAGAACATATCCCACTCAGCACATCTTTTCTACTCTCTGTAAAAACTGAACCGGGTTCTGCAATGCCAGTTAGTGTAGGTGGAGAGGGTGAAGGCCAAATACACTGGCTGGTGGACTCCAACAAAGAGCAAATGGATGGAGAGGCCAAACAAGAACCACCTGGGGTTCAGGTCAAAGAAGAACCAGACTGGATGGAGGATAATAAAGAATCATTGAAAATGCAGGTCAAAGAAGAACCAGCCTGGGTGGAGGACAATGAAGAATCATTGAAAATTCAGGTGAAACAAGAACAAGAGGGGCTGAAGGCCAGAGAGGAACTACAGGGCAGCGATGGAATGTCACATGATCAAGGTAAGGTGGTTGTGATGGCTATGTGTGTGTGCTTATATCTGAAAGCTAGTAGTATGCGTGTTCTTGTATTTGGATGCTTGTAGTGTGTGTGTGTATGTAGTATGCCTGTATCTGGACGTGTGTGCTTCTGATTTAACTCTGTGCGTGTTTGTGCTAGGGTTGGGTGACATCCAAATTTTGATACCGTTAAACCTTCTCACTTTTTCCCAGGGTGTTGTTGTTGGCTTTTGTTTCAATAAGTTGTTTGAGATGAGATCACCATTACATGCTTCTACTTAAATGGGCTACTTTCATGATCTAATACCACTGTAGTTTAAATTGATTTAAATAAATAAATTTGACATTTTCCATAAATTTCCTGAAAGCCAAATATCCCTAATATCCCCACATATCCCCCCACACACAAATATCTCCACACACACACCCTTCACACACAGCACGCAGGACACAGTTGGTGCATCCCTCCCACACACACATGTTGATGCAGCCTATGGACATTTTAGTATAAAGTCTATCTAATCTAATCTAAATTCATTTTAAATCCATATAGACTTAAAGACAGCAGTGATATCTGTTACCTTACATTTCCTGGAATTCTGTTAGCCTAATGCATGCAAGCAATTTAAATTTCGACCATTGTGTAGGTATTTATGATTCTGCCATTACACTTTAAAAAGACATATGTTGAAATTGGTTGAAAGGTTGAGAAGTGGAAACTAATTAACTAAAAAAGTCACAATTTTGGTGGCAGACACCATATTGTTAATAATATGGGCCTGTTAAGGATATCCATACCCCTGGTTTTAAAGTTATGTTTTAATTGACCAGTCTTTCGTATGCACAGATCTCTTTGCAGTAGCAAAAACAACACGGATATCAGAATTGATAATTAATGCTTCTTTTTGGTTCCCTCAGCCTTAGTTTAAACCTAACTTCAGTCTTTCTCTTTGTTTTTTTCTTTCAGGTGTGCCAGCATCAGGATCTCTACAACACCACCAGCACATTCATACAGAAGAGAGCCCATATTACTGCACTCAGTGTGGCAAGAGTTTCACTACTGAGGGATCTTTAACACAACACCAGCGCATTCACACTGGAGAGAGCCCATATCACTGCACTCAGTGTGGCAAAAGTTTCACCACTGAGGGATCTTTAACACAACACCAGCGCATTCACACAGGAGAGAGGCCGTACCACTGCACTCAGTGTGGCAAGAGTTTCACTCAAGGGGGAGTTTTAATACGACACCAGCGCACTCACACAGGAGAGAGACCGTTCCACTGCACTCATTGTGGCAAGCGCTTTAATAGAAACGCAGCTTTAAAACTACACTTGTACATTCACACAGGGGAGAGGCCATATCTCTGCTCTCAGTGTGGTAAGAGCTTTATACAAGACAGTGATCTCAAACGACACCAGCGTAGTCACACAGGAGAGAGGCTGTACCACTGCACTCAGTGTGGTAAGAGTTTCACTCGAGAGGAATATTTAAAAACGCACCAGCTTACTCACACGGGAGAAAGGCCATATCAGTGCACTCAGTGTGGCAAGAGTTTTAATACAAAAGCTGCTTTAAAAGTACACAAGAGCATTCACACAGATGAGAAACCATATCGTTGCATTCAGTGTGGTAAGACTTTTGGTCAAAAAAGAAATTTAAAAATGCACCAGCATACTCACACAGGAGGAAGCCCACATCATTGCACTCAGTGTGGCAAGAGTTTCACTCAAAAGCGATATTTAAAACTACACCAGCACACTCACACAGAAGAGAAACCATACCACTGCAGTAAGTGTGGCAAAAGTTTCAAAAGAAATGCAGCTTTAAAACGACACCTGAGTATCCACACAGGGGTTCGCTAATGGCCCTATTCCACTGCACGTTTTCGTAACGGCTAGGTACGGTACGGCTCGACTGTATTCACTTTTGGCCCTTTTCCACTGGGGGTTGGACCTGGGAACTGTTACTATTTTTCGTACCCATTTCAGAGGTGGCTCTAGCTGTGCTGAGCCGGTACTAAAATGTCACATGAGTGGTGCTGTCCACTGATTGGTCAAAGGAAATGTGGTTGAATGTTTCTTCGGACATCCTGAAGTTTTCAATCCACTGCGTGTTCGTGAAACAATTACATCCCACCATTTGGAGGTTCGGTCTGTATTTTAGTACTTCGCATCGATCTACAACTGTGTAACAAATGAATATACCTGACATACTGAAAAGCTACCAACTCAATCGTTAGCTTACCCTCACACGTCGTCTCTGACAACAAGCCACAGCGCAGTGTCGAGGTAACTTCACCCACTTCAACTAGTCCCGACTAGTAACTGCTGGCAATGGAAAAGGAACAGGACCAGTTCGACAGGTGGCGAGCTAAAGCGTGTCGTGCTGTGCCGTGCCGTACCGGTTCTGCAGTGGAAAAGCGCCATAAAAGGTCTGCGGTATGGTTCGCCTAGCCTGCACAGTATGAACATGAAGCAACCAGGGTTCACTTTTATTATATTTATTATTATAATCCTCTACCTGTTAAAGGTGACCGTGATTTCTTCAAGTAACCATTGTTCCAGGGACAGCACCGCCACGTTGTTCCAGATATAGGCGCATTCACACAGGAGAGAGGCGATATCACTGTACTCGGTGTGCAAAGACTTTTTCATCACAGTCGTCTCAAACAATGCCACCGCAGTCAAACAGGAGAGAAACCATACCATTGCACACAGTGTGGCAAGAGTTACAGTAGTAAGGCAGGTTTAAAACTACACCTGCAAATCCACACAGGAGAGAGGCCGTACCACTGCAGCCACTGTGGCAAGAGTTTTACTCAAGGGGGAGATTGAAAATGACACAAAAGCACTCACACAGGAGAGAGGCCATACCACTGCCACTGCAAAACGTTTTGCTCCTGGTGGAGCTTTAAAAGCACACCAGCGCATTCACAGATGAGAGGCCAAACCACTACATTCAGTGTGGTAAGAGATTCATGAAAAAGGGACATTTAAAACTACATCAGTGTACGCACACAGGAGAGAGACCGTACCACTGTATTCTGTTCCATTATTAATCCATTATCTTGGCTTTAGTGAGGGTCTTCATGTTAGTCATTTCAAAAGAACTGTTATTGGGCTGTATGTATGTCATCTTCTGGTGGGATGCATTAATGACTTAATATGTGACACTTGTAACATACTCATGACATTCCTTATTATATTAAAACAGTCTTTGGAGAGATTATCATCCTACAACCTGCCCACTGTCCTTTTTGGAGCACCTATTGACCACATAACGTAGTCGTAGTGTTTAAGACATTTTGCTAATAACTATTCAAATCGGATGCCATTTATCAGTATAAATCAACCAATGTCAGGAATGTCTACACGTCAATCAATCACAGGGATGACGGTATCTGCTATTTCAAACACATGCTCCAGATATCAATGTACTGTGCCCCCCCTTACAAATATGAACCCTGACATAACTGGGGATGCGTAGTTTGGGACTTTTTTTCTTTGCCTCGCTCCCTGAACACAGAGTGCTAGCCTTGCTCCACTTCACTTCACAGCGCGCCAGTCTCACTGTCTGTTTGGGCCTGCCCATCTCTGTCATTGAGGCAAATATCATATTTACATGTAATTTGTAAGCATAGTCAAAGTCACTGACTGTAAAAAAAAAATCAACAAAGAAGGATGCAAATTATATGGAATAGGGTTACATTCACATTAAACCTACCAACACTGACTTTTCATTGGTGTTTACATTACTCACTTATTCTGGCAAAAGAACAGGTATTGTAAACACATGTACACAAATATTATTCAAGATAAGTTTAGGAATGCTTTCCCTTTTTTTTCTTTGTGTGTTAATAATTCTGTTGCAATGACATGAATTATGAGTGCATTTTTTTCTGAATGGTTTATGAACATATGCTACCTCACTTTTGTTCAGTGATATCTGTGAAGTGGATTCCCATTGTTTCAAATGCAATTCACCCACAATTCACCTATGTGTTGTGATCGGTTAATTTTAAATCAATGTGGAATATGCAATGACGCGAATTATGAGTAATTTCAATATCAGTAATTTCTTTCAGATGTACTGAACCAAAGTCCTTCTATACAAGTCCCTCACATGGTGGCCATATTGGCAATGCCTTCTGGCATCTGTTTTGCAAAAGCTAAAGCTCAGACTAAATGAATGGTGAGATATATGCCCCTTCCAATGACTGAGGGACATACAAAATACATGGTAGAAATTACCATGAGAATGTGAGTGTGGCTGGAAATGTTTGATGGTTTGTATCAAAAAATAAAACTTTAAAAGCGTTTTTACAGGTTATTTTAAACTGAGCACACACAGTGCTTCACTACATGCCAAGTGTGGTACAGCGAAGCACGATACTGCAGCATGATTGGAACGCCATTTGTACAGTTTGGCAGATTATTGGCTCTTGGCAGCAGAACAGATGGGATCTTGGAGTTATGAAGTGCATTTCTATCGATGATTTCTCCAGTGCTCTGTTTCCTCCTATATAAGAAAGTCTCTGACTGAACATATTCCATCCCACTTTTGTTAAGCCTAAATGGGTATCGTTCTTCTTACCGCTACCACTGACATAGTTAGGACCTAATGACACATTAGACTACCTACACAATTGAAATTGTCTAAATGTTAAAATGACTAGTAGATGTATCATAACAGGGTAAACCAAATTTCAGGTGACAGCTGGAAAGACGTGAAGACGTGGCGCAGAATTCCGGATTCTCTATAAAAATCCGTGCAGTGCCAGACACTGATACCAGGTGAGGTGTCTCATCGATCAATCCAGGCCAAGTGAGGCTGGATAGGTGGGTGTTGAAGTCTGATAAGAGTGCCCACCTAGTAACTTAAGACTTAGACTGGGGTTACTACTATGCAACCGAGTAGGTCCCTTAACCCCACTATGGGCCACTGCGCATTAATAGTATTTTAAGTATTTTAATTTATCCCCATTAGCTGGTGAAATATTTTTTTACTTGAAAGTAAAGGTCACAATTTAAAAACACAACAGATGCCTGATTAGGGTCATTGGTCTTTATTGTTTGCACTGTGGCTTTAACCTGAAGGAATAATTAATCTTGTTAAGGGTACATATTAACACACTGATATTTCCTAAGGTAATAGTAAAAGTCCCAAGCATACTCCTAGACACCTACACAAAGGGCTGAGTGGTAGTGCAAAAAGTGTTAGTGTTAGAGACAGGGTCTCTGTGATGTGTTTTACTTTCACTTTTAGACAATTAAATGACATGTTGAATAATGATGACAACAAAACTGGAAGACTTTAGAGAAACAGAACTAACAGACATGACATTACAAACTTGAATTCAAGATCCAGGTGAGTTTAATAAGGGAGTCTTGACATGGATTAAAGAATACAAAAAAAGTCAAAAGTGATAGAGAACACCAGCACAGTCTCAAAACATGGTTAACAGATATGACCAACTGTCACAGTCTAAAGGCCTAAATAGCTCTTGTGATTATGATTACATTCACCTTAGTCCTTGTATAGGTAGGCATTCTTTCTTTAAAATGCTAATTAGAATTCCACGTCTTCTAGAACCCACAGTTTCCACAGAATGTCGGACTGTGTTCTAGAGCACACGATGCACATTTTTACCAGAGGCATAACTTAAAGAACGTTGTGCCCATTGAGTATGGAAGGTATAATGACATTTGGACAATTACAAAGCAAGATATTAAGTATAGTGTAATTACAACCCTTAGCAAAAAGAAGTTTATTAAAGTTCACTATAAGTATACTTATTTTATAATAAAACGGAGGAAGTTGACTTTTATAAACTATATTTTAAATACTTATAGAATACTATAGTAAAGTATACTTGGCTTATACTGAAACTTATAAACATAGTCCAAGACTAAGTACATTTCTACTAAGACTTACACTTATACTTTAAAATGAAAACATATACTTTTCCTTTAGTCAATTGAATAAATATAAATGTACTTCGTCTTACTTCTCCCCAACAAGTTTTGTGTCCCATGGTTTTTCAGTGTTCAGGGAGTTTTCGACACAAAAAAAATCCTATATGACTGCGGTAACGCTAGCAGCGGTCATAATAACAAGCCTGACTCCTGTAGCGCATGATTGATGTTGGGAATCAGCTTCTCCTCAAACTCCCAAAGCTTCTTGTCCTCGTACAGCTGCTCCTTGCGGAGGTGAGGCTGCTCTGGGGACCTGACATGAATAAGGCGGCAGAGGTCCGGTGTGACATTGATGGAGGGCCCAAAACGCTTCAGCGTGCTATGTACGGACGTCTGCTCCACTCGACGGGGGTCAATGATCATCTTGGTGGGGTTAAAGATGTTCTTTTGGTTGGGCTCACGGTAAATGTGCTCCAGGATATTTAACCCAGGCACGCTCTTCCATTTAGGCAGACTAAAGTGGCCACTGTCGTCCAACTGGGTTTTGGGGAAAACGTGGCTCTCAATAACAAAGACACCTGTGTCAGGATGCTGCTTCTGTAGGGTGTCCATTAAGTCCCCCAGGCTGGCGTGTTTGTAAGGCATAACAATCTCATCAATGTCATTCAGAAGAAGGTATCGTGACTGATACATGTATCTGTATATGCATTCATTCAGAGTGGTGGACTGGCCATAATAATGTAGGTCCCCAGGGGATAACTGTGGGTGCCACGCATGAGAGGGCTTTAGGAACTTGTCTATTGGCCAAGGTACAACCTCCAGTGTGCCCCCTTTGCTGTAATACTTGAGAACTTTCTCTATAGCTGGCCCACAGCTGGTATTGTAGATGACCACTCGCTGAATACCAATCAACTTGTACACCTCCATGGTCTGCACAAACTGAAGGGCATTATTAAACTCCCCAAAGAGGCTAGATATGCACACAGTAAAGCTATATTTAAATGATTTCTTCATCTCCTTGTTTTGGATTGGTAAATATTTTAAACTCTGGATGGCATTTGGGTCGGTTGATATGCTGACATGTGTGGCCTCGATGGACGACGGACTGGTGCACAATACATCTGATGTGCCATAAGGAAAGCCAAAGTGATCACTGTGTATTTGAACTTGTGCCTTTAAAGACACACACTGGGTCAGAGCCCCGCCCCCCTCAGAGCTAGCGTTAGCATGAACACAGAGCACACAGTACAGCTTGTTGAGCTCTTGCCTCTGGATGATGCTAATCACCCGCATGGCTCCGCCTCTCCGGTGGTCCTTAAAGGCAGACACCATGAGGTGCTTGGAGTCGTGGATACGTGTGATAATGCCTGCAGTCTCCAGATGTTGAAGCAGCACTAATGGTCTGTGTTGTTCTGGCATTATTATCTCCCATTGCCACCACACAAACAGCAAAGTAATAAAGGTGCAGACACCGACCAGCAGCCCAAAGTACCTCGGCTTCATGTCTTCACTGGGGGGTTTCCACATCAGCAAACAACTGCAATACATGCATTACCACTTATTAGTTTTTGAGTTATGTTGCTAACAGACAGACAGATAAATGGGGACAAACATAACCTTCTTGGCGGAGGTAAAAAAAAAAGGAGTGGAATTTAACTGCTCGACAAATGTTTTTGTAGTTGTTATATTACTAGGGTTCAAGAAAATTACACTGAGGATGTGGTAGACCAAAGAAAGTCACAGCCTGTGAGGTGTTATTTTCCATCGAAGGCCTAGTGAGGACTGTGGGTGTGAAAATGCAAAGAAAGATGCATCTTGTTGCAGAATCTACAGTCTCTGTCTAGAATGGCATGACAACAATGGTGTAGCTATATGTCACACACACACACACACACACACACACATACATACATACATACATACATACATACCCTAACGAAAAAGGTTCTATAAGAATTCTATAAGATCTCTATAGTATGTATAATAGTTATATAATACCTCTATGGTGTTCTATAGTACTGCTACCATCCCTGTATACATAGGAATGTTTGACTCCCACCACCCAACTGAACACAAAATGGGTGTATGAAGAAGGAATCACTTGCACTCAGGCCTTTTTTGGTGTTCCCAAAGCAGCACACAGCCCTTGGGCACTTCAAAGGACTGAGGGAAACACCAGTGCACTCAGATGCGTCTTAAGTGAAAATGTTATTGGGTGCAGACAAGACTAACATCTTCCTCAGAGTTCCACATGTCAAACAAGCTCTTAGAACATGAGGCTACCCCAACTGGACCCCAACTTCATCAAGACCAGTAAAACAACAAAGGAACCAGACCACCAACCAACACAGAGAAAAGCAACATAAGACGCCACATGGTCGTTGCCTATGTGGCTAGATCACCAGACACTAAGGAGAATCCTCAGCCAAATACAACATCCATTTTACTTCTAGCCTAGCTACACCCTCAGGCAGAGACTGGTTTACTCCAAAGACAAACTGGGATTTAAGAGTGTGACTTCCGTATTGGAAAGACTCATTCGGTTTGTTATTTGGTTAATAGTTATGAGTTATGATTTTGATATGCACATTTTCTGATATGCAAATGTTACTGTAGCTAAAGGCTACCCATGCTGTATGTGCCCTGAAGTGTTTAACTAACTCACATTGAGAATATTTCCTGTTTTAAAATAAATAGATAACTTTACCTTGCTTAAGCATCTCCACTTAAACTAAACTAAGAAATGATCTGAAAACAAAGTGGTAGAAGTCAGGTAAAGGCCTTGTAATGACAGTGACTTCATTACAAGGGACACACACACACACATTTGTATGGACTGTCAACAAACATGAACCTGTCACGGTTAGGCTGCTATCAAACATGCAGGCTATGTGGAACATTACACAACACTGGCGCCAGGTCTGTGTGCTGCTGCTACTGCACTTCCTTTGCCCTATTCAACCCGTTACTGTTGTGCACCATTTCATGTCATTTCTTATTTATTTTATGCAGGCTAATGTTTTCTCTCTGTGTTTTTCTAAACGTCTGGGTGTGATGCTGTTGTCTTGATAAGATATTGGACAGAATTTTGTTGTAGCAACTACATAGATAATAAAGTCAATTGTGTCCTTACATTGCGACCTGAAAAATATTTATTTATTTATTTATTTATTTTAACTGTGTATTGAGCGCACAGTGTAGCAATTGCGCGGTGATCAAACACTAGCCTGAAACCTTCTTGCTTAGCCTTTACGCGGTCCCTCCGTCACTTCACTGAAAAATTCTATCCTAAATTCTGAAGGTAAGGTACTAGAGGTAAGATAATGCCAATGTTAGATTGCGAGTACATATGAGAAGTTATCCTAACAACCACAAACACAGACAAGAATACGTGTAGTTTAAATGAAAGCACAAACCTTTCAAAAAGCCGAGATGGGGTTGAGTTATCTGTGAGCGTACCGACAATTTAAAACATGATCTGTGGTTTTTGTGGTGCGCACGCGCACGTGGAGTGACCGTTCTTCATACTTAGACAGTTTACAAGTTCCTTGTTTTCAAGGAGTTTATTTATTTGTTTTAACATAGGGTATTTACAGCAATGTACCTTTATACATACGTAGCCTCAATGCGTAAACCAAAGCTTGGATAAATGTGTAAAGGAGACTAATAAAATGAACACTAGGGTTTGATGTGGGAGTGGATTTTCATTTACTGGTAGTGCAGTTGAAGTCGCCGTTTGTGAGTGAAAATTCTGGTGGGATAATAAGGTTTACCTTAACCTTGACCTATTTGTATCTAATCTGAGTTGATGCATCGCTATAAAAGTATTATTGTCATGTGGGTCTACCTACCATAATCTCCTACCACTTTATAACTATTCTATTCTGCCAATGTAATTGTGCACCTTAGTTCCTGTTTGTATCAGTGTATCAGAAGCAGTGCTTCTCCTATTTTGCCCGACAATAGCGGGCATTGTAATTAAGTGTGCTTGCAGAGCACACTTATTGTTATCCCACCGTTTATTATTATTCTCCTGTTCTGGATTTTTCAGACGTTACTACTCCTCAGGCTTTCGAGATAGAGACACCGTTCCAACTCTAAAACGAACGGCCCGGTTTGGACATGACCGCCTACATTTCGGTATACCGTACCTCTTGTCGTTCGTCTGTTATTGTCGTTTTTGGCCCATTGAAAATGAATGGCAGAATGTTGGCACGCATATTTGCAAGCACACTTTTTGCATTTTCTGCGGGAATGCAGTCTAGTTTAAACATGTGGCCTAATAATTTACCGGTTTTGCGGTTTTGCTCCTTCTACTGCGCTTCAGTCATCTACTTTCTCACTCCCCTATGTAGCCAATTAGGCTATGTGCTGAAACACGGTATTACACTCCTGTCGTATCCAAGTGGCACCCAGCCTGAAATGGCATCCCTATCACTAAGGAATTGTGAAAACAAAACGAGATTTGGAGTGCTTGGTGACAAATTGTATTACATCTACCATTGTTTTCAGTGTTACAAATGTGTAATCAAGTATGGTTCTGCTGTTATTTGTGATGTAGCGAAATTTAGCTGTGTGGCTACACATACAGATAATGTTCACTAAACAGTGTGCTGGAGCATATATCTTTAGAAGCATGTTTTAATGTTTAATGTCATAGCCTAACGTGAGTGTTGCTAGTTAATCTTATTTAGTGCCTGGTATAAAAAATGGAGAAGATGTGATAACTGACTTATAACTTACTTCTTTGATGGAGAAGTTCGTGCTTGCCCATATATGTGCAAATGTTCTACCTATAATATATAGTCTGTTACTTTCCTGCAGATGTTTTCAAAGCAGTCTAGAAGTTACACAGAGGTTGATAGGACAGCCTTTTAGATGTGTGACAGTTTAATATAGAAGACAGTACAATCACACGAGCTCACTTGTATCACTTACTCCTGTTGTTTTATACCCTGTATGTTCTTTAAAAAACAAATTAAAAGAAACAAACAACAAACAAACATTTTCTCATTGGCAATCAACTATTCCTCCAAGTTATGACATCAGCCAATATGCCATTCTTTTCACCAAACAGTATACTCATTCCACAGAAAAAATATATAGAAATACTATAAAATCAGTGGATCTGTGATGATTTGACTAGTTGATGATCATCGGGCCCAGAACCTCAATCGAATGTTATCCTACTCTCAAAACTCTGAAAGGCACACTGGATATTTAGCATCATGGCACACATTTACACACACACACACACACACACACACACACACACACCCTAGTGGTCTTAGGGTCAGGTGCTCCCTTACCACATTACCACCACCAATTTTTTTAAAGTAATTAAACTCAGAAAGTGACACAATGTTTCATACAATATCATGTAGTTAATCTTTCACTTAATTTGGACAGCTCTAATCAAGCCTTCTTTTCCATTTCTGAGTTTTAGAAACATACATTTCTCTTATCCGAAGAAATTACTGTTTTAAAAGGGGGGGGGGTGCATGCAGTGTTTGTGGAGGGGTGAACAATAGATAGTCTTGAATCCTTGTTGGGTCAGCATTTGTTTAAAAATATCCTTTTTGTAAAGGATTTAAGATGGCTGCTGCATGGTCCAAGCCAAGAGCCACTGTCAGCACTGGAGACTAAACACCCCTAAGGGCAACCCATTATTTTGGCCTTAATGAGGATCATCCTTCATATGAGTAATTTCTTAAAAGGAATGGTTGATGGGCTGTATGTACAGTATGTTATGTTCTGGTGGGATGAAATGACATGTGACATTTGTACGATACTCATGCCATTCCTTATTGTATTGAAACAGTGTTTGAAGAGATTATTCTCCTAATTTCCCACTGTCCTTTTCCCGGTACTCCCTGTTGACCACATAAAGTAGTGTTTATTTAATTTATTTAATTAATTTATTTAATTATTTAAACCAGATGCCATTTATCGGTCTAAATCAATCAGGAATGTCAGCAATGTATGCATCTCAACCAGCCAATTACAGGAATGTCTGTATCTACTATTTCAAACACATACTCCAAATACCAATGTACTACGCTGTTCCTTAACTTTTGAGAAAAGCAAAATGCCAAAATGAGCTTTTATAATGTGTTTTAACTATGTTATACTGCCCATGCCGATAACAGCAGTTCAAAGCTTTTATTTTGTTATATGCATGTGACATACACTGGCGTTGGCCTACCACCACATTCTCAGTTCCTGATTCTTGGTTCTAGGCTGTTTCCATTGACACTCTCAGTTCTAGACTCTCAGTTGTACACTGTTGCCTGCCACTTCTGTTTTTATTCCTACAATGACTGGGAGAAGACCGCAGGGGATTTTCGTCTTGTTTGCTTATGTTTGCATGTTTGCTTATATTTAATCCATTATTGAAGTACTTTGCTGTTCTGCTGATTTTTGTAAAATAAATTCTTAATAATGTGACCATGTTTTCCTTTTTACAGTGTTTTGTAAATGCTTATTTCATGGATTTCAGTAATTGACTTCTTAGATGCCTTCTTAGAAAGGTTTTAATGTTTTCTTAGTTCATTCTATACAGTAGAATGTAACCATCTTGTAACAACCCCAGCAGGGGTCCGTTTTCAAAATACGTCAGATCTTAGCATTATACCACCATAGTACAATGGAAGTTGTACCCAGCAGCCTAAGTCTGACTGTTCCCCGAAAGTCTCCAATCACCATAGTGCGATCGAAGTCTGAACTGCATTAGTATGGACTACCTTCATCCAAACTGCAAAATCTCCAGATGTTTCAGAAGTGTTCAGAGAATATTTCAGTTCAGTTAATTTTTTTTTTCAATTAAGCCAATATGACATCTGTCGCAATTTTAGGAAATCATATCTTTCTGCATTATATTTATAATACATTAAACTATAAATATGACTATAAATATACCTAATGGCCCCATGTGTTGCAGTGGCAAGATGGGTAAGTGCTTAATGCATCAGGTTATGAAAACTGTAAAAGATATTTTTTGGTGAGGTATGGGTTCGATTCCTGATGAAGGCATAGTTTTGTCACACTTATACTAGCAGATATTTTACATTTTCTGATATAACATCAAATGTCAGAGTTGTGTTTGTGAAGGTTTAAAGAGATACTATGCAATCTGGAGTGCTTTTTCTCAATGGATCTTCCCTCTAGTGTCTCCAGGTAAATGGACACTCTTGTAAACCCTTCCCTTCACCCTATGCATGTATTTTTTGTTGTATATATTTTTGGGCTTTTTTGCCTTTATTGTGATAGGACAGTGAAGATGGTGACAGGAAATTAGTGGGAGAACGATGGGGTAGGGTTGGGAAATGACCCAAGCCGGAATCGAACCTGGGTCCCCTGAGGGTGCGGCACAGACACCCAGATATTGCAAGTGTGGTATTCTGTCCAGAGACTTATGAAGATGACCAATTAACTCGTTACATTCACTGTGTCTCAATTAATGCAACACTAAGTAGTTTTCGTCTTCAGTCGGCCTACAGGTTGGAAGTGGAATTGTCTTTTATAGAAATGTACTTATTGCTGGGTGCACGGTCCCCCATTGGAGGGCAGCAAATTCAGAAGTGCCTTTCACCCTGTTACAAGTTGATGGACCACTGAAATGATTTTGCAAACATTATCTTAAGGTTAAAAGAACTATTTAGTGTTGCTTTAAGGGTCTACACGCTTCAAAGTGTTTGTCAGCTACATTTATGGTAAGCAATTTGAAACAGGTGGAATAACCTCTTGATTGTCGATGTGTCCGATTATTTAAACCCAAATGAGCCAGACAGCTGATAGACCCCAGCCTGGCTGTCACACCAAGCTTGTAGTCGGAGCTTGGTCTGGCAAACCTCGCATAGACAGGAGTTCTTAAAGGTGGGATCAACGTGCATCTTTTAAATGCAGACCACTGATTCTGATGACAAATCTGTAGCATTCGGTTTTCATTGGTGCCTGATTTTTCGGGCAAAGGAACAGCAGAGAATAGGCAGGTTGGCCAGACTGACTTAAATGCCAAATTCAGTGTCGTGTCAGAGGCAGTTTGGGCAGGCCCAGGCTAGACCCATCAAAGAAAATGGCCCATGGCACATTTTACGTTGCAGAAGCTTACTGTGATGGTTGATGGAGTGCAGAGGCAAAAGCTTAACCTCTTCTCAAAATAAAAAAAATCCATCACCAATGCAGTATTCCTGTCGGACAATTTTAAAGTAATATAGCCTAGTTCATGAAATATAGTAGTCTATATTACACATAAACTTCCCCCTCAACATTTACTACCTTCCCGTAATGTAGTCATGATTAAATGAGTATATAATATATAGCCTACAATATCGTCCAAACCTTACTGAACCACATGGGTGTGTACAGTGACGTTCGGAAGACATTGTACAAACTTTTGCAGTTCTACTTTGTTGTACTTTGCAGTAGCTCAGCAAAAGAACTTTCTAGGGAGATAGTTACTCACCTGTTCAATGAAGAAGAAATAGGCAAAGAGCCGGAACTTGTCGATTTTATTTTTTAAGTCATTGACCTACCTACTGTCAATTAACCTGATGTCACCTGTGTGTCATTGACCTACCTACTGTCTAGACTCTTTTTTACTGGGAGAAGAACAGACAGTTTAGTGTCTTTTAGCCCACAAAAATGCGTTATGGGATTAGAGGATGGACTGCGGACTGGTTTTCTGGTATTTATTTATTTTTTTAATACTGGTGTTTAATCTATGGTGTTTTTTGTGTAAATGTAATGTGATTTCAAGCATGGTTGTTGTAGATGGGTTTTCTTTTTCCAATTATGACAGTGACATGATCATTGATGCTTTAGTTTCTTTGTTACTGGAAGTGATAGTTTTTCACAGTTGACATCTGTTTTTTTTTTTAGATTTTTATTCTATTTTGTAATATTTTTCCAACTGAGGAACTATGTGAAAAACGTTTGACTGTAACTGAGCATTTATCATCAAGTTTGTAGCATCACATTTCAGTCATACATTTCAACATAACCAAGACAAAAAAAATGAATGCATATATTTCAAAATAAATAACCAAGTAAAAAAGGCGAACAATACCTACGGACATAAATATACTTAGTAGTTCTTCACAATTATGGCATTTAGACAGACATCTTGTTCTGCTTACAATATTACCATGCAACTTGGCTTCAGACACAGAGACACACCGGATCATCTTTCACACTCCAGTGTTTTACATCATGATGATTCACAGTCTGTTTCCTCTCTTGGATAGGATGGAGGGAGCACAGTGTCACACCAGCAGACGGAGAGAGTTGATGTGGAGGTGGTAGAGGAAGTCGGCGTATGAGGCTCCCCCGTTAGGACTCTTGTCCTCCACCAGGCAGCGCTGCATGGTGTCCTCACAGCTGTCTCCCTGCTTCACCACCTTCAGCTTAAGACGGGTGAGGCACCATAGATCAGTAGCAGGTAGACAATTACAGCCAGCCATAAAGAACACACTACACTGCATTACATTACATTACATTACATTACATTACATTTAGCTGATGCTCTTATCCAGGGCAACTTACAGCGAATTAGGTACAGGGGCAATCCCCCTGGAGCAACGTGGGGTTAGATGCCGTGCCCAAGGCCACTTCAGCCATGGATGAGGGTATAGCAGGGATATTCACTCCCCCACCCACATTTTCTCCTACAGTACAGGAATCAAACTTGCGATTCTCAGATCCCAAGAACAACTCCCCAACCATTAGGCCACAGCTGCCCAGAGTTAAATGTTGTCAGAATAAGAAATGGTTGGTCTGTGACCTAAAGTCAAAGTGTTGGCTTTTTAGCATGATAGGGCTTCTTGTATCATATGCTAAAGTCACCACACTATAAATACTGCATCCAGTCTTACCGTGACAGTGAATGCTGAGTTTGACTGTAGAGTATCCATCAGGGTCCTCACATGGACCGAAAGTGGGGTATCCAGTGCAGACAGTTTTATCTGAACAACATACAAAAAGGACACAGTGTGATTATTCCATATAAAAAGCTATAACCGCCTTCAAGATTACTTAGTCCTCTGTTAAGTATTAAAAAATCTGTACCGTGTAGCAATAGTAGTAGTAGAAGTAGTAGAAGTTAGCATAACAGTAGTGGGAGTATTGATGTTGTTGTAAAGATAGTGTAACTACCCTGAAACAACAGGTATATACAATACTCACAAAAAGTTAGGGATATTTGGCTTTTGGGTGAAATTTATGAAAAAGGTCAAAAGTTCACATTACAGTACAGTCAATTGTATTATATCATAAAAGTAGGGCATTTAAGTAGAAGCATGCAATGGTGATTTCCTTATCTCAAACAATTTATTGAAACAAATGCCAACAACAGTGGTGGGTGGGTGACAAAAATAATAATGTCTTATAATGTAGACATAATAATCTCTTTTAGGTATCATCTAGGTCTCATGATGTCAAAATGTGGTCAGAATGATGAGCAGGACTGTTTAAATACCAATTCTAATTGAACAAGGACAATTATTGGTCAATTCATGGATCAAACACCAGTTGTGCATTTTGCCAATAAACTCCTTGTTACAGAACAGCAAGATGTGCAAAAGTCCTGCAACATTAAAGGTGACATTTCAGGATGAACCAAAAATGCACTATAACCTTTAAAGATGAAGCCAATGTTCATCTTCTTCTGTAAACTTCGTTAACTTTTTGTGAGTAGTGTATATTTTATATGTCCACGGTCTCCCTTACCTCCCCTGTAGTGACTAAAGAGAAGCAGGAGTTGCCAAAGAGCTCCATCAGGGCTAGCCTGGAGACCCCATGGCCCACCCAGAGCACCAGGGCTGAGGGGCGGTAGGCCAGGTACAGGCCACTGGGGTCCAGGCTGGAAGCACTGCAGCGCACCACCTCTCCCACATGGGGGCGCTCATCACCCACACACTAGGACAAAACAAAAAGATTTTAACAAATACTTTATTTACATGTTATCCACCCAGATGCCTTCCCGCCTTCTCTTCTGTGTGATCCCCCCCCCCCCCCCCCCCCCCCAAGCCTGACTTTAGATATTGCTCCAATCTCCTCACTTTGTTATCATAGCCAACAACCTGTAGCACATGTTACTTCAACTTGCATAAGCGGACGTCTCAGTGCATCAGAGCACATTCACTGACTGTTTTACACATTTACCATAAATCTGTTTATGTAACTGCTATGATGCCTTCCCGCCTTCTCTTCTGTGGGAACCCCGCCCCCAAAGCCTGACTTTAGATATTGCACCTAGTGTTCAATCTTCTTACTTTGTTATCATAGCCAACGACCTATAGCACATGTTACTTCAACTTGCATAAGCGGACGTCTCAGTGCATCAGAGCACATTCGCTGACTGTTTTACACATTTTACCATAAATCTGTTTATGTAACTGCTATGATACATACACACAAAGCTCCACACACACACACACACACTTGTGGTACTAAAACGACAGTAACACCCATATTATATATGCATCTTTTTTTATGTGTAACGATAAATGAACGAGAAGTGAGCGCTCACCAGAGAGAGAAGGTGTGGGTAAAAGTGTGTGACGGTGTTCCTGGTGTCCATGGAGAGCACCCGGCTGCGCTGGAGCAGACGCTGATGCACGGAGCTGCGGACGCCAGGCAGCACCACCTCACTCTTCCGCAGGCTGTTCACAAACACGGGCAGCGCCTTCAGGAACACCGGCAGCACCAGCTATGGAGGAAAAAGAAGGAGAGCTCATCCTGAGATCATCTTCAAAAATAAGTTTAAGTTTAACTCTTTTAAGCACAGACTAACCAAGTTTGAAATTAGTTGTTTACACAATGACTTGGGAGACTGAATAGAGCTGTTTTTTTCCAAAACTATTCATACTTGATGCTATCTGAAATAATTTTATATTACTCATCTGGGCTTTCACACCATGTTTTTCCATTCTTTCAATCATAAAAAAATACAACAACTCAAACTATTTACAAAATGGATCATTTTCCTCACATTCACCATGGTGTGGCAAGTCTTATTTACCTGTCCTGAGGACACTGGGGTGGTGCATCCAATTTTGCGATAGCTGGCCAGCAGCTCTGTCACCTCAGCTTGCAGTTCCTCACGGAGGCACTGTAGAGGGCGCTCTACCACTGCGCAGTACACTTAGCAGCGATGGGATGAGAGGTAAAGAAGAAAGCAACCTTTAATCACAAACTAAAGATGTACTTAGATGACACCTTGTGTACCATGCCAGAGTACACTTGACCCTCCCAAAGTATGGTTTGTTTAACCAGTGTAATTGCTCTGTTCCAAACTGGGGAAAGACGCGCTAGTATGCTTGAAAAAGGTGGATTTGGGCACAGTATACATGTGTGATCGCCTAAGCCCAGTTATGACTTTATTGTAGCAATTAAACAGATCGTAAAGAATTTTGTTGTTATTGTAATAAAACATGTACTTATGCAAAGATCCTGAAACACACAGCAACCATGTCAGGGTAAAGTTCAGTATCATACAGTGTAAGTGCAGACCAGGGACCAGAGGGTACCATACTCTGGCAAGGTACAAGTAAAACGTAAGCCCTAAATCTCGCAAAAACTAACATCTGTAGAGACAGTCTAGCAGTGGCTTATTTTTATGAAATCATCCTGTTTGTAATTCAACTCAAAGGGAACTGGGAGGAGATCTCACTTTTTTTGCAGTAGAAGGTCAGAAGCGTCTCTGCCTGGCTGTTGCGGAAGGTGTCCAGGAGGGAAGCTGAGCATCGCAGACTCAGGCTGTGGACCCTGGTTCTCTTCTCCCCACTAGGACTGGTGTAGGACAGAGCAACCTAAAGCAGGTACATCAGTCATCAGTCATACACATTAAAGAGAGTTAAAAAGTTACTTTAATCGTCTGTCATTGAAGAAAATTGCCTCAGATATGGGGAATTAAGACTTCAAGCACATTTTTTTTTTTCAGATTTTAAAAAGGCATGAATTGTGTGTTCATTAAAAGAGCACTCATTAGCAAACATTACTGTCACATTTATTACAGTGCCAACGTAGTACCTGCTCTCAATATTGTTTTACTCCATCAGGCAACTCTACTAAAATTCACACAATGCATATATGCACCAGGAAGTAAATGTGACTATGGAGATTAGCCAGACTCAAAGTGAAACAAAGTGAAAGTCTGGTCTACCAGGCCCTGCATTTATGGCACTGTTATCTGGTGCGTTTGACTCTTTGACAGTGATAATGGAATGGCTCCTCTACTACGATTGGGCTGGACATTTGTTTAAGTTAGTGACCTACACAGTTGGTAGGCATCCACCCTGCACTGATCTCACCTGTAGGGCCACCCCTCGCCCTTCACTGAGGGCTTTGCTGTGGGTGAACTCCAGGGCCAGAGCTGTGTGCCAGTCTAGGGCAGCCATGGACACCAGCCCTGGACAGGCGCTGGGGATGAATGAACCATAGCAACCAGACACACTGAGCTCTGGAATAGAAGTCACACAAAACACAAACACACACACACATACATACACACACATACACATACACACACACGAAAGACACTTTTAGGAATGTCAGACAGGCAACATGGTATACACAACAGCTTACTTTAATGAATCAGAAATAAAACATTTTCAGGTACTTTAAACTTCCTACCTTTGCTGCTAAAGATTTTGAGCTGAGCCTTGTACGCCGTGACTGTCTCTACTATCTTCGTCAGATCACAATGTAGTCTCTCCTTCTCCAGTTTTGACTAGAAAGTACAGGAGTCAGAGTTGTTGCACACAGCGGCATGCAGTAATGAGCATTTATTGAACAGACTCAGACGTCTTACCAGAAGACTGCTGTAGGAGAACAGTCCACCACCTGTCAAATGGGGAATGTCCCCTGGCCAAGCCCCTCCCACATCTTGCTGAGCAAACAGGAAAAGGTGCACGCTGCAGCCTTGAATGACGCATGCCTTAGCCAATGACATGGCAGAATCCGAGACCTGGAAAAGTGACTGAAAATCAAGGGAGAAGGCACAAAGTGAAGATTAGGGCCAATGGGAAGGATGAGACAATTAGTGTAGAGTCTAAGGGTCAATTAGTCAATTATGTCAATCAAATTTTATTTCTTTTTTACAGTTCACAAATTTCACAAAATCCAAAGAGCCTGAAATGTAGGACCTGTTGAAGTAAAGAATAGACCCCAACTACAATACTAAAGCAGAAGTAGAAGTACAGAAGAGGAAGAGGAGAGGAGTAAAAAAAGTACAGTACAGTAAAAACCCCTTTACTAGACACTTGTGTGAGTGGTGTACCTTTGGTTTGTTGGAGCTGAAGAATCCTGAGGAGGAGGTCCTGCTGGGATTCTCACTTAGGGGAGACGAGTGGAAGACCAACAGCTTCCCTGGACACCCCACCTCCTAGGAGACAGAAGCAGACACAACAGCCAAGGAATGCATGAATATTTCACTTCAAAAGTACTCAATGCCTCTCCAGGCTACTGTAGACAAAACTACAATCACTTCTACTATAACACTGACCTCTCTAACCACATGACTCACAACACACTGCTGGTACACATTTCACCCACTCATGCACTGTGTGACTGTTAAACCCAGAGTACCCCATTCAATGTTATTTTATTTTTAACCTGTATTGTGCTTAAACTGTAAGCCCACCTTCAGAGATTTCAGGTACCCACCTGAAGAATCTTGAGTCCAGTGGAGATGACGGTGTCTTGAGGTATGGAGGTTGAATCCTGAGACTCTGGGCTAAACAAAGGTATCTGCTGCAGCACACTGGACATAAAAAATGACAACAGAGAGACAGTCACCCAGTGTAAATGTCTAAACGGCATCGACACACAAACATTACTACACTGCTCATGTAGCATCAGCAAGTATAACTAAAGCCCTTCTAGGCAAGTCCCTGCACTCGGCGGCCATCTTGGCAACACCTTCAGGCATCTATTTCAGGTTAATAAGACTATAGACCCTACCTAAATGAATGGCAAGATAGGAGTATATGCACTCTCCAAAGACTGGGGGACGAAAACTTAATTGTAATGGCTGGAAGTATTTGCTTGTTTGTATCAAAATAAAGCTTTAAAAGGCCTTTTCTCACTTTGAACTGTGCACTTAAACTGCTTCACTACATGGCAAATGTCGTACAGCAGAGCACGACACCACAAGATGATTGGAAAGCTGTTTTGTATAGTAGGTAGATAATTGGCTCAGATATTTGCATACACTTGCCATCTTGGCATTATGAAGTTCCCCCCATGCATTTCTAAAGATAATTTTTCCAGTGATACGTCTCCTCCTATAAGAGCATCTCTGATAAAACCCCCATCTAGCCTAATAAAATTCCATACAACATATACAGTATCACAACAGTCTCATACAATAAACAAGATCATAACATTCTGTCCAGGGAGAGGGCACAGACCTCTGGATGATGTGTTTGCACTCGCCAAGGGGAACAAGAAGGCCATCGGTCAGGGGAAGCTCAAGCTCGTCTGTTTCCATGACAACCAGCATGGAGGGGCGGGACAAGTTGGCACTCAAGTTGTAGAGGTGAACTCTGTGGTCGTATGTGAGTAGGCCGACACGTAGCGCACACTGCTCTGATCCTTCCGCCCTTCAAGCCAAATACAAACCATACATACTCACTACATACACACTACCCCCATAGCATATTTAGTATGTATGGGTAGGATAGCTTAGGTTGGTATCTGTGTGTTTGTGTGTGTTTATGTGTTTGTATGTGTGTTACTGCACCAGTCTATGTAACTGTATATAAAATCAATACCACAGGTGTGCACAGGCGAGCCCAGTGTGAGTATGTGTGTGTCTGTGTTTAGTGTAGCATACCTATACACAGTGTCCAGTAGTAAGCTCAGCTGTTGACATATTGACTCTAACTGGCCAGCTCTCAATGAGGTGCCTGAAACATCCACAGCCAGAAGAAGACAGGCTGCTTCCTCCTGCAGAAATATGCCTCTAATTACCTAAACTGCTACTTACTAATGTGACAAATCATCCATTAGTGTAACAACCATATCCACATGCACAAGCGTGCACACACACACACACACACACACACACAAACACAAACACAAACACAAACACAAACACAAACACACACACAAACACACACACAAACACACACACACACACACACACACACACACACACACACACACACACACACACACACACACACAGTACATCCTCACTGGTATGCTGGCATCAGTAAATGTCACAAAAACTTTTATATTCTTTTTTTTCCCGACAAATTATCTTTATCTATATGGGACATTTTACAACTGATTCAGAAAATAGTAACAGTCAAAACACTAACCTTATTTCGCTCCAGTATCTCATAGGAGCCCAAACTCAGCTCAGGTCTCTGGTCAGAGTCTACCCTCCGGCCTTGGCTGCCGGTGTACTGGTACTGAGGCCAGGGCACTGAGGCATCCCAGGAGACAGGAGGGCAAAGGGGAGAGACAGCAGACAGCTTATATACTGTAACTAAAGTTCATTACAAATAAACCAAGTTCAAAGGTACAAACAGTGAATTTAAGGGTTCTGTCAACATGTCATACTTTTTATAACATTTAGCTAGAATCTCTTTGTGATTCTGTAGCTCTCTATTTCCCAAGTATGCTTTAATAAACCACAGCCTTACACATCCCAGACTCCGTTAACGAGAAACAAACAGCATGGGAGGGAGCCTGGCACTCCTACAACTGTTTCTGTGAGAACACTGAAGGCTGGAGCTCAGCCATCTTGCTTCAATATCTTATTGGGCCCTTGGCTAAAATATACAATTAGTTGTGATGGACAAAAGTGTAGGCCAAGAAATGAAATCATAAACACAAATACATTATCAGCCAGCACTGCTGAGTCTGACAGAAGCTTAAAGTGACTTAATACATAACTACAACATTATGTATAACACATTTATCCCAATAAATACAATTATGCATTAATAAATGGAATACACATATTACGTCGACCCTTCTCCTTACCTTCGGTGAACTTGCCGCAGAAGGGGCAGTGGAACCTCTGGCCACAGTCCTGCCAGACCATGGAAGGGCACATGAAGGCCCCACACTCCACACAGCCCCTCAGGCAGTCCCCCTCCTCACACACAGGCACTGGGCGCTACGCAACACCACACAACACCCATATCAGATGCACATATAGACAAGTTATAACAGTGGATGGAAGAATGAATGGATGACTGGATGGATGACTTGGATGGATGCATGGATGGATGGATGGATGGATGGACGGACAGACAGACAGACAGACAGACACAGGCAAATAGACACATACTTGTGTGGCCTGTGTGAAAAGTACTATCAAGCACTCTTGAGGAATATGAGAATGACACTAAAGGATGGTGTTAAAGAAGATTAGCAAAACAGTATCTCAGTATCACTGACCTCTGCTTTGTGTTGTCGAGCCAGTGGAGCCACAATGGCCCCCAGTGGCAGGTGGCTTTGCTGGGCAGACTGGGCCTCGCATGGGAAACTGTAGGCAGTGCAGCGAATAAAGCGAGGGCTGGCATTACCTACAGGATGGTAATAGGGGCTATTACAACAGCGCAAGTTTTTGGGTGTATAATACAAGTATTACTACCTGGTAATATGGCCAAAACATTATAGCTGCTGTTAGCAATGTCAGCTTTATAATTTTTTTCCCCCCATCATTCCTCCACAATACTGTTTTTTATGATCACACATTAACTGCATGGAATGTTTAACTATTGATAGAATTTGATTTTAGAAGGATTTCCACAAAACACGCACTGAAAATAAGCAATAATGATGTGGATCAGCTTTTCAGTTAATAAAATCACTGATATATGACTTGGATACTGCAATGGTTTCCACTGCTAAAAGGCCCACCCTTGTCCTCTATGATGCAGTCCGTGGTGGAGAGAGGGGGAAGAGCTGATGGTGCCTCAGCCCCAAACGTCTTTCCCTCCCACTCCTTCTGATCCTCCCGCATCACCTGCACCTGCTCAGACACACACAGGCAGGCAGGGAGACAGGGTATGAGGGCACAAAGAAAAAGACATTGGGCTTGTTTGAAATGACTGGCTGGCTGAGGCGCTGTCTTGGCAAAGCAATGCATTGTGGACTTGAAATAGTGACGTTTTTGGTCAATCTCGTCCAAATGTCACCGTACACACCCATATAACCTCTCATTTCAAACAAGGCCATTAATATCACAGGAAGCAACCACACACACACCCACACCCACACACAGTCTTTATGAAAACAATCCCTTTATTATAATATATATTATTTACTTTTTAGTGAAAAATGTGTTTAAACTGTGCTTAATGTGTGACTGTGTGTCCCAAATGAATAAATAACATGGAACAATCATACTATATACATTCATATACTGCAAGTACGCTGAAAGTAAACTAATTAACATTAGCAAAAAAAAAAAAAAAAAAAAACAGAAAATGAGTAAATATCAGAGAACTTACAGCACTGGGCAGAAGCTGAGGGTCAAGACCATACCGCGACTCTGAGCTGGGACTTGCTGCTTTACTCTCCTAATGTAAGAAAAGGAGAAAGAGAAAAGCAAGTGTGATACCTTACATGTATATGAAGCAGAGAAAGGAGGAGAGTGTTGTGTTTTTACCTAAGAATCATGAGAACATGTAACTATGCTAAAATTGCTTAGTTATAATTATGTGTGAGGTAATGGTCCACTCACAGGCTGCGGGCCTTTCTCTGAGGGAGACTGGGCTTTATAGGACGCATCAGCAGCAGGCCTGACAAATGCACCTGTAAAACGAAGCCAATACATTACACAGCATTGCATTTGGCAGACACTTCCTTACAAGGTACCTTACAAATAAAGAATCACAATGAAGCTGAGGCAACATTTAAAATCTTGTCCTCAGAGCTGGGCTAACAGCAGATTAATATTGAGTGGGACGTTATTCCTCTCAATCACAATGTGTGTGATAACCATTATGGTACAAGAGAGGCTATTCAGCTATCTCTACTTCTGCATGGCACTCATATCACTAGACGTTTCCCCCTGTTCAGAGTTTACACCTACAACACATCACCACATCCCTCACAACTGACAACAATTTAAACCGCAAATTCAAAAGGTATCAGCGACAATGATAGCAGACAGAAGCATGGAGATGACAAATATGTTCAGCTTCCACCTTAATGCCTAGGACTGCAGTTGAACAGGCATAACAGAAAACAGCTGTCCTCCAAACCCTGACCACCTTATTTTATTATACTAACTGATTACAGTTCTAAATGCCACATCATTTTGGTCCTGATACGATCTCTCCCAGAGGTTGTTTAATGCAGCTCCCTAGTGTGTATAGTTTAAGTCCGGGTGGCGCTGGTCCAGTCTTACCCATAGGTGAAGGATGAGGGGCTGGGTTTGCGGCAGCTGGTCCAGGCTGATAGGTGTTCGTTTGGCACTGATAGGGTGTTTGGAAGGTGTTGGGAAAGCCTTCCGGCGAGTTCAGCTGTGGCGTCGATGGGGGTGCCCAGCCGTAGTAACAGCCCCACAAGCCCTCCTGGCCATAAGTGGGGCTAGAGGCAGGTATATCCATTTTTTACTCTAGGATCACAGAGGACTGTGTTCTGCAATAGACACACAACATTTCGATTAACCACATATGCTTTTTGACTGCATAAGCGTGTTCATAACAGCTGGCTACTCCTGCATGAAAGTGATTGCAGCTAACGCAATGAAGGGCACATTTATAATTTAGCCTAAACTGTTTCGACAAAAACAACACATAATAAACCCTTAATATCAACTTGACAAGTGCAGAACAGTAACGACTGTGGTCGACCTTCCCCGTTACCTTTGCTGGAATTGTCAGAATCAAATCTGCCTGCCCATCACCAGACATTGGCATCTCCTCATCGTGAACAATTCCTCTGCGGTATTCCTCACGCTGACAGCAGTTCCTGTAAGCTACATGGTGTACAATATACGACCAGTCGAGGCAATACTCCGAAAAAATGTATGTTTGCAAATATGGCTTTTAACACGAACGGAGGAGACGCGTTAGCCTGCGGGTGAACGGTATTGCTAACCACCAACACTTCTCCGGCATGTTGCTTGACTCCTGTGAGTCTGCGCATGTCACGCAAAATGTGACGTCTGTAAACATCCTACATCCTAAGAACAGACAGTGTACACACAACATGTAGAATTGGTGAAGTAAGGCAAGGCAAGTTTATTTGTATAGCGCATTTGATACACAAAAGCAGACTCATTTATACTCATTAACAAAAATAAAAGCAAAAATCATAAAAAATAAAAGAAATGTAAAATAAGTATAAAGTAAAGGCCATATTTAATAAAAGATAGAACGAGTGTTATGCTTAAAATGATACAAATGTAAAAAGAAACTATCAAGTTTAGTAATGTTTTGAGGTGATAGAATGCAGATTTAGTGATTGCATTCATGTACTGCTGAAGGTTAGTTCACTGTCAATAAAGACACCAAAGTTTTTTACCAGTATCTTTTTGCTTTAAGCTCCTTAGTAGTTATCTACTTACTTATAATTACTTAAGTTCTATCTGCGTTCAGCTTCAGAAAATTCTGTGACATCCAGTTAAAAGACTCAAGGGGGGCATAATCATTAGGTGACAGAGCTAAGTAAATTTGGGTGTCGTCAGCATAGCTATGGTAATTAATTGAGTTGTTCTCTGCTCAGGGCAGAGGGGATGGTGGTGCCCTGGGTTTTTTGAGTGCTGTAGTAGGTGGGTGTCGGTCATGGTGGGTGAAGATGGTCCTTTGTTATCTGGTGCTATGTGGTCATAGTCTTAATAAGATGCCTAAGGTCTGCAGGTCTGCATGTTCCCGCAGTGGCAAGGAGCTGGATGGTGATGCATCAGCCATGAGATGGTTTCCCACAACTGTGTCAGATACAGATATTTTAACATGACAACTGATAGCTTCTCAGCAGTGGTCAGCTGACTTCTGTGATATTCGGTCTAAAGAATGCTCTGCGATTCCGAAAGAAGTTGAAATTGTCTATAAAATTCATCCTAATGGATAAAAAACTTTTTTTTTTGCTAGCCAAGTGTTTAGACTAAATAGTCGAGAGAATGCAAAGCTTCCCTGTGCTGGAAGTGGGCCACTGATAAAGGCTTGTATTCCAATCTCATTTAGGGCAAAGAAACATTCTTTGAAATCTTCTTTTATACTGTGCTATTCTCTAAAAAGGCCATTTGCTCCAAGATGCACAATGACGCATTTCATAGTTTAATGAATTGTAACTATCTTTAAAAATATGTTTTTTAGTATCAGAGATGCATTAGGAAGGCAGCATACAGTCATCCACTCTCCTCTTAAATGGAGACAGTAGGCACAATAAAAAATAGACAGTTCACGCATCTTATAAGTTATTTCATTCTTTTTATTGATTAAATATCACAAACATACACAATTCAAAACAAGTGAAGGAAAGATAGAAAAAGAGGAGGACAGTGATGCAAAGCTTTGACAATTAGATTATTAAGTAGCAGCCACATCCTAACATACAAATCACATACATACATACATACATACATACACACACGCACA
>CM059271.1:14212464-14214964 GCA_030347295.1 Setipinna tenuifilis | reverse complement strand
ATGTCAGGTCATGTAGTAATGTGGTAATGTGTCAGTTGTTGACCTTCCTTAAAAGAGTTTTTGCAGGCTGAGATATCTAGTAATGTGAGCTGTCAGGTCATGTGGTAATGTGGTAATGTGTCATTAGTAGTACTGTGGTAATGTGGTAATGTGTCATTAGTAGTACTGCTACATGGCTCTGGGCCTCACCGGTACTTCCATGCCGTCGCGGGCGGCCAGGAACCACTCCCAGCAGGCGATGGCCGTCTCCATGCCGTGCTCCGTGAACATCCTCAGGGGAGACCAGCACAGGTGGTGCAGGAGCTGGGGATCACAGTCTGGACCACGGGGGAGAGGAGAGAGAGAGACAGAGAGAGAGAGAGAGAGAGAGAGACGAGGGGGGGAGATAGATAGATAGATAGATAGATAGATAGATAGATAGATAGATAGATAGATAGACAGAGAGAGAGAGGGTGGGGGTGGGATAGGTAGAGGGAAATGTATTAAAGGAGAGAGATATGGAGGGAAGAAGAAGGAGAGTTTGACAGAGAGAGGAAAAGGGGGAGGGAGGGAAAGACAGGGAAAGAAATTCAAACAGAAAGAGAGAGTCAGAAAGAAAGAGACAAGTAGAGGGAGAGAGACAATGTAGGAAGACACAGGGAGAAAAATAGAAAGGGAAGGGAGAAGAGAGGGGTTGAGAGAAAGAGGGAGATGAAGGGAAAGAGAGAGAGAGAGAGAGAGAGAGAGAGAGAGAGAGAGAGAGAGAGAGAGAGAGAGAGAGGGATATGACAAATGTCAACCAACAGCCCACAGATGTTGAACATACCCAACGTAAAAAGATTCAGGATTGTGTGTGTGGTGTGTGTGTGTGTGTGTGTGTGTGTGTGTGTGTGTGTGTGTGTGTGTGTACCTTTGGTGCTGATGAGCAGTGCGGTCATCTTGAACATGCTCTGTGTGAACTCCTCAGAGTTTTTGTTCTCCAGAGCTTCATTCATCTGCTGCACCATCAGCCTGCTCAGGTCAGACTCGGTGTGTGTCACCTGTGCAAACTGCAGCATACCTGCCACCTACACACACACACACACACACGATATACATCACCATGTTGTTTATACATTACATGCCTTTTACCAAAAGCACACACATCAATCTGTATGCGCACCTACACACATTACATTTACACACACACACATTACACACACACACACACACACACACACACACCTCTCCTGTGTAGCGGTTGCGCAGGTTGAGAGAAGCCATGAAATTGGAATAGTCCTTCTTCACACAGCTGGGCCTCTCAGTTAACTGGGTGCTCTGTGAGAAAGAATTAGATTATAATATTGTGAGTGTGTGTGTGTGTGTGTGTGTGTGTGTGTGTGTGTGTGTGTGTGTGTGTGTCTGAAAAAGCAAGACTGTGAAGGAAACTGAGAATATGTAATGGACCATATCTTGTTAAAATTGCAGCTGTGTTTCATGGTGGAAGGTCAGATCTTAGAACCAATGCAGATCATAAAACCTGATTATTATTACATCTGACCAGCAGGGGGGGACAAATGTGCACCAGGGGAAAAGACAGAAAGCAAGACTGTGTTTCCCATACATGTTCCTATAAAAGAATGACAAACGGGTTTCCTGATTGCCAAAAGGTATATACTAGAAAGAAACAGAGGGGATGTGGGAAAAAAGGAAGGGTGGGGGTCTAGGGTGGGGGGGGGAAGGTAAGGAGTGACAGAAATTGAAAGTATGGAAGGAAAGAGAGAGAGAGAGAGAGAGAAAAGAAAGGACAGAATAAAAGGGGCGGGTGGAGGGAGAAAGAGAAAGACAGACAAAGGGGGAGAGACAAAAGCAGAGAGAAAGGGATGAGAGGGGTGAGAGACAGAGGGATGAAGAAAGAGAAGGAGTGACGAGAGATAAATTGATACATGGAAAAAGAAAAAGGAGACAGGGGGTGGCACACAATTGTCACGATTCTCACGATTCTGCCAAAACTAACCTGAGGAAAAGCAGCCTGGACGCCAATGACACAGCACAAGACAGCCAGCACGGTAACCAAGGCAACAGGTAGCCAAGGCAACCAAGTAACCAAGGCAACCCCCCACACAAACCCCGGTAACCATGGAGACAGCCAACCAGGTCAAGCATTACAGGTGTGTGAGGTGAGTAGGCAGTCACCCAGGTAGCCAAGGTGTGTGAGAAGTAGTCAACCAGCCATCACCCCGGGCAACCAGGTGTGTGAGTAGTAGCAGGTGGTGTGCAGCATGTGATGGGACGATAAGCAGAAAACACACACAAAGCAAATGGAAATCACTGCACACCTTCTAGAGCACACACACACACACACACGCACACATACATACACATACACACACACACATACGCACACACACATACGCACACACACGCACACACACGCACACACACGCACGCACACACACACACACACACATACATACACATACACATGCACACACATGCACACACACACACACACACACACATACACACACACACATACACA
>CM059271.1:14187464-14209964 GCA_030347295.1 Setipinna tenuifilis | reverse complement strand
AATTATATATATTATATACTTATAACTGTATTTTATGTACATACAGTACATTATATGTATTTTATGTATATAAAATTGTATGCTTTTTATTATAATAATGTTTTTTGATAAACAGCATAACTATAACCAATCAAAAACAAGTGTGCTTTGTGCTGATCAATAAAGTTGATCAGCTTTGCCGACTGGGCTCTCACCTCTCGGGCCTCGTGGGTGTCTGGGACGGTGATGCGATGGGGCGTGTCTGGAATGTCATAATATGGTTGGTCCTTGTGGATATCCTGGCCAATGAGAGTCATTGCTCATGAATTAATTGCATTCATCCAGAATATAGCCTAGAATATGTCATTTAGTCAATGGATGTGAATGATTCTCTTCCGTCTGTCTGTGAGGTATTGTGTAGAAAGATCCATCGTTGACATTACAGTTTGACTTAGACAGAGAGAGCGACTACTGAGCATGTGTGTGCACTGTATCTATCTGTATGAATTGCACATATAACTATGCAGTAGTGTTTCTTTATTCTCAGCTGTACTCACAGTGCTCAGGGACAAATGTGTTTGCTGTGTTTACACTACACATCATTACGCAGTTCTGTTTGGTTGTTTGTGTGTTTCTTTATTTTTCTGTTTCATTCCTTCTTGTGTATCTGCACTCACGGCGCTCAGAGACAGTGACAGGGTCTGCAGGATGTCCAACATGGTCTTCAGCACACGGCCGCTCCACAGCAAGTGAGGGAAACTAGGAGTGGAAGAAAAAACATAACTGACTGGAATATTTAATAAATATGCAAATTAACTAGAACCATATGAAAACACAGGCATAGTCACAACATGGTAAAACTGAGAAAATGTCATTTAAAAGTTAGATTTTTTTTATTTGATTTTATACGTAAATGCTTCTAGCTTGAGAATATGCTTGTTTATTTAGAGGATTGCTTTTGAAAAAGCTGGGGTTTTAGTGCAACTACTGATAGTAGTCCAGTTGCCAGCCCATAGGCCCCAATAGTGAACCCGGAAATGTTGAGTACACCAACGTTTTATGATGGAAATGTATAGTATGGGTCCCCAGTACATAGAAACTGCCGGATGCTAACTTGTATATGTTGAGCAATTTTTTTTATTAGCATAATTAGCATAAATTTGCATAGTCGCCTTTATGGCCTTATTACATGATCAGCTTGGCCAATCTACACAATCCTGGTGTGGTTTTAGGGGTTTTTGAGGATGCTAAATCCATTTGTGGCATTTACAAATGCCTGTCAGATACCAAATTCCTGTTTATGCCAAAAGGGGACACATTTTATGCCCTTAATAATTTCGGTGACTTTTTTTGTAATTGACACATCATAAACCTTACCCATTTCAATTATTTCCACTTATTCTATATTAAATAGACTGGCTAGATCTATAGTCTGCCCAAAGATGCAGTATTAAGGCAGAAAATTGTGCTATAGTGCAGGTTATGTGGCAGTGAAAAGTGAGCGAGAAAAGACTCAACAGATTGTTTTGATTACAAAAACGAGAACATCAGTACTTGACCTCAGGTCTTGTTTACCTATTTAAACAATGTTGGAATTATGTCAGAGGTAATAAAGATGCTAAGGTCCAGGTTCTTATTTTGAGGAAATACTTTTGAGCAATCATCTCCTCCACCCCCACATCTCTGGCAACTAAAAAACCCATCTAGCGACTTTTGAATGCGTTGAATGCTAACCCATGGGGGCCAAACTTTACACTGTGTTGTCATTGAGTGTTACACTGGCCCAAAGAAATTGACTCCACCTGCTCTAAATGAATTGCAAAGAACTCCTGCCATTCAGAATGACATTGAAGACCGTGTTTCCAGAGCACAGAGAAGGGATGTATCTTGGCTATGCCAACTCCACTCTTCACCTCTTCCCCTGGACTGGTCAGGTTACAATGTTGTACAAGACTGTCAGCATGAAGACTGCAATGATGCTCCAAAGTTGAAAACTGTGAGTGTGTTTGGATCACTGCTTGACTCACCCCCTGCTCATCCTGATACAGTTCTTAGTACCATTTCATACCTGGACACTTCACTAAGGAACCTCGGCATGAGCTGCAGTGACATAACATTTGACATGCAACTGTACATGATTGCCTGTCAGATTAAATGGAGTGATCCACAACGATGGTCATCAGTGGTACTGAGACCTGGGATGATGCATACCCTCATGTCATTCATTGGCTCAATAGGTCATCTGATGAATTCAACTGGCCTTGAGGAGCTTATAGGGTCTGCTTTTGCAGGTGTGACCTCAATCTTAAATGGCAAAGCATGGCCCAAGGCTATGCGTGCCTTCCGAATGGTTCTGTATGCTCTTCTTCATGACTTCTTGGATGAGGGAGAAAAGAGTCATGAACAGATAATGGCATTTCTTGAGCAAGCAAGACAGCACCCCACAGGCCGTCTATGGGTAGATTGCTTCATCACCCCAACATTCATAGCACACAGGCTCTGGCGTGCAGAAAGAGAGGGTGACTGGCTCCTTCAACAGCATTGTCTTCAAGAGATGCTACCTTATTTCTTTGCCTCTGGTCATCACCATTATGCAAGATGGATCACATGGCACCTGCTTGAAATGCAGTATCTCCCTGCTCCTGCGATGGAGGACTTTCTTGCTGGAAGTCATGTGTGCCGTCACTCAGATGGTGCAGCAGCAGTGAGTGCAGATATGTTTGGAGAACAGACATGCATAAGGCAAGGTAAAGGAGTTGGAGGGATGAAAGGTATCTCAACAAACCCTGAGCAGGTTGCTGTGTGGATTCAGTCTTTTGGCATTTGTTCTCATGTATCCCACACAATTAGTGAGATGTATACAGAGGCATTGGATAAAACAGGGAAGCTCCAGAGGCACAAAGAGGAGGGAGAAGGACGACGGAAGTTGGATGCTGAAGACCGGGCTAAAATTGTGAGAGTGCTATGGGAAAACTCTCACCCTCTCATCACAGACACTACCACCCTCCATCACATTATCAGTGGGCAAGTGGCAGATGACAAGGTCAATGTGCACGATGCCCTGAAAATTGGACAAGACATGAGTATGTCGTTTTCCTCTTCACTCCCTGGGGGATTTCATGCACCCATCTCAAATAAAGTCGTGACAATGAAAGTCAAGACAAAGGGGGTTAAAGTACACGGAAAGTCCGTTTATGATCTTGAGGCATTGTTTGCTCGGCTGCTGGTGGTAGGCACCCAGAGGAAAGTAGACCTGTCAACACTCTTTGACTATGAGCTGAGTCCTGTCCCAGTTTCGATCATTGATGAAAATGGATGCCTAAGGAAGGGCAACAAGTCTGCCATTGTCCAGCGTCTTGGTGTTCTTCACAGCAATCCTCACCCCCCAGATGTTGTGCTAGTTGATGGCATGCAACTAATTTATCATGCAGTTTGGCCAGCGGTAGGGACAGTGGCAGATCTTGCAGCTAGCATGGAGCACCGACTTCACACATACTCCAACACTCTAATATCTGTTATATTTGACCAGTATGAGGAAGTCTCAGCAAAGAACCATGAGAGACAGAGAAGGGCAGGGCAGACCTCCACTGAATTCCAACTCTCCCTGGCAACTCCTTTACCTCCACGTGATAAAATAATGAAAAACAACAAAAACAAACAAAGGTTAGCGGAGCTCCTGTGCACATGCAAAATGGGCCACAACATCAAGATGGTTAGCAGGTCAGACAGTTTGGTAACACATGAGGAGGCTGATGTCTCTCTTGTGTCATTCATGTTGGATGCAGCCAAGCGGGGTGCTGAAACGGTCCGTGTTGTCAGTGATGACTCTGATGTGTTTGTACTCTTAGTCTACTGGTGCTGGAAGGCTGGTGTTTCTAACGTTCAGATGGAGAGATGGAATGACACCGTGCTGAACATAAATGCCACAGTAGACAATCTGGGTGATCACTGTCGTTCCATCCTAGCCATGCATGCACTATCTGGATGTGACACTACTTCCTATCCTGCTGGCAAAGGGAAGGTTTCTGCAATCAAAGCGATGACTGCAGTGCCAAGTACATTGCTTCATGCAATTGGGGAGGATACTGCTACAGATGCCCAGGTTACCCGAGCAGTTAGGGCTTTTTTCTTGGCACTGTACAAACAGAGTGGATCAGCAACATTAAATACTGCAAGGTATAACATTTTTTGTAAACGGAAGTCTCCTCCAGCACTGAAGACGTTACCTCCGACAGAGCGCAATATGAGTCTCCATGGACAACGTGCACATCTACAGGTGTTACTTTGGAAAGCAGCAGACCGCCCCAATCCACCTGCTGTTGATATCACCCGGTTTGGATGGGACAAAAGAGAAGGGGGAAAGGAAGGAGAGGTAATTGTCATGCCTATCCTGGACGACAACCATGTTGCTCCTCCAGCTCTTTTGGACATCATCAGCTGTGGCTGCAAAGCTGGGGGGAAGGCATGTACCACAGCAAAATGTAGTTGTGCAGCTGCAGGACTTGCCTGCACCAGCTATTGCTTCTGTGAAGGTAGTAATGTTACATGTTGCAATATACTCACCCAATCACAGCAGGTTCCTAGCCAGAATCAAGCTGATGATGGTGAAGAAGACAATGTAACAGATGAAGACAGTGACTACGAGGATGATTAGAACTCCACAGCTGAGGCTCTGTAGAGAAGTGTAATAGAAGCTGGCTCACATATAATAAGCTTAAGTTGTGAGTAACTGCAATTTGAATATCCAGGCAATTTCAGTGTCCAGTCCTTATATAATCAATATCTATGGATCTTAAGTAGACATCACAGGGTCAGCACTCTCTTAGTTTTGGTCATACTTCTTTGATAGAGAGCTATTTGTCAGCATTGCCCCCCTGGCACATGGTGTTCCAAAAAATTACATTGCATGCTCTGAGAAATGGTATTACTATTATTACTTTGTTTATCACATCATCTATTTTGATTTTTTTTCAGTATTATTTGAATTTCCTTTTTCTGTCTTATTATGATTGTATTGTTTCTGTACATTAGACTTTGGAATTTTGAAAGCCGCTTTACATTTATTATTAGAGGTTACAATCGGTTTGATCTTTTCTCACCCGCTTTCCACACAAACTGCATTAGAATGATTCCTATTACTGCCCTAATTCTTCAAAATTGATGTGGCCAGTCAACTATATTTAGTATGGTTTTAAATAATGGGAAAGTTTAAAGTATATGGTGTGTAATTTACCCAAAATGTTGCCGAAATGAGCTCTTCAGGACATAAAATGTGTCCCCCCTTGACATATACAGCAATTTGGTGTCAGACAGGCATTTTATAAATGCCACAAATGGATTTAGCATCCTCAAAAACCCCTAAAACCACACCAGGGTTGTATAGATTGGCCAAACTGATCCTGCAATAAGGCCATAAAGGCGATTATGCTAATTTATGCTAATTATGCTAATAAAAAAAATGCTCAACATATACAACTTAGCATCCGGCAGTTTCTATGTACTGGGGACCCATACTATACATTTCTATCATAAAACTTTGGTGTACTCAACATTTCCGGGTCCCCCCTCTTGGCTACTGGACTATAGGGTGGGGTAACTTGAAAAATGTGATTTTGTGACTATGCCCGTTCTTCCCGTGGACTCCTTATTTATAGCACCATACAGAATGACTGATATGATGTAACTGTCATATTAGACATGTCATTTTCGACCTACGTTTCAGCCAATCCAGACAGGTATTTGTCTGCCACTCTGCGGATGCGTTTATGGGTGTGGTTAAAGTTGACCAATAGGAACTGAGCATGGCGCTCCAGCTCCTCCTCGTGTTCTTTGGTCTTTGGCTGTTAGAGACAAAAATAATATAAAACGTCAAATAAATGGATAGAGAAGACTGGAGGCGTAGTTTAACAGGTAGTCTGGCAGCTACAAAAGAATATATCCTTTTGGTGCAACATTTAAAAAGCAGTCTAGTGTTCTCATTTTGTGTGTGTGTGTGTGTGTGTGTGTGTGTGTGTGTGTGTGTGTGTGTGTGTGTGTGTGTGTGTGTGTGTGTGTGTGTGTGTGTGTGTGTGTGTATGTGTGTGTGTGTGTGTGTGTGTGTGTGTGTGTGTGTGTGTGTGTACCTTACCTTTTCAGCCATCATCTGCAGAAACACGTCAAAGACCTTATCGCCCACACATATCACACACTGCATCATTCCTGCGGAGGAAAAACACCTAATGCCATCAAACTACACCTGCGTAACAGCAGAAGATAAAGCAAGTAATATGGGTTCACCAGTTCACAAACTAAAGAACTAAAGAAAAGAAAAGGAGAAGAAGGAGGAGTGTGTGTGAGAGTGAGTCAGTGAGTAGAGAGTCAGTGAGAGAGAGTACATACAGAATCTCACAAAAGTGAGTACACCCTTCACATTTCGGTAAAAATGTGCTATATCTTTTCAAGACACAATACTATGGAAATAAAACTTGGATGTTTTTGAGTAGTTAGTGTAAAGCTTGTGTTACTGTGTGAGTGTGTGATAGGGATGGAAATTGGCACCAGCCACCAGCCAAATGCTGGTAAAACATGAAAGTGGCTGGTAAATTTTGGACACAAAATAATAATTTACTATTGAGTGGCTGGTGAATTCTATCTTTTATTTGTCATTGGCTAGTAAAAGTTAACATTTTACAAAGTTAATTTCCACCTGGTGTGTGTGTGTGTGTGTGTGTGTGTGAAAAAGAGAGAGAGAGAGACAGAGAGACAGAGAGAGAGCCTCACCAGATTTGTCCTTCTGAATGGCCTTGTCCTCAAAGTAGCGGAACATGAGCTGGAAGCGGTCTGGGTCATTAGAATGCAGCATCCTGCAGAACAGCAGTGAGGGACAGGCCAGTGTGACAAAGCTAGTCAATAAATCATTCATTTACAAGTTTTTAATTTTCATAATTATTGCTGTATTGTGTATTGTATTGTGTGATGGATGGATATTTTTGTATTACGTAGGGGTCATTGTCCTCATGCTGGTATTTGACTCCACTGTTGTATCTGTCTATTTTTTTTGCTGTGTTCTTTGTGATGTCTGGTTGCAACTTAATTTTCCCTGGTGGGATAATACATTTGACTTTACTTGTCTTGAATGTATTAGATGTGATAACTGGTATGTTTAGTATAATTCCAAATCTCAATACTCAATTTTGAAATTGAGTATTGTTGTTGTTCTTGATTCCTGATGTCCAAGAATTCTGACTGTGACTTTTTTGTCTTTTTAGAGGGAAATCACTTGTAGTGTGCAGTATATGTCTTTAAATGGAGATAGAAAGAGTCAGTGAGCATAAGACCAAGAGACAGAGTATATGTGTACATATTTGTGTGTGTGTGTGTGTGTGTGTGTGTGTGTGTGTGTGTGTGTGTGTCTGAGAGAGAGATAGAGATTGATTCTAGAGCTAAAAGAGACAGCTAGTGAGTCCTGACCTTATGTACACCAGTCGATAGAGAGCAGATTAGTGTGTGTGTGTGTGTGTGTGTGTATGTGTTTGTGTGTGTGTTCGTGCGTGCACGTGCTCATGTGTACCTCATGTACTCCAGTCGATAGACAGACAGCAGATAAGTACACATGGCGAAGTCCAGCTTGTTGATGAGGGCGGCAGCCTCGGGGGCGGGGTCTAGCAGGTTTATAATGGTGCTGCGCAGGTCGCTTAGCTCCGCCTACACAAACACATCACAGCTGCACCGATCAACCATTTCATCCAAACAGGGTGAACAAAAACAGACTGGAGCATCCTTTTCATTAATGCCATTTCGCAACACCTCTGAGCCTTTATTTAGTGTTAACAGTAAACTGGAACTTAAAAAAATTGTTAAAAAAAAACAAAAACAAAAACAAAGCAAAACAAAAACAAAGAAGCAATATGCCAACACCTTATTGGGAGATAACACACAAAATGGAGGAGACATCACAGGGGAAGCCACAGAAGACCAACAGTGAGAAAAACAGAGAAAGACACAAAAAATATTGATTCATAAAAGATGGGAGACAGACGGGGATAGTGATGGATGAAACAGAAAAATAGAAAGATACTACAATAGATGAAAGAAGAGTTGAGATGGATAGATAGAAAAAATAGATAAGAGCTAAGAAAGAGACAGAGAGACGTGTACAGGGATAGATAAACAAGTCGTCAAGATAGTGAGAGAAGCAGAGTGATGAGAGAAGCAGAGTGACAGATGAAGGACAGGCTGAGAGAGCGAGAGTGATGGCTGGAGTGTCTTACGGGCGTAACAGTGTCGTTCTTGAGTGCGGAGTTATACTGCAGCTCTGAACGCAGAGGTTCTCCACTGGGAAACGTCAGCAACGGAGACTTGGTGGCAATCTCACACACACCCTCATACCACTCCTCGGGCCACAAACCTGACACACACAGACAGACAGATCATCATCATGAATACACCCATCATGATAATATCCATCCATTTGCCATAAATTAAGTAGGCCTTTAATGCACTATGCACAAACACTGTGCATAAGTGATACTTTCACTTACCAGAACCTTCCACAGCAAAGCCCATGACCACAGAGTAGAGCCAAAAGTCCCTGAAGAGTTTCTGAAGCCGAGGCTTAGCTTCCTTAATGGGAGGCAGACGCCTGGTCAGCTGCAGAGAGGTCACAGCATAAGCTCATCAGAGAAAACTCAACTTCCCATGATGCACCACTGTAGTCTCCATATAAATTAAGCTTAACTGACTGAAATACAGTAAATAAGGGATCAATCCTTCATTGCACAGCAAATTACAGTACTACCAAATACAGTAAATGTAGGCAAAGTTTTACAGTTGATGAAATACTATGTTAAATTAAATATAGTTGCAAAAATTAAAAATAATGTTGTGGACATCAAAAATACTTTTGCTTATAATTATTAAGTGATGAGCAGCTGAGTAAATTTCCTCAGGTTGACATGAGAAAGCCTTCTCATTCTGCACATATTGCAGCAAGGAAAACAGGGCAGATGGAAGAGTTAACAGTTTCTCCAGAAGCAGCCCGTTTGATTTGTACTGTGTTTGATCAACAGGAGACAACAGCAAAGTCCAGACGGTCACAAACGCACACACACACACACACACACACACACACAATCACACACACTTACCCACACAGACAAACATACACACACAGCAAACAGTACACATTCACACAGACACGTCCAGGACAAGCTCAGGTAAGAGAATGCTGAGATAATTCCTTTGATTTTACCAAAAACTTAAGAGTATAGAGTGTAACTCTTCAAATGTTTGGGAATTGCTTCACATTGTTGTAAGAGCAGACACTCATAGCCATACAATACTCAAAAGGGTCTCTGCTTAAGGACTGAGAGGGAAATGGTCTTAACATAGTGCTTTGACAAAGATTGTGTCTTTAAACCTGTGAACTGATTTTGCTCTTCGGAAATACAGTGTATTAGTCTACTTTATGCTTACTTACAAGCTGGAATGTGGCTACATGTGAGACAGATAGATTTTTTTTTTAAAAATGGATAATTGACAAATGTTTCCATTCCACTGCTCCTATATAAAGGGAGGAAATGCAACACCGTTAAACCACTCTAACGTCCATTAAACTGCTGCAACTTCTAACCAAAGGTGTCATTTCCCGGCTTCAGAAAGCAAAAACCCTGCCACATATTTGATCCAATCGTTTTCTGCACCAGTTAATCCACCATTTATAGCACATAAATAATTAAACAGATCAACTTGCACTTGATTGAATTACTCAACGCTTGTGGACCTGAATAATGGTGCTTAACCTTCATGCTAGAATTTTAGAACTACTTTCCATAGTTGAATGGTTTGACGGAATTAATGCATACCCTGGCAATTAAAAACCAGCATTGTATTTCACCTGGCCATAATTGGTAATATCACATGTTAATTGCACAGGCAGAAGAAAACCATGGCAGGATTTTAACTCTTTTAAACTGGGGCTGACATCTCTACTTCTTACAACTTGATCATGTCAGGATCCAAAACCATCTGTAAGGAGTGAAATAGCCACAGGCTTGTCTAATCTCTCTATGTCCTTATCAGGATGTGGTCCCTTGCTGTGACGCTGAGCTCCTGTGTGCTATTGCTGGTCACCCCAGCCAGGGCTGGGATCAAATCGCTCGACTCCCACTTTGACGAGCCGGCCACCAAGGCACCAGCGGACCCCCGTGCTGGCGATGGATCTTTGGACATGGAGCCAATCCCGGATGCCTTCCACAATGAGAACACAGTGACCAATGACCTAGACTACGTGGACTACATCGACTTTGACAAGATCCTGGCCATGGGCGAGGACGACTACTTCGAGGGCGATGAAATTGACGATCTACCGACGCAAGCGCCCGAACTGGAGCTGGTGTCTGAGCCGTCCGATCCAAAGGTGAGGCGTGCCCGCCTGCTACGCCTCTTCCAAGGACGCACGCGTCTGCAGCGCATCAACGTCGTCAACTCACAATTCGGCTTTCGCCTCTACCGCAGCCTGCGGAACCACGTCAACCAGACCGACAACATCCTGTTCGCACCAGCTGGCATCTCCATCGCCATGGGGATGATGGCGCTGGGCCTAGGGCCGCGGACACAAGAGCAGCTATACGAGACGCTGGGCTTCGCCGAGTTTGTCAACGCCAGCACCCACTACCACAACGTCACCGTGCACAAGCTCTTCCGCAAGCTCACGCACCGCCTCTTCCGCCGCAACTTCGGATACACGCTGCGCTCCGTCAACGACCTCTACCTGCGCCAGGACGTGAGCATCAACGACCAGTTCCGTGCCGACGTCAAGGGCTACTACTTCGCTGAGCCACAGTCGGTGGACTTTGCCGACCCAGCGTTCCTCAAGAAGGCCAACAACCGCATCCAGAAAGTCACCAAGGGTCTCATCAAGGAGCCGCTGAAGAGCGTTGACCCAAATATGGTCATCATGCTTCTCAACTATCTGTACTTTAAGGGTGAGGCTTATGGTGGAGAGGTTATCAAGCATACTTCATGCCATAGTGATCACACACAACACATACATTGTACCCAGTGCAAAGGAATATTTAAACTCAAAGTCACACATTATATACCCTGTGCGAAGGAATATTTAAAGGAATAGAATAACTCAAAGTTACACTCAAAGTAGGAGTGAAGATGTGTTGGCCCATTCTCCAGATTACAATGTAGGGCTGGAAATGTTCCTGCACAATGGCAGTCAACTCAAGGTCTTGTTTCAGATCACAATGGTGACAATATAGATGCTGAGGGGGTCTGAATCAAAATCAGAATGAAACGAGAGATCAAGCTAGTTTAGCCAACATGAATTACAGGAGATGTTTTTTTTTACTCGCAATAGATATAGTGCACTTCCTAAATACCTTTTTAAGAACCATTTAGTAAAGTTTGAGAATCTGAGGATAAAGGTGTCTTCTGAAGCACAGGACACAGTGTGCTTCTGATTAGGTCAACATCAACATTTGGGCTTGGAGTGAAGGGCTGTTGCCATGTACTGTTATTTGAGGGAACTGGACTCAATGAAGAATTTCAATTATTAACCTGACCCCGCATCAACATGACAATGCACAGACTTTGATTTTTATTGACCTCAAGGTGAACACTCCACCTTCACAGAGAACTGGAAGAATGCATCAGGTTAAATCAATGGATGGTGGTGGGTTTTACAGGGGGCTGAGTTTTAGCAGAACATTTTTAATGAAGATAAAAGGTTACAGGCACATATCCCCATTGCCTGCATTGTCAGATGTTCTAATTATATCTTTTTTGTCTAAATGTCTTTTCACCCAAATCCTCCTCACCCACCTTCCTTCTCCCACACCCCTCCTACCCCTCCCTCAGGCACATGGGAGACCAAGTTTCCCAAGGAGCTGACTCACTACTATAACTTCCGCGTGAACGAGAAGCAGCAGGTGCGTGTGGCCATGATGCAAAACAAGGGCAGCTACCAGGCGGCGACCGACAACGAGCTCCAGGTTGACGTGCTCGTGCTACCCTACACGGGCAACATCAGCATGCTGGTGGCCATCCCCCAGAAGCTGTCGGGCATGAGGAACCTCGAGCAGGAGATCTCGCCTACCGTGGTGAACAAGTGGCTCAGCAACATGACCAACAGGTGAGATGAACATCTAGCCTACCACACCAAACAGGTGAGGTCAACATCTATCCACAGGTGAAAATATCAACACAATCAAATGATAAGACCACGACCTAAACAAACAGGTGATAATGAGCTGAACATGACCAGGCGATAATATCATGAGAATATCACTACACACAAGATGTAAAAATGTAACCAGAATCAGAAGGTGTGAATTACAACAGATTAATCTTATGACTACAAAACCGAATACAAGAAGCACGAACACTAGCAGTATTCGCACAAAACAGGGGTCTTGTTTCTAAAGGTTGCTACACTCAAAAAAATTGCATAAACAGGAGTGAAAATCATGCATGTTTTTGCCAATGTGATACTAATAGGATCTTCTGTTGAGTTCAGATTGTCTACAAAAAGGAGAGGGCTAAGACCCAGTGCCACTGTGATGCACTCCTGAGAGAATGCTTTTTTGTTAACAGAAAATGGTAAACAACTAATTGAGAATAATAACAACTATAACTAATGGAGTGTTTTTTTGTTTGGGGGGGGGGGATTCCTCCTTTTGCAATGTCAAAACAAAATGTCCAGCTTGGGATCAGACAGAATCTTAATCAGGATCAAAATGACTAGATGTGCCTTGTGACCTTGAGCAAGACTTTATTAACAGGAAATTCCTTTTCCAGCCAGCTAAATCCAGCATGAGGTTTAATCTGTCCATGGGAAAATCAGCTTCCTGAGCAGAAGGGCAGAAGATACAGTAAACACTCTGCCATGGCACAAAGCCTTATTAAGACAAGCAAAAACTGCATGGCATGGAATAAGAAACAGGCCCCTGCTGTTTGTAGACCTCCATTGTCCCCTGAGTTTCCCTGTCTTTCCCTATGCTTCTTGTTATGTTCTTCTCAAGCTAATCAGAGGGAAACCTTGGTGGACAGCAGCTAATGTTTGGGCATATGTTCCCACTGACTTTTTAGGGACTCCCCACTGTGGTTCACTATGAATGTACAGTACGCTGTGTCCTAAATAGCAAAACAGTAGAATAGTAGCATCTTCGAATCCTTGAACGAGACCGCTGAAGAAGACCATCACATTTAGCATTAGCATTAGTTTTTGGACAGGGGCAAAATGAACTGGAGAGTGAGCTTAGCACCGAGACGTAGGTGTGTTTGCTACTTTTGGGTGGTTTATATTTTACCTCTTTATGTCTGTCCCTGTATCCAAGGACACGAGAGGTGGTGTTCCCTCGCTTCAAGCTGAAGCAGAACTACGACTTGATTGCCCACATGAAGGAGATGGGTCTCACTGAGCTGTTCACAGAGGGCGATTTCTCCCCAATGACTGCAGAGAAGATTGCCATCAACTTGGTAAGTGATGAAGCTACATTTTCTGCTCTACAAGACCATAACAAATGCACCTTCACCCTATGGCCTCGTGAGAGCATCAGTCTGCTAGCTTGATCTAAAGATAACTCTACGGGCACAGATGCAATATCAGATGCAATAGTTAGACTTTTAATGTGTCAGTTCCCTCTACTTTCCATGGTTTTGTCAATTTCAACCCTGTGACCTCTTAACTTCCAACTTACCACGCTTTCCTCTCTCTCCCTTTGAATTTCTTTTACTGTGCTAGTGTGGTTATTAAATAGTAACCCTTTATAATACACCCTAGTATAAGATTGCGTGGTTTATTGTTGTAATCAAGTAAGAAGGTTAAACAGATCCAGGTGTAAATCCAGGCTTCAGAAAATAAAAATTCTCTGCCACATATTTGATTTAACCATTTCCTGAACCAGCTAATCCTAATGAGCACACAAATAATCAAACAGGTAGATGAGTTAATTAGAGAAACCTGTGTTATGGCAGGGTTTTTACTTTCTAAAGCCACATCTGACACCTCTGGACAGGTCTAATCACAGAGTTTTTACTGTCACTTTGTGTGAAGAAAATGTTGGGAGGGTAAATGTTGGGCTTTATACAATATGTTATATCTTAGAGCCTTACATTGTTTTCTTTTAGTTCAACAAGTTCTCTTACGTCTGTCTAACCCACTGACCTCTAATAAATACTGTTATGTCTATGGTCTAACCCTTTTACTCTTCTTGCCTCTATTCAGTTCCAGCACCAGGGGACGATCACAGTGAATGAGGAGGGCACAGAGGCCGCTGCTCTGACGCAGGTGGGCTTCATGCCCCTGTCCACACAGACACGCTTCATCGTCGACAGACCCTTCCTCTTCCTCATCTATGAGCACCGCACTGACTGCCTAGTCTTCATGGGCCGCGTGGCAAACCCCACACTAAATTAACAAACACACACAAATACAACACACACACACACACACACACCCTAAAGGATATCTTGTTGTTGTTCACACATTTAGCAATGTGTAAGCAACCTCTTACATACACACACACAAACACACATTAACAAACATTGCACAATTACCATTAAACATGCAAACACTTAGTCATATACACCAACACACACTGATGTAATTGTTAGCTGGCCCTTTTTTTTTTTGAGTGTGTGTGAGTGCATGTGTAAACAGATCCACAGACATTAGCATTTGTCATTTATTAATGTTTTATCCACCTCTGTTAGAGGACAGCACCTCAGAAGTTATCAGGCTTTGCCCTTACTTGCACCAGTGCAGCCTGTTTAGCTAACTATGATTTTACAGTAGTTACTCCTGAGCTAATTCCCATTTAGCATCCTGCGCTAAACCACATTAGCATCTTGAGCAATTCCCCTTGAGCAAAACCTCTTGCATTAACCTCTGTTAGCATCATTTACCATTCTGTGCTAACCCACGTCACCATCCTCGAGCATTTTGTGACGATGAGTATGAGGCCTTTAGCCTTCAGAAATGCATGAGTATTGAATTAATTAAGTCACATTATTTGGCACTTTAGCAACCATGCTACATCACTGCTACATGGACATAATTTTAGGTGACTGACAACCTAAAATTGTATGTAGGTTGGGTGCTGTGTGTAATTTTTTTAATGTTTGTAGAAAAGAGAGATTAAAACAGTGGCTGTAGATATAAAATGTTTGCGATGTGGATGAAAGCAATTAAAAGTTCTTGGATGATGGAAGTGTATGGTGATATGTCAAAGTACAGTTCAATTCCATTGAGTGTATGTTTAAATGCATTTTATGGCCAAGGCATCTCATTTACTCTCTGTCTGTAACATTAAGAAATGCAGATAACAGTCAAACGACATAGACCTGAATGATTTAAACATGCATTGAGTGTGCACTCTACACTGGGGAAAGACATGTTTTATTTAACCCATGTTATGCACAAGTCTACAGAGGTTTCTTTGAAATTAATGTATGCACTGAAATGGGGTTTTCTTACTCTCTTTCTGTCCCACTATGCCCTGTTCCCTCGCTTTTTTCACGATCTTTCCCTTTTTCCCCATCCTTGCTCTATTCCACTTTGATTTTCTGTCTATGCCAGAGCTGAAGATGCTGGCTTCAGAAAGTAAAAACCCTGCCATGTACAGTATGTCACAGAAGTGAGTACACCCCTAACATTTTTGTACTCTTTTTATTATATCTTTCCATGGGAGAAGTCTAAAGATATAACACTTTTCTACAACATAAAGTAGGCAGTATACAGCTTATATAACAGTGCAAATTTGCTGTTCCCTCAAAATAACTCAACACACAACCATTAATGTCTAAACCACACTGACTAGGGGTGTACTCACTTCTGTGACATACTGTATGTGATTCAAGAATTGTCTGATCCAGCGGATACTTAAATCGCACACAAATCACAAGACTAGTTTAGAGAAATTACGCGCATTAAGTGCACAGGCAGAAGGAGTACCTGTCAGGTACTGAAGCTGGGATCTCGACCTCTGTTCCTTGCTCTCTTTTATTACCTTCTCTCCCTTTTCCACCCCCACCACCACCACCACCACCACCTACACCACTGCACTCTACATTTGGCAATATCCTTTTGTATCAGCCAAAGCAGCTTCATTTTGACCACTGACTCGGTCATGTGATTGGAAAATAACTGCAAAAGATATTTAAATACCAAAGCAAGGCATGTGCTTGTGACAACGTCTGTATTTGCAACAAATTACTGCACAGCGTGGGGAAGGTAGGCTGCCATCACAGCTTGTGTGTAGGAGGGACCACCGTGAGTGTCAGCAACCACAACAACAGACGCTGTACCAGTGGCCTGTCGAGAGAGACCACATTGGCACCATAGCGCGTTGTGCCCACCATCCAGTCCGCTCACGGCAAGCATGCCCAGTACCAGCGCCAGCCAACGACAACAAACAAACCCTCCCACTCACTCACTCACTCACTCATTCACTCTGTTCTATTTTGCAAGCCTAGTCAATATTTGCTAGAGGAGTTAAAGCCTAACCAAAAAGCAAACTGCATCTTTATAACGCGAGGACATCATCTGCACATTGATGTCTCCACACTGCTGATGATGTGTGGTGGAAATAATAATATTAAGTACTATTGAAAGCATTTCTATTTTAGCTTATCCAAGTTCACAAAAAAAAACATGCAAGACTTGTGATGCACTCTTGGGAAGCCAAAAGAAAGCAAGTCAGGTTTTCATTGTGGTAGAGTAGCATTACACAAGGAGGCAAGAGCAGGGTGATTCACAGACAAATCAATAAAATCAGACTGTGTGACCAGTCACAACATTAATCATTTTTACTGGCGTGTCTAAATGTAATGCAATGCTGACTACAATCATCTTCCACTGGTTTATACGACGCACAATCTCTCTGACTACTTTAAGGTTTACACGATATGTGCTGCCAACCATTAAACTTTTAAAAGCTTTAAACTGCAGAAGGATTGTTATGGGTCATGAACAGCATTCTCTGATCAACTAAACATGAATCTAGGGCATCTTCATTTTCGGGGGTTGGAAGTCAGTATTAGTAAGGACATCCCTGTGTGTGTGTGTGTGTGTGTGCGTGTGTGTGTCTGTGTGTGTGTGTGTGTGTGTGTGTGTGTGTATTAGTAAGGACATCCCTGTGTGTGTGTGTGTGTGTGTGTGTGTGTGTGTGTGTGTGTGCATGTATGTATGTTTGGGTTTGTATGTTTGTGTGTGTGTCACATTTGTTTGAGTGCGTGGTTGGGTGAGTACTGTATGTGTGTGTGTGTGTGTGTATTCTCTAATTTCCTTTGGGATAAATAAAGTACCTTTACTCTACTCTACTTCACTACTATGTGTGTGTGTGTGTGTGTGTGTGTGTGTGTGTGTGTGTGTGTGTGTGTGTGTTTTCTCTTACAACAGCAATAACTGGAATCAGGACTCCCAGGTTTCCTGCACTGCTGGAGGCCTGTGGGAAAAGAGGATATTGAGTTTATGAGACATGAACAAACACACACACACACACACACACACACACACACACACACACACACACACACACACATCTAATTCTGTCATATCATAACTATTGCTACCAAACAAACAGAAATGTATTTATTTATTTATTTGAACAATAAATTAGAACCTTTAACCATTCAATTCTCCATATCTCCCCATATATAGTACTTACTCAAAGATAAATAATTTCTCCTTCTTTCACTTTCTTAAAATCTCTCTCTGTCACCCATCTGTCTCTCACACACACCTTGAGAATGACCCCAATACACTCTCTGTTTCTCTCTGTCTCTCTCTCTCTCTCTCCCCTACACACACACACACGCTCACACACGCTCACACACACACACACACACACACACACACACACCTTGAGAGCGGGCCCCTTGTCGCTGGCCCTCTCGCTGGCTCTCTTGCCCTCCAGGCCGAGCTGGACAAAGAGCTCCAGCAGGTTGACCATCAGCTCGTCCTCCAACAGCTCCCCCTGCAGGTTGGCCGCGATGTTCGCCAACGCATTTATCACCGCCAGAGAACAGTGCCTGGCAGCGAACATACCAAGAGACACACACACACACACACACACACACACACACACACACACACACACACACACACACACAAACAAACAAACAGACAAACAAACAAACAGTCAAGCGCACAAACGAAAACACATTATATGGTGTGTTCACAGATACATAGGTACAGTATGTACAAATATACATGTGTATACATGTGATGACACACACACATACTAACAAACAAACAATCACATTATAACATAATGTGTGCGCATAGATACATGGGTATATATACATATATATTATGCACATGTGTTGGTTGGTACACATACCATTATGTTCTACAGACACACAAACACAGATGACAGATGATAAACACTACCTTGGGTATGTCAGAGTGGCATATGTAATAATGCGCACAGTCATATGCACAGTCGCACACACACACACTTACACACACTCATACACGCACATACATGCACATACACACAAGCATACCCATAGCTGTTATCCTTGTAGTCTTTGGTGGTGGAGTAGACTAATGAGCCTCTCATGCATACACACACGCACACACAGCATTACCTGTTGCCATGGCCCTTGTAGTCTTTGGTGGCAAAGTAGACTACAGAGCCACACACACACACACACACACACACCTTTACAGTATTACCTGTAGCCATGGTCCTTGTAGTCTTTGGTGGCAGTAGACTACTGAGCCACCCACACACACACACACACACACACACACACCCTTCCAGTATTACCTGTAGCCATGGTCCTTGTAGTCTTTGGTGGCGGAGTAGACTACGAAGCCACACACACACACACACACACACACCCACACACACACCCACCCTTACAGTATTAACTGTAGCCATGGTCCTTGGTGGCGGAGTAGACTACAGAGCCACACACATATATACATACACACACACACACACACACACACACACACACACACACACACACACACACCCACACCCTTACAGAATTACCTGTAGCCATGGTCCTTGTAGTCTTTGGTGGCGGAGTAGACTACTGAACCACACACACATATGCACACACACACACACCCACACACACACACACACCCTTACAGTATTAACTGTAGCCATGGTCCTTGGTGGCGGAGTAGACTACAGAGCCACACACATATATACATACACACGAACACACCCACACACACACACACACACACACACACCCCTACAGTATTACCTGTAGCCATGGTCCTTGAAGTCTTTGGTGGCGGAGTAGACTACAGAGCCACACACATATATACATACACACACACACACACACACACACACACACACACACACACACACACACACACACACCCTTACAGTATTAACTGTAGCCATGGTCCTTGAAGTCTTTGGTGGCGGAGTAGACTACTCAACCACACACACACACACACACACACACACACACACACACACACCCTTACAGTATTACCTGTAGCCATGGTCCTTGTAGTCTCTGGTGGCGGAGTAGACTACTCAACCACACACACACACACACACACACACACACACACACACACACACACACACACACACACACACACACACACACACACCCTTACAGTGTTACCTGTAGCCATGGTCCTTGTAGTCTCTGGTGGCGGAGTAGACTACAGAGCTGGCCTTCACACTGATCTGCTGGAACAGGTTCCACACCTCCTGGTAGATGTATTGCTGTGTAGACAACAATACATCTTACATGCACAATTAAAAGTGAGCAAGGTTACACTTTACTTTACAGTCCCTGTACAGTGTAACAAAGATGTTAGGTAACAATATGTAACATTATGTACTTGTAGTTTACCATAGGGTTTAGGGAAAAGGTTAGTATTAGCTACGTACAATGTAAGTACATAATATTTACATGTTGTTACATTTAGATGCACTGTAAAAGGAACCGTTAAAAATAAAGTGTGGACCATTAAAATAACCGTGAGCAATGACACATGCTGTGAATGTGAGCGTATGTCACAGTACCAACAGCTTCTGTCATGCTGTGCATCAGTTATGCATATTTAAGACATTAATAAATGCCATTAATTGTAATTCGGCATAACAAGATTCCCATCGGCGGCCATTTTAGACCAGGGAGATTAATGCACATTGCAGGTGTTTGCAAGTGAGGTGTGCATTAACAAGGTGAATGGAAACCTGGTTAGTGTCAACAGGTTCTGTCATGCTGTGGAAAGTGGGTGTTTGTGGGCGGTGGCAGCTATGTGTGTGTGTGTGTGTGTGTGTGTGTGTGTGTGTGTGTGTGATATGTATGTATCTGGTCTGAGTGATTGCCAAGCAGGTCTAGCCAGTCTATAAGAAATGTGTGGTTTCAACGTCACCTTTAGGCTATGTTTCACACAGTGTGTTGTGCTGGTGTTTGTGTGTGTGTGTGTGTGTGTGTGTGTGTGTGTGTGCATGTGTGCGTGTGTATATGTATGTATGTATATGTGTATGTGTATGTGTATGTGTATGCATGTGTGTGTGGCCGTGTGTGTGTGTATGAGTATGCATGTGTGTGTGTGTGCATGTGTGTGTGTGTGTTTGTGTATAGGCATGTACAGCCAAGTGCTGACCAAGCAAGTCTAGCTGGCTTACAAGGAGTGTGCAGTTTAATGTTTACCTTGGAATCTATTTTCTGCACAGTTATGGAGTTCTACTTTTTACTGCAAACTGTACATGTTTTAACTGTGCATGTGGCAAATGAACCTAATGAATCTTAAATCTCAATACATGGGCAACTGCATGTTTGACATAGTGTTGGTGTATGCATGTTTGTGTGTGAATGTGTATCTGTGTGTATGTGAATGTGTATGTGTGTGTGTGTGTGTGTGTATCTGTATGCATGTGTATGTGTGTGTGTGTGTGTGTGTGTGTGTGTGTGTGTGTATCTGTATGTGTGTGTATCTGTATGTGTGTGTGTGTGTATCTGTATGCATGTGTATGTGTGTGTGTGTGTGTGTGTGTGTGTGTGTGTGTGTGTGTGTGTGTGTGTGTGTGTGTGTGTGTGTGCATATGTGCGTGCGTTCATATTTGTGTTTGTGTATGAGTGCGTATAAGTGTGTGTGTGCGTGCATATTTGTGTGTGTATGTATATATGTATGAGTATGTATAAGTGTGTGTGTGTGTGCTTACATTCCCAGTGATGACCATGCAGCCCAGCTGGTCTACGATGAGCACGTCCAGTTGGGACGGCGGCTGGCAGAACTTCTGCTGGAGGATCTGCAGGATGGTCTGCGTCACCCTGGGCGAGTCGCGCATCGCCACGGCGATATGGCCCAGCGCGCGGATGGTGTGTTCCGGAATGAGGTGAGCATCTCTTAAGGGGGGGGGGGGGGGGGGGGGGAGAGAAAGGGGGGAGAGAGATTGGGGAGAGATTGGAGAGAGATTGGGGAGAGATTGGGGAGAGATTGGGGAGAGATTGGGGAGAGATTGGGGAGAGAGGGGGGAGAGAGGGGGGAGAGAGGGGGGAGAGAGAGGAGAGAGGGGGAAGATGGGTCGGTTGTTAGACACTACAAGAGAGTAGTATCAGGCTCAAGTCAGGTTCATTTGTATAGTGCATTTCATACACAAAGGCAAATTCAATGTGCTGAACAAAAAAATAAAAGCAAAGGGACAATATAAAAGCATAAAAGATCAAAGATAAAATAAGTGTAAAAAAATATGTAGTGTGGAGAGTAGAGAGGGTTTATTATGAGAGAGGGCATCATTACTGTGCAATATATAATTAATAATATCATTACTGTGCAATAACCCACACTGTATGCAAAACCTCATTTAGTCTTTTTTGTGTATGTATATAGCGCCTCAGAACTGTGCACGATATCCCCCTTTTATTCTTGATCTTTTTCTTGCACTATTATTTGTTTTTAATTAGTTATTATTGTGTTATGTAAATATTCCTCATACATATCTGCACTGGAGAAGGAGCTGCTTTTAGTCTTATTGGACTTGTGTATAATGACAATGAAAAGCATTCTATTCTCTTCTATTCCATTGTCCTATAAGGATAATCTTTTTCACAGGTCACCCCATATTCCAAAGTAGTATGGTGTTCAGAGACACTTAACCATCACACAGCAATGTCACAAAACATACACATCAACATAAATAGCATCCCACTTCTTACCAATCCAGCTTCACACATATAACATACAACGTACATCTCTCCCACACATATATCCACCCCCCCTTTAAACATCACAGGAACCCAGAGGACACAGCGGACAACATAACACAAGTACACAGGGACGGGAGTTTGTTAAGTGCAGTGACAGCTGAAGGGACAAAACAAGGGGACAAAACATTTTGACCACTGGGTCTTTGTCAGGCAACCGGGAGTGGTTACCATGGGAACAGACAGTGGCCCAGTGCTAAACGTGTAATGAGCATGCTCACTGCAGCTGGCTGCTCAAATGACATCTGCTGTAAATAGACAAGCGTATCTGGTATGTGTGTGTGTGTGTGTGTGTGGTCTGGATCACAGTGTGTCATGATGTGTAAA